>VWZP01008440.1:79814-91079 GCA_013396995.1 Dicaeum eximium | reverse complement strand
CGGATGCCGTGGTCCCTGACGATGAGCTCCTGCTTCATTGCCTGGAACAGGGACATCTTTTGTCCTGTGTAGGGGTGGGTGTATCCCGTCACAGCTCTCTCGGCGCTGAGAAGTTTGTTTTTTAGTTCACTACCCACCAGCCCAGAGGACACGGCCTCATCCACAGAGAGCTTCTGGTTCTTGATTGGGTCCACCAGGAAGCCGGTGGCCGCCTGTGCCTCCAGCAGCACCAGCGCCGTGCCCTGCCTCAGGATGCCCTTCCACATGGCCTGGTAGATGCTCATCTTCTCCGTCTTGCCAGGCTCAGCCTTGGAGGGCACCAGCACGCCGGCGATGCTTCCAGTTCCCTCAAGGTACCTCCTCACACTGTCCATTTTTGCTATTTCTTGAGCTGTCTCTTTTCCTTTGTGGAGTTTTTCTACTGTTTCCTGTGTAATTATTTGTGCACTGAGCAGCTCTTCTGCTGTAATTTGCTGTCGGAGTCCCTGGAACCAGACATCACTTCTGTCCTCTTCCTTTTCTCTGATGATCTTTAGTATTGTCTCAATGATTCCTTGCACAATGTGTTGGGATTCCACTTTGTATTTTCTCACCAGTTCTTTTCTTTTCTCCTCTGTGATGTACTCGGAGCAGAGAAGTTCCCACATCGACAGCACTTGTCCCTTGTATTTTCCCACAGGCACACAGACTTTTGTACACAGCAGGGCATTTTTCGTTTGCTCATCAATGTAGAAATAGTCGCCTTCCTTTTCCAGGACCTGCAGCAGGTACCCGCCGCTCTCCCTGTCTTTGGCACACCTCTGCAGGAGCTGGCTGTAACTGGTCTTCTCGTGAGTGTTTGGATCTATAAAGCCTTTGCTACCGTGATCTAGATCTGAAAGCAGGAGGAACATGTCCTCGTCCAGGTGCCCACGTTTGTAGGCCACCTCCACGGGCAGGCGATGGCCATGCCAGGGGTCAATGATGCCACCGGTGGCAAGCTGGGCCTCGAGCAGGCGGGTGCCACGATCCCTGGCTATTATCTTCTGTCTTACAGCCTGGAAGAGAGATACTTTACTTCCTGTTTGAGGATCTGTGTATCCTGTCACGGCTTGCTCTGCTGACAGCAGCTGCTCGCGCAGCTCGCTGCCCACCAGCCCAGATGAGATGGCCTCATCCACAGAGAGCTTCTGGTTGCTCCGGGGGTCAAGGAGGAAGCCGGTGGCTGCCTGTGCCTCCAGCAGCCCCAGTGCACATTGCTCTGTGAGGAGGCCTTTCTTCAGCGCCTGGTAGATGCTCATCATCTCTTTCCTCAACGGGAGGAGAACCCCAGCGATGCACCCAGTGCCGTCCAGGTACCTTTGGACGGTGTCCCTCTTTGTGAGGCTGGCAAGTGTGAGACTCCCATCCTGCAGCTGGTCCAGAGTTTTCTTGTCAATTATCTCAGAGTTGAACAATTCTGATACCGACACCTCCCCCCGCAGTCCTTTGACCCTGAGGGCTTCTCCTCTTCGCTCTGTGTCCTCAATGATTTTTAAGATGAGGGATATCAGGTCTTCCAGCACTAAAGTTTTGCTTTTGTACTGCATCACCAGCTCTCTCCTTTTCTGCTCTGAGATGTAGTGAGAGCAGAGGACTTCCCAGACAGAAACTGTTTGGTCCTTAAACTTCCCAACTTTCACATGAAGGGGCTTTGAGCGCAAAGCCTGTTTTGTGGACTCATCAATGTAGAAGTACTTTCCTCCCTCCTTTACAACTTGCAGCATGTACAACCCAGTGTCTGGGTCTTGGACACATCTCTCCAGGAGCTGCATATACGTCAGGTTCTCGTGGGTGTTGGGGTCGAAGAAGCCCTTGGTGTCATCGCTGGGGTCGGAGAGGATCTGGTTCATCTCCTCGTTGAAGTAGCCACGCTTGTAGGCCACCTCCACGGGGACACGGTGGCTGTGCACGGGGTCGATGATGCCGCCGGTGGCGATCTGGGCCTCGAGCAGGCGGATGCCGTGGCTCTTCACAATCAGCCCTTGGTTCATGGCTTCAAACAGGGACATTGGGGCTTTGGTGTAGGGGTCAGTGTAGCCCGTCACGGCTCTCTCTGCACTGAGCAGCTTTTCAAAGATCTCCCCTCCAATCAGACCTACCTCTAATGCTTCCTCCACTGAAAACTTCTTGTTTTTCTCGGGGTCAATGATGTAGCCGGTGGCTGCCTGTGCCTCCAGCAGCACCAGGGCGGTCCCTGGCCTCAGAATGCCCTTCCACATGGCCTGGTAGATGCTCATCTTCTCATTGCTTGGCTGTATAAGGACCCCTGCTATGAAATTACTGCCCTCCAGGTACCTGCGGACAGACTCCATTTCAGTGACTTCTTTGACTGTTTTCTTCCCCTGGTTGAGCTCATCGAGGGTTTTTTTGTCGATCAGCTGGGACTGGAACAGGTCACTGGCGGACACTCTTTTCCGCAGGCCCTTGAATGCAAACTTCTTGCCTTGTGCCTCGGTCTCTTGGATAATTGTGGTGATAATTGTTGTGATTTCCTGTAGTACTTCAGCCTTCTCTTCTTTGTACTTTTCCACCAGCTCTCTTCTCTTGCTGTCTGAGAAGTATTCAGAGTTGAGGAGGTCCCAGACAGACATGGTCTGTCCCTTGAACCGCCCCACGTTGACACAAACAGTCACAGATTTCAGCACCTTCATGGTCTGTTCATCCACACAGAACATGGCGTTTTCTGACAAAGGGAGGAGCCACAGACCCGACTCAGCCTCACGGATGCACCGGTCCTTCAGCTGCTGGTAGGTCACATTCTCCTTGGTGTTTGGGTCAAAAAAGGTCTTGGTGCTGTCATCCAGCTGAGAGAGGGTTTGGTTCAGGTCCTCGTCGTAGAAGCCATACCTGCAGGCAGCCTGGAGAGGCAGGTGGAGGTGGTGGATGGGATCAATGACCCCTCCAGTGGCCAGCTGGGCCTCCAGCAAGGGCAGAGCCTCTGCCAGGGGCACGAGCTCTTTCCTGAGCGCTTGGCACAGGGAGATGGAGCTCCCGGTGTAGGGGTCTGTGTAGCCCGTCACAGCCCTCTCAGCCAGAAGGAGTTTCTCGGTAAGCTCTTCTCCAACAACAGCCGCTCTCACGGCATCCCTCACGCTGAGCCTCCGGTTGGTTGCAGGGTCAGTCAGGTATCCTGTGGCTGCCTGAGCCTCGAGCAGCCTTAGAGCAGCCCCAGGGAGGAGGAGATTGTTTTTCATGGCATCATAGAAGCTCATCTTCTGCTTGGATTCCTCTATGAAGACCCCAGCAATGCTGCCCGTGCCCTTCAAGTACCTGCTTACACTCTCCATTGCAGCCACTTCTTCGGGAGTTCTTACACCCTGAGCCAGTTCTTCAAACGTCTTCTCAGAAATGATGCCCGTGTCCAGCAGCCAGACCACAGGGACACTGCCCCTCAGGCCCTCCAGGGAGATCTGGGTCCTGGCTTTCATCTCCATCTCCCCCACCAGCCTGAGCACAAGAGCCACCAGCTGCTCCAGCGACAGCTCCTCTGACCGGAACCTCTCCGTGAAGTCGCTTCTCTGCTCCTCGGTGAAATACCCCGAGTGCATGAGCTCCCAGAGGGAGACTCCTTTTTCCTTCACCATGGTTTCCTTGAAAATCCGTTGGATTTGCTCATCGGTGTAGGCAGGAGCAGCTGCCCGTGCCAGAGGCAGCAAGTGGAAGCCGGAGACGTCATCCTTCTGGCAGTGCTGGATGAGCTCAGCGTAGGTCACGCTCTCTTTGCTGTCCGGGAGGCAGAAGACTCTGTGGTCATCACTGGGCTTGGAAAGGGCCTTGCTCGTGTCCTCATCCAGGCAGCCTCGCTGCTGGGCCGACTCGAGGGGGATGTAGTGGCCACATGTTGGGTCAATGATGCCTCCTGTGGCCACCTGCACCTCCATGAGCTGCATGGCCTGCTTGTCCGCGATCAGGCCCTTCTTCATCGCCTGGAAAAGAGGGATCTTCTTGCCTGTGAAAGGGTCCTTATAGCCCGTCACGGCCCCTTCCGCGTGCTGCAGCTTCTCGTGGACATCCGGCCCAATGACTCCCTCCTTGACGGCCTCATCCACACGGAGCTTCTGGTTGTTCACAGGGTCAATAATGAAGCCCGTGGCAGCCTGGGCCTCCAGCAGGGGCAGGGCCACTCCTGGCACCACGATGTTCTGCTTCATGGCCTCATAAAGGCTCATTCTCTGGTTGGACGGCTGGAGCACAATCCCCCCAATGCTGCCCGAGCCGTAGAGGTACTTCCTGACAGAGTCCATGCGCAGGACTTGCTCTGGGGTGACGGATCCCTCCAGCACCCGCTCAAACAGGGCCCTGTCGATGACACCGGTTTCCATCAGGTGATAAGCGCTGACATTGCCTCTTATGGCTGGGAACTTGATGGGGGCCCATTTCTTCATCTCCTCCTCCAGCAGGAGTCGGATTTGCTCCAGGCTGAGCTTCCTCAGCTGGAAGTGGTTGAAAATCTCCCGGCGCCTCCCCTCGCTGAAGTACTCAGAGTTCAGCAGGTCCCACACAGAGACCTTCTCCCCCCGTAAGCGCCCAAACCTGACGGGCAGCCAGGAGCTCCTGAACGCTTGCCTGGTGGCCTCATTGATGAACTGCCGCTTCCTGCTGTTCAGAGGGAGGAGGCAGAGCCCAGTAGAAGGCTCGGTGATGCATTTCTCCTTCAGCTGCAGGTATGTCAGGTTCTCGTGGGTGTTGGGGTCGAAGAAGCCCTTGGTGTCGTCGCTGGGGTCAGAGAGGATTAAATTCATCTTCTTGTCGAAGTAGCCACGCTTGTAGGCCACCTCTACAGGGATGCGGTGGCTGTTGACGGGGTCGATGATGCCGCCGGTGGCGATCTGGGCCTCGAGCAGGCGGATGCCGTGGTCCCTGACGATCAGCTCCTTCTGCATGGCCTGGAAGAGGGAGATCTTAGCCCCTGAGTAAGGATCTCTGTAGCCAGTGACAGATTTCTCCGCAGCCAGCAGCTTGTCATAAACATCGGGGCCGATGACATTTGCTCGTAAAGCCTCATCCACAGAATACTTCTTGTTGGCAGCTGGGTCAATGACAAACCCCGTGGCAGCCTGTGCCTCCAGGAGAATCAGAGACGTCCCTGGCCTTAGAAGTCCCTTCCGCCTTGCCTGGTAGATGCTGATCTTCTCCTGGGAGTCGGAGAGCAGCAGCCCACCAATGCTTCCCGTGCCCTGCAGGTACTTCCTGACAGTGTCCATGCTGACGACTTCTTTGGCCGACGTCTCTCCCTCCTTGAGCTTCTTAAACAAGTCTTTGTTGATAATTTCCGAGCTCAGGAGCTGGTCAGCCGTCACCTGGTCCCTCAGGCCCTTGAAGGTGACATTAGCGGTGGCAGCCTTTTCCTCAACGGCGGCTCTGATGGCCTCTCCCAGTTCCTGCAGGGAGAGCTTTCCCGCCAGGAACTGCTGGGCGAGCACAGCTCTTTGCTCACCCTGGGTGTAGTCGGAGAAGAGCAGTTTCCAGAGAGACACCGACTTGCCCTTGAATTTCCCTACAGCAATGGGTACCTGTGTGTTTTCCAGAGCCGCCTGGCTCCTGTGGTCAAAGAAGCCGAGTGTTCCCTGGGATCCTCCACTGCCGTCCCCAGGGAGCGGCAGCAGCAGGAGCCCTGTGCTGGGGTCGGTGACGCAGCGCTGCAGCAGCTCCGCGTAGCTCAGCTTCTCCTTGGAGGCAGGGTCGAAGAACCCCTTCAAGTCATCGGGGGGGCTGGAGAGGAGCTGTCTGGTGGCCTCGTCCAGGTACCCCCACTCACGGGCTGTCTCCATGGGGACACGGAGGTGCCTGCCCGGAGCAATGACACCCCCTGTGGCCCCCTGAGCCTCCAGAAGGCAAAGGCCATGATCCCTGGGAACAAAGCCCTTCCTGATGGCTTGGAACAGGGAGAGCATTTCTCCGGTGGAGGGGTCCCTGTATCCAGTGATGGTTTTCTCAGCTGAAGACAGTTTCTCATAAAGCTCTGGGCCGACGAGACCGACCCTGACAGCCTCATCCACGGAGTAGCTTTTGTTCTTTAGGGGATCTGTCAGGCTACCGGTGGAGGCCTGGACTTGCAGGAGCATGAGAGCAGCGCCAGGCACAAGGAGATGCTCCCTAAGTGCCTGGTAAAGGCTCTTCCTCTCCCCAGAAGGCAGGACAACCCCAGCCACACTCCTCGTCCCACGCAGGAAGTGCTGAACGATTTCATTCTCTGCCACCTCCTGGGCAGAGACCCTGCCCTCCTCGAGGCCTCGGAACACGTCAGGGCTGATGATGCCAGAGTCCATCAGGTCCCTGCTGCTCACCCTCCCTGCCAGCCCTGGGAACGTGATCTGCAGTGGCAAGAGGAGGAAGCCCGAGGCTGGATCCACAACGCACCTCTTCCTCAGCTCCGAGTAAGTGACCTTCTCCAGAGTGCTGGGGTCAAAGAACACTTTGCTGTCCTCATTGCCAGGGTCAGAGACGAGCTGGCTCATCTCTTCATCCAAATATCCCCTCTCACAGGCCACATCTGCCGGGAGCCGGCCGCCGGTGGCCGGGTCAATGACGCCCCCCGTTGCCAACTGGGCCTGGAGCAGGCGAATGCCTTGCTCCCTCCCCACCAGCTCCTTCTGGATCGCCTGGTAGAGGGAGATTTTCTCTTCAGTGTAGGGGTCCATGAAGCCAGAAGCAGCTCTGTCAGCCGAGAGCAGCCTCTCCTTCAGCTCCAGCCCCACTAGCCCCATCCGCACGGCTTCTGCCACGGGGACACGGCAGCCGCTCACGGGGTCGGAGAGGGAGCCTGTGGCTGCCTGGGCCTCGAGGAGGCAGAGGGCAGAATCCAGGCTCAGGAGATGCTCTCTGGTGGCCTCATAAAAGCTCATTATCCTCTTTGAAGCCTCCACGTACACGCCTGCAATAGTGCCAGCTGTCTCCGCGGGCTCCCTGGGAGCATCCGGAGCCACATCCCTGCCAGCTGCTTTTTGCTGTTTGCACGGCACCACGTCCTGGCACGGGCGGTTTGTCCCTGACGCGTCTCCCCCGGGAGAGTTGGGGACAGCGAGGCCATTCACTGCTGGCTTGCTCTCCATCTTCCCGCTGCACGCCTTCCAGCACTCTGCAGAGAGAGGGGAGGGTAGGAAAGCTCTGTGAGAAATCAACTTCTCCATGGTTTGCATGTTAAATACAGGGAAATCAGAGAGATAAATATTCTCAGGCAGGAGGAAGTGACAGCCACAGGCTGAGCGTGTCCAAACCCGCTGTGCCATCCTGAGGGATCTGGCCACACTCAAGGAGTCAGTGGATGAGAAGCTCCACATGCCCTGTCCATGTGCTCTGGGATCCCAAAACCCCCCATGCCCTGGGCTGATCCCAGCGTGGGCAGCAGGAAAGGAAGGGGGGATTGTGCCCCTCTGTCCCTGGGCTCAGGTGAGACCTGCAGAGCTGCCCCAGCCCTGGGGATTCCAACAGCAGCAGCACCTGGAGCTGCTGGAGAGAGCCCAGAGGAGGCACGGAGATGCTCCAGGGCTGGGAGAGCTGGGGGTGCTCACCTGGAGAGGAGAAGGCTCCAGGGAGAGCTCAGAGCCCTGCCAGGGCCTGAAGGAGCTCCAGGAGAGCTGGAGAGGGACTGGGGACAAGGCATGGAGGGACAGGGCACAGGGAGTGGCTCCCAGTGCCAGAGGGCAGGGATGGATGGGATATTGGGAAGAAATCTTTCCCTGTGAGGGTGGGGAGGCCCTGGCACAGGTTGCCCAGAGCAGCTGTGGCTGTTCCATCCCTGGCAGTGTTCCAGGCCAGGTTGGACAAGGTTTGGAGCAACCTGGGATAACGGAAGGTGTCCCTGCTCATGTCAGAGGGTGGGACTGGATGGGCTCTAAGGTCCCTCTCCACCCAAACCATTCCATGATTCTGTGATCCCAGGGTTGCTGGCACGCAGGTCCATGTGCCACTGTCCCCCCTTCTCACCCTGTCCAAGCAACACAAGGAAAGCAGAGGCTCCTCAGTGAGCAGTGGCCACCAGGCAAAGAGCCTCCAGGGCTACCTCAGGGCAATCCAAACCTGCCCTCCTGCTCGCAGAGCTGCAGGATGCACTTGTGCCAGAGCCTGAAACACTTCATCCCCCAACCATTGCTATAAAACTTTGCTCACCGAAGCCCACCCCTCCCTAAAAATGTCTGCCTGGAACTTTGGAGTGAAAGCCAAACTGCAGAGATTAGATAAAGGGAAACTCATTCTTCAGGGGAGAAGTAAACTAGTAAACAAGGAAAAAAATGTGAGCCAAACCCAGCAGGCATGCTAGGAATCATCTCTGGCTTGCTCGGGGGTGGGTGAGGCCGTAGCCCACAGACCCATTGCTGGGAGCAGGTTTGCACAAATTTCCCCCCCAGCCGAGGTGGGGGGAGGAAGTTTTGGGGTGTTGCCGCCTCTGCTCAGGGGCAGTGAACCCATCCTCCCCTACACGGCCTGGCTGTGGAACCCCCAGGCCTGGGAAGGCCACATCCAGGGGACATTCACGTGGGAGGGGGTGTCTTCATCCACCAAAGACCCCCCAGGTGCCCCCCAGAGCCACTCCTGAAGCCTTGCACTGCAGGACTGTGCGTGACAAACCCGGAGTCTGCTGTAAGAGACAATGGCAGTCCCCGGGGGGTTCATACCTGCCCTGAGTATTTTAACCCGTCTGTGCTTTCCAGGGGGACCTTCACCACCAAGACCAGCTGGAGGGGGGATCAACAGAGCAGCACTGGGGTGCACAGATGGGGATATTTTCTTTATTCCCTCTCTGTCACTCTCTTTCTATCCCTCCACCTATTTTCTATTTCTTTCTCCCTCTCTCCCTCGCATGTTTACTGCCAAATAAACCCCACACTATTGACTTTGGCACCTTAATTCGGGCAGAGGCATCCTCATAACTTCAATACCTGGATCCTGACCGCTTGGCCTGCCCCAGCCGCGGCCGCGAGCACCGCGGGGCTGGAGGGCGCTTGCGGTCGGGCCGGGCGCGCCGAGCTCCGGGCGCTGCGGTCAGACACGGCCCCCGGGCCACGGCACCGAGCGGCAGAGAAGCCTCCCTGCCCGCAGCCTCCGCGCCAGCACCCTGCAGGAGGGCGGCCTGCAGCCGGCGGCGGGGCTGGAACAGGTTCGAGGAGCGGGAGAGCAGGTCCCATGGCTTATTCCCTCTGAACGCCGTCCCCGAGGGCAGAGCCCCAGCCCCGGTGCCCAGCGGGGTCTGTTATGGCTGGGCTGGCTGTGGGGCACCGAGGAGACGCGCCTGCCCAAGCTCCTGCAGCGGAGCAGGGGGGACACGGCGCTGCCCACCGGGATCTCCGGACCCATCTGCGAGGACACGGCCAGGGCAGGGCTGCCTCGAGGTGTCCACCCCACAGCGCCCCAGGGCGAGCCGGTGCCACGCTGACCCTCCCGCGGAGGTCACATCGAGTGGGGACAGCGTGAAGCAGCTGTGTCTCACTGCCCGGAGCTCACAGAGCCGGCTCCACCCTCGTAAACAAGGGCTGGGAGCGAACAGCGCCCTGGCAGTGCCGGCGGGGGCTGTGCCCGGGCCCTGCCCGTCCCCGGAGCAGCCTCTCCAGCGGGGCTCGGTGCGCCCGGCTCGGCCCCACGCGTCCCTCCAGCTCACTCCGTGCCCCTCGGCCACGCCAGCACCTCTTCCTTACGCCTGTTCCCGAGTCCCAGCCGTGCTCCGGGCTCGCTGCCCGGCCCGGGGAAGGTCTCAACAGGAGCCGGCTCCCTCCACCCGGTGATGTCAGCGCGGCTCGATCTGCCCGGGCACAAACCCGGGTTTGTGTTTGCAGGATCAGGATCGCGCCCGGCCCCGGCGCCAAGGGGTGCGGACGGGCGGGGGGCCCCGGGGCCGCGCCCGCTCCGGGAAGGGCTGGGAGAGGCGACGAGGGCTCGGGGGTCTCTGCCTGGGGACAGGGGGGGGCCCTGCGGGGGAGGGCGAGGGGCCCGGCTGCTGGCTGAGAGCCGGGACGGTTGCTCTGCCGGCCCTATGGGCTAGCAGCCAGGGGCTTCCCCGCCCCGCAGGGCTCCTTCCTCTGCCCCACGGCTCACCCCGGCTGCCCACGCCCACGCGGGCATCCCTGCGCCGTGCACAACATGCAAAACACCTGCGGGGCGGGCAGCGCCTCCCACCAGCTCTGCCCGCGCCGCTCCCGGGCCGGGGAAGCCGTGCTGGCCCCGCAGCCCCTCCTGGCACAGAGGGGCCGGGCTCGGTGGCACCTCGGAAGGAGCGGGGCTCAGCCCAGCCGCGCCGTGGGCACGGCAGCGGTGGCAGCGCCGGTGTGGAGAGCCCCGGGCAGTCCCCGCATGTCCCAGAGCTGGGGCGGCCGCGACACCAGCACCGGTGCGGTTCCAGCACCCGGACAGCCCCGGGCAGTCCCCGCATGTCCCAGAGCTGGGGCGGCCGCGACACCAGCACCGGTGCGGTTCCAGCACCCGGACAGCCCCGGGCAGTCCCCGCATGTCCCCAGAACCGAACTGGCCACCGGCACCGGCGTGCAGATGGAATTTGGGCATTGCCACCCGTAGCAGGGGAAGCTTGGAAGCCTGGGCAGCTGGGGAACCAAAGGGTCGCGGTGTCGCCCCCCGGCCCGCCACGGGCACGGGGAGGGCTCCGCTCCCTTTCGTCAGAAGGCGTCAGCCCCATCGGAAACTTTGAGTAACCGACTTTGCCGACGAAGGCAGGGAGATTCCTGGCAGAGGTGTTGGCACCTGCCACCCTCCCTGGGGCCACGGTCTCTCCCCGACGCGGGCAGCGCTCCCTGGCAGCCGCAACCGCTGCTCCGCGGCTTTCGCTCCCGGCTGCGTCAGGGAACGCGCTGGCACCAGTGGGAGCCGCAGCCCACGCCCCCACCGGCACCCACGGGAGCCCCCGCGCACCCACTGTCACCCACGGGAGCTCCCGAGCACCCACTGTCACCCACGGGAGCACCCACTGTCACCCACGGGAGCCCCCGAGCACCCAGTGTCACCTACGGGAGCCCCCGAGCACCCACGGGAGCCCCCGAGCATCCACTGTCACCTACGGGAGCACCCACCGCCACCCACGGGAGCCCCCCCGGCCCGTCCTCGCACCCTTGGCGGCGCCGCCGCTGCCCCACGGCCGCGNCCCTGGGGAGGTACCGGGAGAAGGGACAGGTTTTACAGGCAGGGAGCGGGACATGGTGGCGGGGGAGGTGTCTGCCGGGAGGGGCTGGGACAGGGTGGGACAGGGTGGGAGCTCGGGGGGCCGGGGGGCGCCTGCAGGGGCTGCGGGACAGGCTGAGA
>VWZP01008440.1:63918-79726 GCA_013396995.1 Dicaeum eximium | reverse complement strand
CTCCTCAGCACCCGCCGAGCCCCCCGTGCTACCGGAGCCTCGCGGCTTTCCCCGGGAGCCATCGCCTCCTGCGACGTGCCGGAGTCAGGGACCGCCACCCTCCCTCCCACCGTGCCCCAGGGCGGCTGGCAGTGCCCGGGGAGCCGCAGCCCCGTGCGGTGCTGCCCTGATCCCACCCCGGCGGCTCCGGGAGCGCTGCCGCATTCCTCCCATTCCGGGGACGGCCGGAGCGCCTCTGTCCCCTGCAGCCCCGGCACGGCCCGTGGTGCCCAGGCAGGGCCCTCTCCGCCCGAGCTCTCCTACCTGCGCACACAACGGACTCCCCTGGCAGGTGCCCGGAGTTCCAGCGCTTCGCGGCTGCTTCCTGCCCGGGCCCAGGGCACGTTTAAAACCTGGCCCTTCCCCGCCCCTGGGGATGACACACCGGCCCAGCCCTCGCAGGAACTCGCGGGCCGGCCCTCCCCGCGGCTCCCTCTGGGAGCTGGGGTCCCTCCTTGCAGGGTTCGCTGGTCCCAAAAGGGCTGCGGTGCAGGAAGTGGCCCTGTCCCGGTGAGCTGTGCCCTCCACAGAGGAGTTGAGAGCGGAGGGCAGAAACCTTCCTCCCTCCCCGGGGTCAGCCCTGCCTTCGTCCCCAGCAGCTCCTCATTCTTCTCTCCATCACCCCCCAAGCCCTCCCCACTGCCAGCAGTGGCCCTGTGCCTCGTTGCAGTGGCCAGAGCCCGGGCTGCAGGTGCAGGGCTGGTGGAACCCCAGTGCAGGCCTAGCTCTGCCACCACAGCAGCTGGAGTAGAGAGGGGGGCCCTTCCCTGCTCCCCTCAGTTCTTGCCCACACCCCTGGATGTGCATGAAGCCTGAATTATCCAAAACATGCCCAAACCATCCTGTTGCTGCTTGAGTCACCCAAACATCCCTGCCCTGCCTCCGTCACCAGCTCCACACCCCTCTCCAGACCCTGCAGCCAGCCCCACAACCTGGCCCCACAACCTGGCTGCTCTTGCTCCCACCCGAGCACCCTGAGCCCTCTCCCCAGTGCCACAGGTGCTCGGTGGGCCCTGTAAGAGCAGCGGGTACCACACAGGGCAAAGAGGCCTTTGGGGCCACTGGGGCAGGGGGGTTGTGCCACAGCCTCCCCCGCTGCCACCCTGCAGGGCGAGGTGCTGCAGGAGGGATGTGGCGCTTGGGCAAGATGTTTATGGTGCGTGGGAGTGTGTTGTCTGGAGAGGTGCCGGTATCCAGGGCTGGCTGGGTGAGCCCACGGGCCAGCGGGCACAAAGCCCCGGTGCCTGCTGTGGGCGTGGGCAGTCCTGGCAGCGGAGGGGCGTTCCCTTTGGAATGGCACTGCCAAACACCTGGGCAGGTGACCCCCCGGGCCTGCTGCTTGGGCAGTGCTGGGCTGGTGGTCCAGAACCCGGGCAGGGTCACCTGGAGCACCCAGAGCTGCAGATCTGACAGATTCACTGGCTGGCACAACACCCTGGACTCATGGGGTGATGTCTGAGCAGGGGCAGCCCCAGTGGGGCCAGTGAGAGGGCATGGGGCTGCCACCGCACCCACCCCTGCTCCTGCGGCCCATGCAGAGGCAGCTGTGTCCCAGAAACCGGCACAAGCTCCTTCCTGACGGCTGCCTGGGCGTTGGCGTCGCTCACGGGAGGCGCTGAGAGCCTTAATCCATCGGCGAGCAGGGATGAGAGCTCGGCGACGCCGCAGAGCTCCCTGCTGCCGAGGCGCTGACTTGCTCATCTTCCAGCACATGGGGGCTGGCGGAGCCTCTCGGCAGCGTCCCTGGGGCCCTGTGACCCACTCTGGGAGTTCAGAGAGCCCCAGGGCTGCAGTGACACTGGGCACGGACGTGGTGGCCAGTGACCAGACAGATGGGCACGGCCGATGGGGGCACGGCCTCCCTGCCAGGCTGCAGGGCAGGCAGGAGGGGATCTCAGGTGCCCGTTGGGGCAGCAGAGCTGTGCACACAGGACCCAGCGCGCCGTGCTGGGCCATACTGGGCTGTTCTGGGCCATACTGGGCCGTGCTGAGCTCTGCCAGCGCAGGGTGGCTGCTGCTGCCCGCGGGGCGGGAAGGGGCTGCGGTGTTAATTAGCCGTAATGAGCAGCTGCAATTTGGGCAGATCCAACCGAAGCACGCGCGGCTTCATCAAAGCTCCTCGGCTGCCGAAGAGGACAAGGAGCGACCAGCCTGGGCACCTCTCCCCTGCCTGTGGGCAGCTGCGGCTCCCGGGGCCTCGGTGACACCCCTGCCGTGCCAGCCAGGCTGCGGGGCCACACTGGCCGTGGGGAACGGGGGCCCAGAGGCGCTGGGATATTGCCACTCTGTGTTGGAGGAGTTGCGCCGCAGCAGAAACCCCACATGGGTGGCTTGGTGGCCAACCAGGCTGGGTGTCATGTGTGCGCTGGCAGAGCTGCCGTGCCCGGAGGGCGCTGGGTCCCCGCAAGAGCAGCTTGGGCTGAGCTGGCAGAGCCGGTGAGGAGTCCCAGCAGGGGCCACTCTACCCGCCACGAATTGCTGCCACTGGCCGAGGTCCCACATGCAGGGACATCCCACCCACTGCCTCCAGCGCAGCCCCTGGCGCTCGCCCTCATGGCCCAGCAGGCAGCATAAGTTGTGGAGACGCTCATTTCAGTTGAAGAAAGAACAGAGAGAATTGTTTGGGAAAACTCAGAATTCTAGACGGTTGTTATGTCTTTCTGTAGCCATTGTTTATAACAGCTAGCTACTGTTTGTAACAGTTTGTCCTTCAGTGAAAGATGTTCCCTATTCACCAATTAGGTGGGAGATGTTCTTTTGTTGTTCTCTTCTATCCAATCATAATTCACTTAGCGAAGCACGTTATAAAAGGCGCGGAGTTCGTAATAAACTTCCTTTTTCGCCCTGACGCCTTCTGAGAGTTGGAGTCCTTCTCGCACCTGGCTCAATAGCGACAACAAGTCCCCTGGGCCGTGTCCACCTGTCCCGGCTGCTGCCAGCCCAGGCTCGTGGACAGCCCAGGGGAACCAGCGAAGTGCCCAGGCTGCGACTTGGGGGGCTCAGTGCCGCCGGTGGAGCGGCAGCAGCAGCCCAAGGAGGCCGGGCCGGCTGGGCTGTGAGTGGCCACACTGCCCCTCCCTCCGGGGAGGATGCTGGGGAAGGGCTGAGGAGGGCAGGAGCGCAGCTGTCCGGGGTTGACTTTATGAGGCTCGTTATCAAGTTTTTGCACCATTAAGATTGATTCTGAGAGTGAAGAGGGGGGATGATGAAGCCCGCAGTTTTGTTTTCATACTTTGTTCTCTCCTCCTCCACATCCCTTCTGCGGGATGGTGTGTCTGCAGCGGGATGGAGTTCTCCTCAGTTTTTAGTTAGTTTTAGCTAGCTGAGGCAGAGAAGTTCTTTGGACTGCAGTTCTTTATTTTCTTTCTTTTTTTTTTTCTTTGGACTTGTTTAAACCTGCCTGCATTTCCAGTGCCAGAGTGACTGATAACATCCTGGGACTCTCAGAGTTTGTCATCTCTTCTGGAGTGGCAAGAGTTTTATTGTTTTATATTGTTCAATTTCCTTTTTGTGCTGGTGAATGCTTTGCTTGTTAAATAAACAGTTTTTTCACTTTTCTCCAAGGAAATCTTTCTTCCTGAACCAGCTGGGGGAGGGGCTGTTTTGAATTTGCTTTCCAGAGAAAACTCCTTTAGAGGATTTTCTCTCAAAATTGCCCTAAACCAAGACAGCAGCCATCACCGGGACTGGGGTCAGGAGCTCAGCTCTGGGAGCTGTCCAGGACCAGTGACCACAACCTCACGCACAGGTGAGCTCAGGTGCTCACGCACAGGTGAGCTCAGGTGCAAATGGCTCCACAGCTCACACACCTGTGCTTGGACACGTGCTGGCCCCAGCCTGTTGCCCTGAGTTTCAGCCTTCTGATGTTTTAATTTTTGTGATAAAGTTTCTCACGAGGTTTTCTGTAAGCACGCAGATATTTTTCTAAGTGTCTTTTTGTTTTTCATTCCTTTCTCCTTGGAGGAGAAAGGTTTGATTGACCAGTGTGGTTGGAGAGGTGGTCACCTCATTCTCCAATCCACAGCCATTCCCAAAACTCTATATAATATGTGAATCAAAATAAAGTTTCTGCTTCTTCGCCTTTTCCCGGGCTGAAGTTTGCTGTGTCCCTGTGATTCGTGTCGCGCTCTGTTGTGACACCAGCCGGGGATCAGAGCTGGCGTCGACGCCAACGCACGCGGCACCGAGGCCTCCAACCCCGCCAGCCTCCGCTGTTGTTGGAATCCAGGGCACAGAGAATGTCACTGTGTCTGTTTTGGCAAGCCCTGACCCTCAGCAGAACTCTGCTTTTCACTTTCATCCCTGGGAAAAATTGCCAAAACTTTGGGATGAGTTAGAGCACACAGGGAGTAATATGTAGTAGTAGTAGTAGTTTATCACAGAGTGTATCACAGAGTTAAGAATTTAGGATTTTAGAATTTTAATATGAGAGTGAATAGCAGACAAGATGGAGGATTTGGGGTGTTGTCCCTTCTTCCTTCTTGTCCCTCTTCAGCTCCATTTTCTGTAGCACTGGTGGCACAAAGTTATTGGTTAGAGCAAGCAGCAGTGTGGAAGTTACGTGTATAGATCAGTAGAAGTTATTGGTAGAAAAGTAGAATCAAAGTACGTATTAGAATGTAATTGGGTTAAACAGCTTTAAAAGGCCTTGGTTTGGGGTCCATTTTGTGCCTTGCCAAAGTAATTGGGTTAAACAGCTTTAAAAGGCCTTGGTTTTGGGTGTTTGGGGTCCATTTTGTGCCTCGCTTCTCACATGCTGAGTCTGGTGTGCAGACGGTGCTGAACTTAAGATAAGAATAAACAAAACCCTGAAGACCAAGAAAGAGAGTCCTGCTCATTCTTCATCCTTAGAAAAGAACTCAGCAGGGGAACCCCCTCCAAAGGGCCCAGGGGGTTGGGTTCCCACACTTGTTGGGACCAAAACAAACCAACACACTGTCAACATGCCACTGCCTCCAGCCCCGCCAATGTCCCAGCCTCGCACCTGGATGGTGGTTTCCATGGGGAGGATCCCCATCCTGGAGGGCTCCAGGCTGTGGCTTTTGTCCCTTCCCCAAGGTACTGGGCAAAGGCTTGGCCTGGGATGTGGGAGCAGGGCAGGCAGGAGAGCCCGGAGCCTGTGGGTGGGAGCTGGAGCAGTGTGGGACACAGCTGTGCTGAGGGAGGAATGCCAGGAGCAGAGTGGCAGAAGCTGGGCTGTGCCTCATGAGGCTGGGGAGCTGCCCTGGCACCGGTTCTCTTCACACCCCAGAGAGGGGATAGGAGCTGTCTGGGGGGACCTGAGTGCTCTCCCCTTGGCCAGTCCCCAGCCCTGGGGCACAGCCACTCACCCCCACAGTGCACCCAGGCTCTGCTGGGTGGGAGGAAGCTCCAGCCAGGTCTGGGTGGCTGTGTGGGGTGTGTGGAATGGGACATCAGGCAGGCCACGTCCTGCTCCCAGGGCTCCCACAGCCAGGGTGAGTGCTGGGGTGGTTGGGCAACAGGGCAGCACCCACCTCTGGTTCCCTGTGGTGGGGTCACCAGGTCTGGGACAGCTGCTCTGACCCATGAGCAGGGCTGTGGGGCTCGGGGGAGGGCTCAGGGGCTCACGGCTGATGGTCCCACCTGGGCCGAGCCTCCAGGCCCCCTCCCCACTGCAGCCCCCCGCTCACCTGCTGCCCTGGCAATGTGAGCCCTTGAACTCGGTACGTGCTGCGGCCACCAACCACAGAGAGCCACCGAGGCTCTCCCAGGACATCCCTGCTCCCCACCTCATCCCCCTGAGGACGGTGAAGTTCCAGAGGGAGAAGTTCCCGTGTGCCCATTCCTGTGCTCGGCGTGGGTGTGTCTGTCCATGGCATCACCGCCAGCCTTGCTGCACGCCCGGGGCTGCGCAGCAGTGAAAACACAGCACAGCTTGGAGTGGGCCCAGCCACGCCGTGCTTGTTGTCTTTGCTTCCCAAGCCAGCGCCGTTGCCGGGGGCTCAGGATGCGGCTGACACAAGCCGCGGTGCTGGTGATGCCAGTGGTGCCAGGCACGTTGCCACGGCTGGGAGTGGTGCGTGAGATTTCCATCGGCACAGGAATGTGCAACGCAGCTGGTGCTGGCGGGTCCAGCCCGCGTTGGCAGCGCTGCGGGACCAGCCCAGGACGTGGTGGCAGATGTGCCACCGAGAGCTGTGGGCTCAGCCCTGTCTTAGGGGGCTGCAAGGGGTCCTGACCTGTGCCAGGGCATTCGTGGGGCTTCTGCGTGCATGGCCAGGGCCAAAAACAGAAACTGGAAGCCATGAGGACATGGCCAGGTGACCAAGAGGACCGGGACTGGGAGGGGACAGCCAGGCAGTGCTGGTGGGGGATCAAAGAGAGCAGCCAGAGCCCTCGTGTGTGGGGTTTGGGACTCCCCCAAGGCGGGGAGGTGCCAGGCAAGGGTCGTGGTGCTGCAATGCCTGAGGACAGTCCCCATGCTCAAGGTGTCCCCCAGCTCTTAGAGTGGGGACACAACCAGTGCCCAGCAGCTGGGCCCATCCCAGCTGGGACGGGACATGCAGGTGATGGACGCACAGCGGCCAGGACCGTGCTGGCTGGGGACCACACGGGCATTCCTGGTGCCCCCAGGACCGTGCTGGCTGGGGACCACGCGGGCATTCCCAGAGCCCCCAGGACCGTGCTGGCTGGGGACCACGCGGGCATTCCCGGTGCCCTCAGGAGTGTCCAAAAAGCAGCCAGCACGCAGGGACAGGGATCTGCCCCCTCCTCGTGCTGCCCACCGTGGGCGCTGGCGCTGGGCACAGCAGGAATGCCAGCAATGCTTTCCTTGGAAAGGAGGAGATGCAGCCCGGCGCCCGCTGGCACCACCGCAGCGCCCGGGGCTTGCCAGCCGCGGCTCTGGCGCCGGGCGGCTCTGCCGGTGGCACCGGCTGGGGCACACCCGGCCGTGCCCAGCCACCACGTGCCACCTCGCTGGTGTGCACCTGCTTTGGTGAGGTGACACCCCCTGCTCTGACAGCACAGCGAGGGGATGGACAGACCGACGCTGCAGCCCCTTGTCCTGAGCAGACTGACAGACCGACAGACTGACAGACTGCAGGCCCTTGTCCTGAGCACACAGACAGACTGATAGACTGACAGACTGACGGACTGACAGACTGCAGCCCCTTGTCTCAGAACACAGACTGACTGACAGACTGCAGCTCATTTTCTCAGCTCACAGAGAGACTGACAGACTGACAGACTGACAGACTGCAGCTCCCCATCTTGACAGTGGGGTGAGCACACAAGTCAGACAGAGCGCAGCCTCCTGCCCCGAGCAGACAGACGGACAGACAGACAGACAGACCGATGGACCCCTTACTTCGGCAGAGGGGCAGATGGATGGAGCGGAGCCCCCCCCAATCCCCGAGCAGACAGACAGACGGACGGACAGACGGGGTGCTCATAGAAAAAGGAACCTCACTACAGTTTATTGTGGCGGCGGGTGGCCCGGCCGGGGTTACATTCAGCTCTACTGCTGTCTGGTTAGCGGGGTGGCACGGTGGCACAGTGGCACGGTGGCACGAGCATGCGTCAGCAGGGCGGGGGTCCCGCTGCCACCGGCAGGACGGGAGTGCGGGCGGGAGGGACCCCCGCCCGTGGCAGCCCCGGCCCCGCCGGGACAGGGGGCGGCCAGAGCCGGGGGCCCGTGCGCACACACCGAAGGCCGAGGGGTGAGGGTTAGCACCAGAAACGGGATTCGGCAGCCGGGCGGGGGTCCCGGTGCCCGGGTACCGAGCCCGGCCACCTCCCGCCGGGGCGTGGGAGGCACGATAGGGACACCCGTCAGCAACGCCGAGTGCCGGGGGTGCCGCAGCCGCCCTGAGCTGACGGCACGGGAGAAGGGCACGGCCGGGCGGGGGGTGCCCGGCTGGTCCCACAGCCCCGGGCGCTCGGAGCGAGGCACCGGGGCTCAGGCTGGAGCCGCGGGGCGGGAGACCAGAGCCCGGGGGCTCGGTGGGTGTCGGGAGATACTTGCATATCCTCTGGAACGGGCCCCGGCGGGATCGGTGACGGACAGACAGCTCAGCCCCGCTCGGGGGGCCGCAGCGCCGGGCCGGAGACCCGCGGGGGGCGCGGCCGCGGCTTCGCCGTCCTCCAGCCCCGTGGAGGAGGGTCCTGAGTGGGGCCAGCCGAGGGTGCTGGGCGCAGGGCGGGCGCGGGGGTCAGCGGCAGGGGCTGCAGCGCTCCGGAGGGGACCCTTCGGGCGGCTCTGCGAGGGCACGGAGGGCCTGGAGCGGGCAGCTCTTCTGCCCCCGGCTCCAGCGCTCCGAGGGACGAGGGGAGAGCCCCGCCGCTCCGCGCCACAGCGCACACCGAGCCCGGCTCCGCCGTGCCCCTCAGCCCGACGGGGCGGGCAGGAAGGTGGCAGCGGCACGGCGCTCACCTGGGGGGGCCACAGCCAGGCTCTCCTCAGCCGCGCTGAACTGCAGCTCGGCTCCGTCGGGCAGCCCCGAGCCCCGGGAGCGCGGACAGCGGTCCCCGGAGCGCGTTCTCCGCAGCACCGACTGGGGACGGTGAGGGTCAGTGCCCGTGGCAGGTGGGTGGGGGGGGTCGGGACTTCAGGGGGGGCTCTGCGGCTCGTACCTTCCTGGCCAGGGGGCTGCTGGGGGCCGAGGCGCTGCTGTAGAGGCTGAGGCTGGAGTTGGAGCGGCTCGGGGACAGCACTTTGGAGGAGGCGGCCGACTGGTTCCCCGCACACCTGGCGGCGGCTCCGAAGACGTCTGAGGACAGGTACTTCTCGTTGATCTTCAGGTTGGTCCTTCCCTTCACTGGGGACAAGGGAGGCAGGGAGGGGGCGAGTGATGGGGCCCCAGCAGTGCAAGACCCTGGGGAACGCGGTAAGCTGTGCCCACCACGGCCCCCACGGACCCACGGGCACGCCACCGCACGAGTGGCCGGTGTGGGACCCCCACACCTACCTCTGCAGGGGTCATTCTTCACCAGGAACTCGTCCAGGGCGATCCAGCCCCCACCCACCCGCACCATGAGGGTGCTGCGCAGGATCCGCACCATCCGCAGCTGCTGGGACTCCCCGAACTGCAGGGAGAGGGACGCTGGGGCACGCTGGGGGCTTGGGCAGGGCTGGCCATTGGCAAGGGGTGCCAGAGCAGGTGGTAGCCCCCAGACCTGCCCCTCCCTGCGGCCCCACTGGCACTGCCCTTGCACGGGGGCCAGGGCTCCTCAGGGCACGGGGACATGTCCACTCCTTGCCCCGGCACTCCGACACTGCAGGAGCCCTGCACGGGGCAGGCCGTGCACAGGTGTCAGAGTCTTGCACAGGTGTTGGAGCCATGCACAGGTGTCGGAGAGAGCCGGAACCCCGGGCTGGTGCCGTGGGTTGGCACTTACCCGGTACCTGTTGGCGCTGATCTGCTCCACCTGGAAGCGCTTGGCGCAGTTGCACTGGGCCACTTGCCTGTTGACCTGCGGGGGCACGCTCAGCTCAGCCCCAGGCGGGGCCCCCACCCTTCCAGCCGCACTCCCCGCCCCACACCTCGTCCTGGATCTGATCGGCGTCGGCGGAGCGGCGCAGCGGGTCACGGTTGGGGTGCAGAGCACTGACGAACTCGTAGTAGTCGATGAAGCCGTCGCCATTCATGTCGAAGATGGTGGCCACGGCATTCATCTCCAGGACGTTGGTGGGGAACTCTGTGGGGGGACGGGGACCATCAGCCCCCCAGTGCCAGCCCCCTCAGCCTCCTCCAGCCCCTCCCCAGCACCCACTGGAGGCAAGGACGCTCTCGATGAATTCCCGCTGGCTGATGCGCCCGTCCTGGTCCCTGTCGATGCCGCGGAAAACGTCCAGGACGCGGGACTTCATCTGGCTGATCCACTGCATGTAGCGCTTCCTCCAGACCCCGAAGTCAAAGTGCGCAAACTCCTCCAGCTTGGGGGGGGCACAGACGGGGATTTACACCTCAGCAGGACCCCTCAGCCCCCCCGTGTCAGCCTGGATCACCACGCCGTGGCCACGCTCAGCCTCAGCTGCACAGCCTGGCTGCTCCCAGCCCTGCCCCTGCCAAGGCTGCAAGGGGGGGGGGTCTCTGCCCAGGACCCCCGACTCCATGGTGCATGGGGGCCCTCGGGCTCCAGCAGCCACTCGGGAATGTCACCCATGGGGTGTGCTGGGACCCCCAGCTGCAGGGACAGGGTCTGGGGCTGCTGGCCCCATCTGCATCTGAGCTGGCCCGGGGGCCCATGGGCAGAAGATGACAGGAACAACTCAGGACCCCCATGGCAGTGGGACCCCCGGGGTGCCCCTACCTCCCGCAGGCGCTGCAGGGCCGTCTCCAGCCGGTACTGCCGGTCCAGGGCCAGCAGCCAGAGCTGCTGCCAGCGGTGCAGGAGCTGGGCCATCAGGGGTGTCTGGGGCTCCAGCCCCCCGAGCGGCACCGCCGCCGTGCCCTGCGCCTTCCCGCCGCTGCGGCGACCTGCGGAGAGGGCGGTGAGGGGGCGGCCAGGGGTGCGGGGCGTGTGGGAGGCAAGGATGGAGGTCCTTACGCGTGGCCAGTCGGCGGGTGGCCGGGGGGCCCAGATCCACCGCCAGCTTCCGCTTGCAGCTCTTGGTGACCTTCTCCACGTCGGGCTGCTTGCGGTTCAGCTCCTCCATGAACACCTGGGGCGGAGCGCTGGCGCTGAGCGCTCGCCAGCACAGCCCAGTGCTCCACAGCCCCGGGGACTGCAGACCTGCTGTCCCCCTCCCAGGACCCTCCCGAACCAGCAGCGTGTGACATGGTGGGCTTGGACAGCACAACGCCAAAGCGAGCCCACCCGCGACCCCAGCCCGGTGCTCCCCAAAGCCCTCGGTCCGGCCCAGGGCTGGACGGGGTGTGTGAGGGGGATGACGCTGTCCCCAGGGAGAGCCGGGTTTGGGGTCCCTCACCGCGTGCTGGGCGCTGAGCTCCTCCAGCTGCTCGGCCTCCTCTGGCAGCGGCTCCTGGTCCCGCAGCCCCAGCGCCTCCTCGGCCGCCGTGATCCAGTCCAGCAGCTGCTCGGTCTCCTCCCGCTCAGCCGCCAGCGCGGCCGCCTGTGCCCGCAGCCGCTCGCCCTGCTGCTGCGCCCAGCTCAGCACCTGCGGGGCAGCCAGGGCCAGTAGGGCACGGCGGGCACGGGGATGTCACCCCAATGAGGACCCCAAGGTCTCCCATCTGGAGCAGGTGCCACAGGGCCATTCCTTTGGGGGAGCAAGCCAGCACCGGGAGCCACGGCCACCCCGGCCATGGGACAGGCTCACGGACCCCCACTAACAGCCCTAGTGAGGATGGGGCAGGGACGTGGGGAGTCCACAGCCCACCACTGCTATGGGGCAGGCACGTGGACCCCCAGCCAGCAGCTGTGGTAAACGCAGGGCAGGGCCATGGGACAGGGATATGGGGCAGGAACATGGGGCAGGAACATGGGGCAGGGACATGGGGCAGGGACATGGGGCAGGGACATGGGGCAGGGACATGGGGCAGGGACATGGGGGAGGGCCATGGGGCAGGCACATGGGGCAGGAACATGGGGCAGGGCCATGGGGCAGGACCAGGCTCCCCTGGGCAGCTGGGGCAGGGCTGGGGGTGCTGCCCCCCATGTGCTGAGGGTCCCCAGCTCTGTGCCATGTGGCCATCCTGGCTGGCCTCCCATTTTGGGGGGAGTGGGGTGAGGGGGCAGCCCCAGGGCAGGTCCTGCAGGTCTCTGCTCAATAAGGGCTTTGTGTGGGATTGGCTGAACTTGCCAGACCAGTCCCAGGAGTGCCAGGAGCCTCTTACCTACAAATCCAGAGCAACCCAGGGAGGCTCTGGGCCACTGTGGGAGCGTGGTCTGGGGTGAGGGTCCCTAGGACCTGCTCCCAGGTTTCCCTGCCTCAGCTGCCTGGTGGCTGCCATTGTGCAGGAATGGGCCACCACCGTCCAAGGGGGTTGTGGAGGCCCCAGGTGGCCCCATGAGGCCACAGGATGGGGGAGCATGGGGTGACACTGGCAAGGCCGAGACCCTCTGGGGTCGAGCACCCCCAGATCCCTGCAATGCTCTGGCTGGGGGGGTTGCACCAGGCAGTCCCTGGTGGTGGGAGAGGTGTGGGGTTGAGGGACAGGTATGGGGCCGGGCTTTCCCTAGGTGCAGGTGCCACTCTGCTCCCCCAGGCAGGGGTGGGAAGGGGACACCTGTCTCACCTCCTGGAAGCGGCTCTTGGCGACCGTGACCCAGGATTTGATGGTGATGATGGAGTCGGGGTGGCAGGTGGTGAGGATCTCCTCCCCCAGCGAGGTGATGCACTCCAGCTCCAGCTGCTGGCACTGCAAGGACTGCATCAGCTCCTGGGGGGACACGGACCATGGCACTGTCAGATCTCAGCCCCCCAGACACCACCACACCCCCTGCACCACAGGGAGTGGTGGGTTGGGGTGGGGGTGCCCAAATCTCCCCACCTCAGGGCATTTGGGGCCCCTTTAACCCCATGTTCTTGGTGTGGTGGGACTCAACATCCCGAATCTCTGAGTGGTGGCACCCAACATCCCATGTGGAGATCCCACAGCCCAGTAGGGGCTGGCTGGGGCCAGCTGACCCCAGGGATGGAGGTCCTGGGGCAAAGCTGGAGCCAACCTGAGGCGAGGGCTGGTGGGGGCTGGTGGGGGCTGGCACCCACCTGCAGCTGGGCCTGGCACTCCTGCACGGCCGCCTCCTCTTCGGGGAAGACGCCGTACTTGAGGGTCTTCTCCGACTCGGTCAGGCGCCCCAGGAAGGAGTGCACCAGGGTGTGGAACTCCTCTGCCTGCCACGACAGCGGGGACCTGCTCAGCACCCACCTTGCAGCCCCAGAGCCCCCAGCCCCTGGATCTCCTGGCCAGCCCCTAAGCAGCCCCCAGACCCTGGATCTCCTGGCCAGCCCCGGAGCCCCCAGCCCTGGATCTCCTGGCCAGCCCCTGAGCCCTGCTGGATGGACAAGACCTCGGCACAGGCACGGCAGCACGCTGTGCCGAGGGAGAGCTGCTGCCAGCCCCACTCCAACCCCACGCTGGGATTGGGGCGATGCCCCCCACCCAGCTCTGCACCTGGACCATCTCCTCTGACCCCCCGGGACCTCTCTGTGCCACCCCGGGCACGCTGCACACGTTCACACCTGTAAGGGGCACCTGCAGCCACCAGCCTGGCACCTGGCCACGGCGCCTTGCGACAGAACCTCGCGGCCCCACGCAGCGCCACACACCGAGCCCAGGCACCCCACAGAGAACCCCAAAAGGCACAGCCTCCACACCACCCAGGGAGCCCAGAAGGGCCCCCACAAATGCACAGCCACCCACCAAGCCTGGGCACCCCATAAAGCACAACCACCCACCACCCCACGGAGTATCCCCAAAGCACGGTCACCCAGCACCCCATGGAGCACCCCCAAAACACAACCACCCCACACATCCCAACCCATCTCAGCCTCCCCACATGGGTGCACTGGCTGCAGACCCCAACCCGGGGGTTCCCCTGCTGCCCCCCCCAGCCTTCACCTGCCGCAGTGCCGCCTCCAGCCGGGCCTGCTTGGACAGGGAGAGTTTGCACACCAGGTCCCAGCGGGTGCTGAGCTCCTCCACCTGCCGCTGCAGCCACTGCGAGTCCACGCTGCTGCTGCCGCGCGTCAGGTCCCGCACCGAGCGCTTCAGCGTCTTGATGCAGCTGGCGCGTTTGCCCAGCTCCTTCTGGAACACCTGGCAGGGAGCGCAGGAGGGTGGGACAGGGTCACACCTGGAACCCATAACGGTGCAGGGCTCCCCTGGGCCCCAAACCCTCACGGAAATGGGAATGGGGCTCCCCTGTGCCCCAAACCCTCACAGAAATGTACACAGGGCTCTCCTGCACCCCAAACCCTCACAGCAATGGGCACAGCGTTCCTGTGCACCCCAAACCTTCACAGAAATGCACACAGGGTTTCTGTGCACCCCAAACCCTCACAGCAGTGGGCACAAGGTTTCCATGCACCTCAAACCCTCACAGAATCGGGCATGATGTTTCTGTGCACCCCAAACTCTCACAGGAGTGTGCACAGAGCTCCACTGCACCCCAAACCCTCACGGAAATGGGCACAGGGCTCTCCTGCACCCCAAACCCTCACAGCAGTAGGCACAAGGTTCCCGTGCACCCCAAACCCTCACAGCAGTAGGCACAAGGTTCCCGTGCACCCCAAACCCTCACAGCAGTAGGCACAAGGTTCCCGTGCACCCCAAACCCTCACAGCAGTAGGCACAAGGTTCCCGTGCACCCCAAACCCTCACAGCAATGGGCACAGCGTTCCTGTGCACCCCAAACCTTCACAGAAATGCACACAGGGCTCCTGTGGATCCCAAACCCTCACAGCAGTGGGTATAGAGCTCCTCTGCACCCCAAACCCTCACAGCAGTAGGCACAAGGTTCCCGTGCACCCCAAACCCTCACAGAAGCGGGCACAGGGCTTTTCTGCACCCCAAACCCTCACAGAAATTGGCACAGGGTTCCTGTGCACCCCAAACCCTCACAGAAATGGGCACAGGGCTCCCCTGCACCNCCCGTGCACCCCAAACCCTCACAGAAGCGGGCACAGGGCTTTTCTGCACCCCAAACCCTCACAGAAATTGGCACAGGGTTCCCCTGCACCCCAAACCCTCACAGAAATGGGCACAGGGCTCCCCTACACCCCAAATGCTCACAACAGTGGGCACGGGGTTCCTGTGCACCCCAAACCTTCACAGAAATGCACACAGGGTTCCCCTGCACCCCAAACCCTCACAGAAATGCACACAGGGCTCCTGTGGATCCCAAACCCTCACAGCAGTGGGTATAGAGCTCCTCTGCACCCCAAACCCTCACAGCAGTAGGCACAAGGTTCCCGTGCACCCCAAACCCTCACAGAAGCGGGCACAGGGCTTTTCTGCACCCCAAACCCTCACAGAAATTGGCACAGGGTTCCTGTGCACCCCAAACCCTCACAGAAATGGGCACAGGGCTCCCCTGCACCCCAACCCCCTCCCAGCTCTGGGGCACATGGGCCCTCCAGCGCTGGCCCAGGGCGAGGGGCACAAGCTGGGCTCAAGCAGGGGTCGCCCCGGTGGGCGATGCCCCGTGCCCGGCTCCGGTCCCGTCCCAGAGGGAGGGCGGGAACAGCCCGGGGCTACCTCGGGGCCACTGGGCGTGCCCTCCCTCCAGGTCCCGGGCCACTCGCCTTGTGCTTGTCCATGAGGTCCCCGACCAGGTCGCGGTCCCCTCCGACAGGCACGTCCTCGCTGAGCTGCGGCTCGGCGCGGTACAGCCAGTCCATCAGGGCCTGCAGCGCGTCCGTGAACTTGCCCGAGAAGAGCAGGTTCTCCTCCAGCTTGTGCTGCCTGCCAGGGGGGCACGGGACATGCTGGGGGCCACCCCACGGGCCACCCCACAGAGCTGGCAGCGCCACTGGGGACAGGGACGAGTCCTGGCAGTGTCGTTATGGAAAGGGATGGGTCCTGGCAGTGCCAATATGGACAGGGACAGGTCCTGGCAGCACCCATATGGACAGGGACAGGTCCTGGCAGCGCCGTTATGGACAGGGACAGGTTCTGGCAGTGCCAATATGGACAGGGACCGGTCATGGCAGTGCTGATATGTACACAGATGGGGCCCAGTTGCACCCCAAGGGCAGAGCACAGCAGTGCTGGAAACGGGGTCCCGGGGCAGGCAGCAGGATGCTCAGGGGGGAAGGACCATGGGACCCCCAGAGCGAGCAGAGAACAGATCGCACCATCCTGAACCATTTCCATCCCTATTCCCATCCCATCCCATC
>VWZP01008440.1:25892-48331 GCA_013396995.1 Dicaeum eximium | reverse complement strand
CCTCCTGTACACCCCCTGTGCCTGGCTGTACACCCCATAAACAGCTGTACACCCCCTGTGACCTCCTGTACACCCCATAAACAGCCACACACCCCTGTGCCCGGCTGTACGCCCCATAACCAGCCACACACCCCCTGTGACCTCCTGCACACCCCCTGTGCCCGGCTGTACACCCCTTAAAGAGCTGTACACCCTCTGAGCCCGGCTGTACAGCTCTCACACAACCACATACCCCCTGTGACCTCCTATACACTCCCTGTGACCTCCTGTACATCCCCTGTGCCCAGCTGTACACCCCATAAACAGCCACACAACCTCTGTGACCTCCTGTACACCCCCTGTGCCTGGCTGTACACCCCTCACACAGCCTCATGCCCTGTACATCCCCTGTGCCCAGCTGTACACCCCATAAACAGCTGTACACCCCCTGAGCCTGGCTGTACACCCTATAAACAGCTGTACACCCTCTGTGCCTTGCTGTACATCCCATAAACAGCCACACACCCCCTGTGCCTGGCTGTACACCCCATAAACAGCTGTACACCCCCTGAGCCTGGCTGTACACCCTATAAACAGCTGTACACCCTCTGTGCCTTGCTGTACATCCCATAAACAGCCACACAACCTCTGTGACCTCCTGTACATCCCCTGTGCCCAGCTGTACACCCCCTAAACAGCTGTACACCCCCTGAGCCTGGCTGTACACCCTATAAACAGCTGTACACCCTCTGTGCCTTGCTGTACATCCCATAAACAGCCACACAACCTCTGTGACCTCCTGTACATCCCCTGTGACCTCCTGTACACCTCTCACACAGCCTCACACCCCCTGTACCTGGCTGTACATCCCATAAACAGCCTCACACCCCCTGTGACCTCCTGTACACCCCCTGTGCCTGGCTGTACACCCCATAAACAGCTGTACACCCCCTGTGACCTCCTGTACACCCCATAAACAGCCACACACCCCTGTGCCCGGCTGTACGCCCCATAACCAGCCACACACCCCCTGTGACCTCCTGCACACCCCCTGTGCCCGGCTGTACACCCCTTAAAGAGCTGTACACCCTCTGAGCCCGGCTGTACAGCTCTCACACAACCACATACCCCCTGTGACCTCCTATACACTCCCTGTGACCTCCTGTACATCCCCTGTGCCCAGCTGAACACCCCATAAACAGCTGTACACCCTCTGTGCCTTGCTGTACATCCCATAAACAGCCACACACCCTGTGACCTCCTGTACACCCCTCACACAGCCTCACACCCCCTGTGACCTCCTGTACATCCCCTGTGCCCAGCTGTACACCCCATAAACAGCTGTACACCCCCTGAGCCTGGCTGTACACCCTATAAACAGCTGTACACCCTCTGTGCCTTGCTGTACATCCCATAAACAGCCACACAACCTCTGTGACCTCCTGTACATCCCCTGTGACCTCCTGTACACCTCTCACACAGCCTCACACCCCCTGTACCTGGCTGTACATCCCATAAACAGCCTCACACCCCCTGTGACCTCCTGTACATCCCCTGTGACCTCCTGCACACCCTCTGTGCCTGGCTGTACACCCCTCATACAGCTGCACACCCCCGGTGTTTGGCCACTCTCCCTGTGCCCAGACAACAGTGCCAGGAGCTGTGGCCGAACGCGGTGCAGGTGGTGGCCCTGTGGCCAGCAGGGCTCCAAGGCAGTGGTACCACGAGCACCGTCAGGGCCACGGGGCTCCCAGCCAGCGGCACTGTTGGGCTGGGGAGCAGCAGCCGGAGACACGAGACCTGACGGTGACAGGGGTGTGCTGGAGGGTGTCCCAGCCAGCTGTGGCCAGATGCCTTCCTCCCTCACCAGCCTCGCTGCAGACGTGGGCTGGTCCTGCCCGGCTCTGCACGGCCCAGTCACAGCCCAGGGCCAGGCGTTACCTGCAGGGCCGTGCCGGGCTCCGGCAGCGCCAGCAGCCGCTTCTCTACGGCGTCCAGCCAGTGCCGCAGGGCAAGCAGCTGCTCCTGCACCTCCAGTCTCTGCTCTGACCGCAGACAGGCTCTGGGGAGGGAGCAGAGACAAACCAGGCTGCGGGGGACGTGGCCACTGTCCCCTCCTCCCCGCACCGCCCTGAACTCCAGGCTCGCTACCCACCTGCGCCAAGTGCGTCACAGCCACACCTGTGCTCACGGCTGCGCTCGCTCCCACCCTGCTCGCCCCACGCCCCCCCCGCCCCAGCGCTGGCCCGGGCTCCGAGCTGTGCAGGGTTCGCCAGCTCCCCCATCAGGGTGCGAACACCGCGGCACACCCGCAGCTCCCGACGCGGCTCGTCCGGCAGCGCCCGGCGGTGCCCGTACCTCTCCATCTCCTCCCCGGCCCGTGGCGACCCCTCCGCGCTCTCTCCGCTGAGCCCAGCGTCTCCCGCAGCGCGGCGCATCTGCAAGTAGAGCAGAGGGACGGTGGGCACAGGACACGGGGCACAGGACACCAGGTCCCGGCAGAGGGGCAGGGGACAAGGCTCCACAGCCCTGCCCCTGGCATACCCGTGTGGGGGTTTGGAGCATTGTCTCCCCAGGGATAGCCCAGCCCCACCAGTTGGGACAGAGCTCCCCTGGCTGGGATACCCCCATCGGAACTGTGCTCCAGCCTTCACCAGACTGAGCTGTGCTCCAGCCTTCACCAAAACCTGCGGGTTTTGGCTTGGCTCCAGCATTCCTGCGGTACACCCCAGCTCCCAACCTTCTTCAGCTGGGATCACTCCCAGATCTCACCCTGCTGCCTCTCGGAGTACATCTGGTCTCTGGTGTCCCTACACCTGCCCTGTGCACTGCAGAGCCGTGGTCCAGCCCCTGGCTGAGCCCAAACCAAGCCCTGGCAAACTGACCCACGGCAAACTGACCCCCAGGAAAAAATGACCAGCGACAAACTGATGCATGGAAAACCCCCTGCACTGGCATGGAGCAGTGGTGTCCCAGACCAGATGCTCCTCAGATGCTGCGGGTGCAGCCACTTTGCCACAACACGCGGGAGAAGATGACGGGCACACACCAAGATTGACAAACCAGCAATGCCCTGGCACAGGCACGGGCACGGGGCATGAACAGGCAGCAGCTACTTCGTGCCCCAGTGGAGAGTGGGACTGGCAGCAGGGATGACACCAAGCCTGCACCCAAAAGCTGAGCATGATGCTGCTCCCACAGCCCGGGAGCCCTGTAATTAACTGGTCGCTAACCCTGGTGATTAATTAAGCCAGGTCACCTGGCTGAGCACAAGGAGCGGGAGACACCACCGTGCATCCTGTGAGGGAAATGGGGCACAGCCACAGCGATGCCACGAAGATGGAGACGGGTCCAAGACCTTGCAAGGACACGACCACATCTCCAAAATATTGTACCAGGGGAAACTGGCAGGGAATGTGGGCTGGATAAACGGGAGATAAAACCCCCGTGGTGCGGGGGTGACGCGGCGCTGCTGCCATGGATGGACACGGGGAAGGTGACATAAGGCAGCTGAGCAGGCTGGGAGTGCCTGGGATATGTCTGCTGCAGAAGGAACCTCAGCCAGGGTCTGGTCAGGAACCCCACCAGGAGCAGCTGGGGGTTCCCTGGATGGGGGGAAGAGGCATCAGGCAGGTGCTGGGTGCTGGTGCTGGTGGCACAGCAGTTCCTCGTGGTCGGAGTGCCAGCAGGGCACGGTCCCGTTGGAGACACTCTGGGAACGTGTGCTCCCTGCTGTCACGATGCCATCAGCAGGGCCCCAACCAACCCACACACCCACAGTGTGGCCACCTGCTCCACCAGTGCCAGCCACCAGCAGCGCCTTGCTTCCTCCTGCCCAGGGCCAGCTCAGGATCCAGGGAGGGAGCAGGATGGCACAGCTGGGCCACCGACGCTCATGGGGTCGTGGCAGCTCCAGTGCAGTTGGAGGTGGTCCCACAGCCCTCCTGCCCCACGCCGGTGGTCCCTGGTCCTGCGTGCCCCACGGTGAGCCCTCATCCCAGGGCAGGACTGCAGTGTCACAATGCCAGCCCTGCTGCCAGGGGTTGGGCGCAGGGAACCGGGCAGGTGGAGGATGCTGCCGCAGGTGGGCAGACGATAACAGCGTCTGCACTGGGGAAACGCTGCTCCAGCTCAAACTCAGCCTGGGCTGGTGGGCTTGGGGCTGGCGATGGAGCTGCGATGGTCGCTGCCAGCCTGTCCCAGACATGGTGCCAGCGGGGCTGCACCGGCTGCTCCAGTCGGGACGTGCCAGGGGACACGAGACCACGAGGAGCAGCGAACCCCAAACGGGTGCTGGGCCGCGCTGGGTGCATGTGCAGGTCCCACAGCCGGCATGCTGCGGGGGTCGCTTCAGGGCAGCCCCCAGCGCCGGATCGGGCACCAGACACCGCGGGCTGCCCGTGCACCCGGAGCAAAGCGCTCTGGAGCTGCCTGAGAGCCGCCCCCGGTGCCGCTGAGGGACGCAGGTCCCCGCGCGGTGCTGCCCACACGGCCCCACCGCGGTCCGCACTGCCTCGGCCTGGCCCTGGGGTCTGGGGGCTGCCTGGTGCCCCGCAGGACGTGGCCTGGGGCAGCACCATCCCCGCTCGCACCCCCGGACCCCGCGCCGTGGGCAGGGGGGACTCACCGGTCCGGCCAAGAGCGGGCTCAGGCCGGCGGGACACGGAGGCGGCAGCGCTTTACACGAGGCACAGCCGCCCTTGGCCGGCGCACCCGGCTCCGAGCCGCAGAGGCACGGCCGGGGGGGTCTCGGGGTCCCTGGCCATGAGGAGGTTCAGCGCCCCAGCGAGGGGGGGGCGTGGGAGAGGCCGGCCCGTCTTTGTGGAGAAGCTGTACAGAGCGTTCCCGGCGCGGCGGGGGCCGAGCCAGCAGCGCCTGGGGCGGTGGGCACAGCGAGCTGGCAGCCGCTCCATGCCAGCCCGGCCGAGCCAGGGCCGCGGCCACGCTTGGGACAGCGGCCACGGGTCCCATGCGACGGAGCGCGGCCAGGACGGGGCGGTGCTGCCACTCACGCCCCGAAGGGCGGTGGGCAAACGCCGGTGTGCGCCGGGCGGGGGACGATGGACCCCTCCAGGGTGCCACCGCAATGCTGAGGGGTGGTTTAACTCGGGGGGGCGGGGAGGGTGAGCTCCAGCCTCCGCAGCAGCAGGGCAGGGTGACATGCAGGGCATTAAAATGGGGAACATCGCGGAGTTCTCCATGGTGACGAGTTTGGCCGGGTCACCCCCAGCGCGCGGGGCTGAAGGGGAGGGACAGGGGCTATCAGTGGGGCAGGAGGGTGACATGGAGCAACACAAGATGATGAAGAGTGTCCGTGGACAAGGCACACTGTGCTGCATGGGGGGGAAGAGGCCCACCCCAGGAGCAGTCAGCTGGATCTCAGGGCGTGCCCCCTCCTCACCTTCCTGCCCCCCTTTGCCAGCCACTGCGGGGGGGTCCCCCTGCCTCAGGCACACCAGGGCCGAAGGGGTGTGGGGAATAGGGTCCCCCCTGGCACATGGACGTGAGTCCCATGGCAGGGGCATTTCTCAGCAGGAAACACAGCTGGACCCCACCAGTGTCGGGGGGAGGTGGGTGAGGGGCTTCCAGCCCATGACATGGGACTAGGCCACGGGTCAGAGGGCTCTTGGTGGTCTCATGAGCTTTAGGAGAGGTTACTGGCCCTGGGAGAGGAGTCAGGAGGTTGGGAGGTAAGCAAGGAATATCTGGGGGAGCAGGGAACATCTGGGGGACACAAAGAAACATCTGGGGGGCCAGGGAGGTGTGGCAGAGCCTCAAGCAGCTTGTGTCACCTGGGGAAACGTAGTGCTGTTCTGGGACCTCTCCTGAGCCCCCCAATGGCTGCAGCAGCCTGAGACCCCCCTGAGTCCCCCTGGCCTGGCTGTGCCTAACGGCCACATCCCACTGCCGGTGGGGACAGACGGACGCTGCGGTTAATTGCTGATGGACAATGCAATTAACGTCCTACCCAGCCACCGCCATCTGTCCCGGCCAGCCCGGCCTCCCCACCCGGGGCTGCTGACATGCTTGGCTGGTCCTGCCACAGTTGAGACCTCACCAGGCCCTGGACATTGCAGGGGTCCTGCAAGGTCCTGGAAGCTCCTGCCACAGAGCCTGGGGCTCCCGGCACTGCTGTGGGATGACCCTTCTTCTCGGGGAGTCCCAGCCTAGTGGCACCTGTGTCACTGGGCTGGACAGACCCCTTCAGCCACCTGTGCCAGTGGCTGCACTGACGTCTCCAGGTTTGCCAGGCTTTCCCTTCTGAATGCTGCTGCCCTACCAGCGGTTGCCAGGCCATCATCACATCCTGAACCCCTCAAAGCCCCTCAGTCTCGCAGCTGACCCCTGCCATCCACCCACAGCCCCCCACTGCCAGAAAGGGAGTGCCCACAGCACAGCCCACACCGGGCAGAGGCCACGGCACCGGCAGGCACGGCCCCGGACCAGCAGTGGTAGCAGCACACATGGGAACAGTGCCACGGAGGACAACGTCCCTGCCCAGTCCAGAGCCCCGCTGATTATGGGACAGGTCTGTCCTCATACAAGCGATGCTCAGAAGACCCCACAACGCCAGCAGCACCCACTCCTCAAAACCAGGGCTCCACTGGCCCAGTGCTGCACCCACATTGACCTCCCAGCAGTGTCAGCTGTGCCAGCAGCATGGGGCAGCTCTGGGGACGACCCCCAGCCCCTGCTCTGTGCCTGGCAGCACCATGGGTACACCCAGGCCCAGCGCTCAGTGCAGCACCTGCACCAGGAGCTGGTCAGAGCCCTGGCACCGTGACACACTTCACCACGACCTGCAGCAGCCCATACAGCCCACGGCACGAAGCTGCAGGAGGCAATGGGAGCCCACAGCCATGGTGGCGAGGCCAAGGGGCGAACAGATCACGCAGAGCTGCCGGCTGGTTTCAGAGGATTCTCCTTTACTGCCCTTGCAGGGGAGCCCTGGGTCCGCACTGCTCCTTTTACAGACACTTTGTGATATGTACAAGTTTAGTGTTTTGCCCCCAAAAAGAGATGTGTTTGGGTAATCGATGGACCCCCACTGCCCCAATGAGTGATGGTCGGGGTGTGGGGGGCCCCGGGAGTAGGGACTGTCCGGGAGCCGCACGCAGTGGCACCTCATGCAAAGCCAAATGGGGTAATGAGAGCAATAATGACACCAGAGGCGGAGGGTAACATGATTGGATTTACAGGTGGCAGATGAGAGCAGGTGGGAAGGAGGAGATGCTTTGGAGATCCGCAGTGAGCCCGACACCACATCGGGAGGCCATCCCCAGGGAGGAGGGAGTGTGTGGGGCGAGTGGGGGCCAGGTGACTCTGTGGGTGCTTCTTGGGCCATTGGCTGCTCGGGCACTGTGGCCCCAGTCTCTGGCTGGGGACTCTGGCAAGTGCAAAGGGTGAGGGAGAACGTCCCTGTGTCCTCAGGTGTGGTCCCACCGGCCTCAGGGCAGGGGACGGGCTCCATGGCAGCGATGAGGGGAAGTGGTATGGACATCCAGCCACACTACAACAAAGCGAACAGAAAAGATGGGATGAGACAGGGAGAACAAACCATGACATGAAGCCACCAAGCCCGGCCACCAGTGCCGCGCACCTGCTGTGGGACCGGGACAGACCAGAGCGGTCGGCGTTACCTGTGCTGGTGAGCACGGCTGAGCAGCTGCCGCCTCCGGGGCTCCCCTCGAGCCCATCCACGACCTGCTGATGTCGGAGACCCAGCTCAGGAGCTCGCCCAGCGGCACTGGGAGGTCTTTGTTGGGACTGGAAAAAGACGTCTGCCAGAGAGAGAGCGCGTTAGCGCCGGCACGGGGGGGGGAGTCAGGAGAATGGAATTACCGCGAAGAAGGAAAGCAGGCTGGCTTTACAGAAATCTGCCTATTTCTAACAAGAATGTGTGCCAGGCTCCTACAGCATCCCACGGCCCACCCTGTGCTGCAGGGGTCCCATAGCCCTCATACCCTTTGTGAGGGTCAGGAAAACCCCCACAGCTCTGGGGGGCTCTGGGTGCAGGAGCTGCGCAGACCCAGGCTGGGGCGTGGGCTCTGGCAGACCCCTGCCAACGGGTCATGGAGCCACATGAGTGTGAGGAAATCAACCTCGAGCAGAAGCACTTCCCAGATACACGGAGAGACTGACAGACAGACCGGCCGACCGCGGCAGGCGCGTCCCAGAGGACGAGTGAGCGGGTGGGCTGGCGGAGGCAGGCACGCAGCGAAGCCCCTTTGGCGGGCGAGGTGGCGAGCAGAGGCAGGTCCCCCCGTGTGGCGCAGAAGCACCGGGCAGCGCCAGCGCAGCACTTACGGTCGGGGCACCGGCTCCACAGCGTGGTGGTGGGGACGTGCCAGGAGGCCAAGACAGGGAGATGGGGCAGCTTGGGGGCTGGGGTGCAGAGCCCCCTGCTCGCTGCACTGAGGGCGTGTGGAAGGGGTCCAGGCAGCAGCTTCAGAGCCGGTGTGGTGTGTCTGGCTGTCCAGTGCCGAGGAGCTGGCGATGTCCTCCTCTGGCACACTGGCTGCAGTGGGGTGCACCACGGGGCCAAGGCAGTCTCCTCCTTTGGGGTGCAGGGGCTGAAGCCGGCAGGTTAATTATAAAAGAGTGCTAAGTGGTTAGATCCAAACAGGGAACTGTTTTCCTGGTGTCCAGCTCGGCCGCGCCGTGTGCGAGCAGCGGCGGGATTGGCACGGCCAGGAGCAGCAATGTGCCTGGCTCCTGGGGCACAGGGTAGGGAGGGTAGTGTGTATTCTCTCTTGTCTCTTAATATACAAACACTGTCAGCACATTCGCATATATTAATTTATTAGTCTTGTCTTTTTGGTTAAACTTGAGGCACTGCTTTGGGAGAAGAGTGGAGGTTCAAAATTAAAAAAAATACTAGTGATTAGCCAGCAGCGTTGCCACATGCGGAGCGGGTGAGGCAGCGCCTCGGGGGGCTGGCAGGTCTCAGGCCACATGGAGCAGGGGCCCACACATCCCGGGGCACTCCCTGCTCTCCTCCCACCCACAGCTTCTGGATGTGGCCAGGGTGAGGGCACAGGCAACCTCCTCCATGGTGCCCTGGGTACCCCCCGTGTATCTGCGCCCGAAACTCGAGGAGGAGTAGGAAGAGGAAGAGAAGGTCATGGAGAAGCCGGAGCCAGTGGCGTCAAAACTGCCGCGCCGGGAGCCTGAGCGGGAGCCGGTGCGAGAGCCCGAGCGCGATCCGGAGGTGGAGCCAGCGCTGCTGATGTTGTAGGGACTGTAGTAGCCCTTGCTGGATTGGGAAGAGGCCTCCAGCAGCCGCAGGCCAGTCCCATCCTCGATCATGCTCCGGTCCATGGCATCCTTGTAGGAGATCTTGAGCTTGGTCTTGGGGCAGGTGAGGTACTTGGAATAGGTGTTGACATCCCGCAGTTTCTGGGCAGTCCGTGCGTCAATGGTGCCCTTCTGCAGCGCCTCATCCAGGGAGACACGGCCTGGGGCATCGGGCTCGATCAGGCCCCCTGTCAAGTACTGCACCTCCAGGAACCGCTGCCCGGCCTCGTAGTACAGCCAGCCCTTCTTCAGCGCCTGCGCCGCCGACATCTTTGTCTTGGTCCGCGGGTCCTCAAAGCCGTAGAAGGCCTTCTGCGCCAGGTTGATGCGGTCCACCATGATCTTGTCGACCAGGCCCTTGGTGACTGCATCGGCAACGGTGCATTTGTCACCGGTGTTGGGGTCGATGATGCCCCCGGTGCAGGCCTGGGCTTCCAGCAATCGCTGCCCTGTGATGTTGTCCACCAGGTTGCGGCGCATCGCCTCCGTGATGGACACCTTCTCCAGAGTGTCTGTGTCCAGGATGCCTGCCACTGGCCCAGTCTCTTCGGTTGGGTCAGTCCACATGGAGATCTGGGTCCGTGACAGGGCTGGGCTGACTGTGTAGGAGGAGGAGGATCCAACTGAGGATGACCGCGAGCGGAAGCCACCCATGTTGCCAGAGAGCATGTCAGCAAACTCGGTGATGGAGAGGGTGCCTGAGCGGTACTGGTCCAGGGCTGACTGGTCAATCAGACCCTTGCCAATGGCATCGTCGATGTCATACTGGCGCCCCGAGCGCCTGTCGATGATCATTGACTTCACCACGCCGTCGGAGGAGGAGGTGGTGATCTCCTCCCACTCGCACTCCTGCTCTGACAGCTCCAGGTAAGTCTGGTGGTCAATGAGGCCCTTGCGATAGGCTTCGTACACTGACATCTCCTTGCCTGTCTCTGGGTCAACAATCACCACCCGGCGCTTGCGGACAGAGGACTTGGAGGAGGTCTTCCTCTCCCGCTTTTTCTCCTTCAGAGGCAGGAGGCAGAGGCCAGTCTCTGGGTCTGTGATGCACCGCTCCATGAGCTGCAGGTACGTCAGGTTCTCCTCTGTGTTGGGGTCGAAGAAGCCCTTGGTGTCATCACTAGGGTCCAGCAGGATCTCGTTCATCTCCTCGTCAAAGAGGCCCCTCTTGTAGGCCACCTCCACGGGCAGGCGGTGGCTCTCCTCAGGGTCAATGATGCCTCCTGTGGCGATCTGTGCCTCCAGCAAGCGGATCCCGTGGTCCTTCAGGATCAAACCCTTCTTCATAGCCTGGAAGAGGGAGATGAGCTTTCCAGTGTAGGGGTCCCGGTAGCCGGTGACGGCCCGCTCGGCAGAGAGCAGCTTGTCCTTGAACTCAGGGCCCACAATGCCCATGCGCACAGCTTCCTCCACAGTCAGCTTGAGGCCCTTGATGGGGTCAATCACGTAGCCCGTGGCCGCCTGCGCCTCCAGGAGCTCAAAGGCAGTGCCAGGCCGGATGATCCCCTTCTTCATGGCCTGGTAGATGGACAGACGCTCCTTTGTGGAGTCCACAAAGACACCAGCGATGCAGCTGGTACCCTCCAGGAACTTCTTCAGGTTCTTAGAGACCTCCTCAATGGAGGTGAGACCCTCCTGGAGGCGCTGGGCTGTTGCTTCATCCATCACCTGTGAAAGGACCAGCTCCTCCACAGTGATCTGTTTCCGCAGCCCCCGGAAGGTGAGCTTCCGTGTGTCGCAGAGCGGGAGCAGCAGGAGCCTGGAGCTCTCATCCTTCCGGCACCGCTTCAGCAGCTGTGTATAGCTGAGCTTCTCATCTGTGGAGGGGTCCACATAGCTCCGCACCTCGCTGGGCTCCGACAGCATGTCGTACGTCTCCTTGTTGATGAAGCCCCTCTGGTAGGCCACCTCCAGGGGCAGGTGGAAGCCCAAGTGCGGGTCAATTATGCCACCAGTGGCAATCTGGGCGTCTAGGAGCTTGAGGGCCTCTTCGCTGGGAATGAGATCCTTCTTCATGGCCTGGAAGAGGGAGATCTTCTGTTCACTGTATGGGTCTCTGTAGCCGGTCACAGCCCTCTCTGCGGACAGGAGCCGGTCGTGGATCTCTGGCCCCACCACGCCCTTCCTGACTGCCTCATCAACAGTCAGCATTTCATTCTTTGTGGGGTCGATCATGAAGCCAGTGGCTGCCTGGGCCTCCAGGAGGGAGCGGGCCACTTCGGAATTGATCAGCCCCTTCTTCAGTGCCTGGTAGACACTGAGTGTTTGCTTGGAGGAGGGAATGTAGATGCCAGCCACACAGCCCGACCCGTAAAGGTACTTCCAGACAGTCTCCACATCCAGGAGCTCCCGGAAGGTTTTGGAGCCCTGTTTCAGCAGGTTGTAGATGTCCTGTGAGATAATCTTGGCCTCGTAGAGGTCCTCGGCTGTGATGCGGCGCCGGACATAGTCAAAGGATGTGAGATTCTGCTGCCGGATGATCTCGGTCTTCTCAATGATCTCGATGATAATGATGATCATGCGCTCCTTGGACACGCGGCCCGACTGGAACTCCTCCATGAGATGTTTACGCTGCTCCTCAGGCAGCAGGTCCGAGTGCATGATATCCCACAGGGACATGGAGGAGCCTGCCCGGCTGCCCACAGGGATGTCCACCTGTGTCTCCTCAAACACCTTCCGTGTCTCTGCTTCTGTGTACAGGTGAGTGGTTTCCACCACTTTCGGCTTCTCAGGCTCCCGCAGAGGCAGCAGGTATAGGCCTGTCTCGGGATCCTCGATGCACCTCTCCTTCAGCTGCACATAGGTGAGGTTCTCCTGAGTGTTGGGGTCAAAGAAGCCCTTGGTGGCATCAGTGGGGTCGGAGAGGGTCCGGTTCATCTCCTCATCAAAGTAGCCACGCTTGTAGGCCACCTCCACGGGCAGGCGGTGGCTGTGCACGGGGTCGATGATGCCACCGGTGGCGATTTGGGCCTCAAGCAGGCGGATGCCGTGCTCCTTGACAATAAGCCCTTTCTTCATGGCCTGGAACAGGGAGATGGTATCGCCCGAGTAGGGATCCTTGTACCCTGTGACAGCCTTCTCAGCCGACAGCAGCTTCTCATGCAGCTCAGGCCCAACAATGCCAGCCTTCACCGCCTCATTGACGTACAGTTTACGGTTCTTCACAGGGTCAATCAAGAAGCCAGTGGCTGCCTGGGCCTCCAGGAGGACCACGGCAGTGCTGGGCTTCAGCAGGTTCCTCTTCATGGCCTCATAGATGTTCAGCTTCTCCTTGCTGGCCTCCACATAGACACCAGCAATGCAGTCACTGCCATGCAGGAATCTCCTCACCGCATCTGTCTCAGAGAGGTCCTTCACTGATTTCTTGCCTTCCTTCAGCTGCTCGTACTGGGTTTTGCTGATGATACAGGACTCCAGCAGCTCGCTGGCTGACACTGGTGCCCGCAGACCACTGAATGTCAGTTTCTCCTGCTTTTTGGTCTCTGCCTCCTCGATGATGGTGATCACAATCTTGATGATCTTCTCGATTGTCACTTTGCCAGTCTTGTACTGTCGGAGCAGCTCCCGCCTGTGCTCCTCTGTGAAGTATTCAGAGTGGATCAGTTCCCAGATGGTCATTGTCTGGCCCTTCATGCTGCCCACCGGGACCTCTATGGTCGCTTTGTCGAAGCACTCCTTGGCCTGGCTGTCAGTGTACACCTCCTCCTGCTGTGACTGGATTGCCTTGTCGGACAGGGGCAGCAGGCACAGGCCAGTCTGCTTGTCACGGTGGCAACTCTTCTGCAGCTGGGCATAGGTGAGGTGTTCCTGGGTGTTGGGACAGTAGAAAGCCTTGGCATCGTCTCGGAGCTCAGTCAGAGCCTTGTTTATCTCTGGGTCGAAGTAGCCGCGCTTGTAGGCGACCTCAAGCGGGAGCCGGTGGCTGTTGACAGGGTCAATGATGCCACCAGTGGCAAGCTGGACGTCTAGCAGCCGGAGCCCAGTGTCGCTGGGGATGAGGCCCTTCTGGAGTGCTTGGTAGAGGGAAACCGTCTGACCTGTATAGGGATCCTTGTAGCCAGTCACTGCCTTCTCTGCCGACAGCAGCTTCTCGTGGAACTCTGGCCCCACCACCTCGGCCTTCACTGCCTCATCCACAGAGAAGAGCTTGTTGCCCACAGGGTCAATGATGTAGCCGGTGGCAGCTTGTGCCTCCAGCAGGGACAGGGCAACCTCTGGCTTCAGCAGGTTTCTCTTCAAGGCCTCGTAGAAGGTGAACTTCTGGCCCGTAGACTCCACCAGGACACCGGCGATGGCATCCGTGCCCCTCAGGTACTGCCGTACGGACTCCATCTCTGCCACATCCTTTACGGACTTCTTTCCCTGGTGCAGCTGGTTGTAGAGGTCCTTGTTGATGATCTTGCTCTCAAGCAGCTCAGCAGCGGGCACGGGGCTCCGCAGGCCCTCAAAGCACATCTGGCTCTTCTTCTCACTTTCCTCCACAACTGTGATGACGATCTTGATGATCTTCTCCACTGTGATCTTGCCAGTCCTGTACTGCTGGATCAGGTCCCGCCGTTGGTCCTCAGTGAAGTATTCAGAGTTGATGAGCTCCCAGATGGTCATCGTCTTCCCTTGGAACTTGCCAAATGGTGCTGTCACTGTGGCTTTCTTGAAGACATCCTTGGCTTCCTTGTCGGTGTAGACCAGCTCTCTACCTTTGGCTGCTTGGTCAGTGAGTGGCAGGAGGCACAGCCCTGTGTCCGGGTCGGTCACGCACCGCTCCATGAGCTGCAGGTAGGTGAGGTTCTCCTGAGTGTTGGGATCAAAGAAGCCCTTGGTGTCATCAGTGGGGTCAGACAGGACCTGATTCATCTCCTCATCAAAGTAGCCACGCTTGTAGGCGGCTTCCACAGGCAGACGGTGGCTGTTGACAGGGTCGATGATGCCGCCAGTGGCGATTTGGGCCTCGAGCAGGCGGATGCCGTGATCCCTGACAATGAGATCCTTCTGCATGGCCTGGAACAGGGAGATCTTGTCACCTGTGTACGGGTCCTTATAGCCAGTGACAGCCCGCTCAGCTGACAGCATCTTGTTGTGCAGCTCTGGCCCGATCACTCCCTCTCGCACTGCCTCATTCACCGAGAGCCTTGCATTCCGCACAGGGTCAACGATAAAGCCAGAAGCAGCCTGTGCCTCCAGGAGCACCAGTGCTGTGCCTGGGCTGAGCAGCTTCTTCTTCATGGCTTCGTAGATGCTCATCTTCTGGTTGGAGGGTTTGATCAGCAAACCGGCAATGCTGCTCTTGCCCTGCAGGTACTTCTTCACATCATCCCTCTGAGAGAGCTCGCCCACACTCACGACACCCTTCGCCAACTTGTCCAAGCTCTCCCTGCTCAGAATGCCGGCATCAGCCAGCTTCTCTGCTGACACCTTCTGCCGGATGCCGTCAAAGGCGAACTCCGGCTCCCCATTCTGGGCTAAGCCATCCATTGCATCCCGGCCATTGGGCACAGCCTTGATGTCCAGCAGCTGCGTTGTCGTAATGGCCTCCCCAGGCAGGTCATCTGTCTGGATCATGATCTCCCGTCTCTGGGCCAGGGCAGCCTTGTACTCCTCCTGCATCTGCTCGAGCCTCTCCCTCAGCTTCTTGTTCTCTTCTTCCAGAAGTTTCTCCTGCTGCTGTCGCTGCGTCTCCAGCTGCTGTAGCTCCTCCTGCTTGTGCCGGACATTTTCCTCAGCTTCCTTCTGATGCTTCTTGGCTTCATCTAACATAGCTTTCAACTGCTGCTTCTCCTGCTCCATCTCCTGCTGCTGCCGCTCCTGCTCTGCCTTCAGGTTCTGCGCTTTGTTCACCTCATCCTTAAAGAGCTTCTCCAGCTTCAATTTCTCCTCCTCAATGAACTTCTCCTTCTGCAGCAGGGCATCTTTCTCCGTCAGGAAGCTCTGCTGGAGGAGCTGCGTCTCCTGACGGAGCTGAGCCTGCTGGGCCACCTGCATCTGGGGTGGGAGAGAGAACAGTGCGGTCAGACACCAAGAAGGGCAGTGGGGGACTGAGGGTGGGCTGAGGCAGGGGGACGGGTAGGCAGGGGTGGCACGGAGGCACAGAGTCACCCACACACTCCCTACATCAGGTAAAAGTTAAGGAGCAGAGCCAGCGTTAGGGAGCCACACAGAGCATGGGACAGGACGAGCAGGGGAAGGACACAAGGGAACCCCCAGCACTAAGGCTGGGAGCTGGGAACAGGGAGGAACACGGCAGGACGTGTCACGGGGTGGAAGAGCCAGCCCGGGTGGTGGGGATCCCACCTCAATGGCTCCAGGGGTTCGGGGTCCTGCTCCGACGCTGCCTGAGGGGTTTGCTCCACTGCCCCCAACTCTACGCACATCCCTGACCTGCACAGGGGGTCCAGCCCCACCATCCCCAGTGATGGTCCTTGGGGACCGGCCCAGGGATGGTGTGGGCTGGCTGGGAAGAGGGACAGCCTCCCTGTGTACCACCACCACTAAGGGGGACTCACAGCCCAGTACCTCCTCTGCCTTTTGCTGCAGCAGCGCTGCCTCCTGCTTCAGCTTCTCCTTCTCCTTCTCCAGGTCAGCGATGGCCTTCCGCAGCTTTTCCGCGTCCTCATCGCTCTGGTGCCGCTGGATCTCCAGGGTGTGCACCATCGTCATCTTCTCCTGTGTGGCCAGCTCAGTCTCATGCAGCCTCTCACTGATCTCCTCCGCCTGCTTCTTGAACCGCTTGGCTTCCTCCTCAGCCTTGGCCTGGGCCATGCTCATCTCAGCCACTTGCAGCTTGAGGCGCTCGGCCTCAGCCGTGATGTCCAGCTGCCGCCGGCGCTCAGCCTCCAGCGTCTTCTGGAAGCCCTCGGTCTCCTCAGCCAGGCGCTGCTGCATCTGCTCCTTGTCCTCCTGCAGCTTCTTGGCGTGTTCCTGCGCCAGATCCTTCTGCTTCTGCAGCATTTCAGCCTCAGCCCGCAGCCGCGTGGCCTCCTGCACCGCCTGCATCTTCTCCTTCAGCATCTTCTCTGCCAGCGCCCTCTGCTGCGCCAGGTCATCCTCAGCCAGCTGCCGCATGCGGGCGGCCTCCTGCGCCTCCACGCTCAGCCGGGCCACCTCCTCTGCCACCTGCTTCATCTTCTCTGCCTCCTCTGCCAGGAACTTCTGCGTGTTGTCCTTGTCCTTGAGGATCAGCACCTTGTTCTCCTCCTCGATGCGGCTCTTCAGCTTGGCCAGCTCCTCCATCTGCACCCGGACCTTGAAGAGTTCCTCCTCCACTTGGGCCTTCTGCCGGACGGCATCTGTCACCTCCTCCTTCAGCCGCTGCAGCTCCTCATCCAGGATGCCCTTCTGGTGGTCTGTCTCATCCAGCTGCAGTTTCACCTTGGTCAGCTCCTGCTCCACCTGCGCCTTCTGCCGCAGTGTCTGCTCAGCAAACTTCTTGTGCTTCTCCATCTCGGCATCGGCCAGCTGCTTCTGCCGCAGGGCTGCCTGCTCTGCCTGCGCCCGTTTTGCTGCCTCCAGCTCGGCCTCCTTCCGCAGCTTCTCTGCGTCCGCCTGTGCCTGTGCCTTGGCCTGCGCCTCCTCCTCTGCCCGCTGCTTCAGGCGCTCAGCCTCCTCCACGCGCTGCCGGGACAAGCTGGCATCCTGCTCGGCCTTGCCACGGGCAAACTCAGCCTCCTCAGCCGCCCGCCGGGCCCGCTCAGCCTCCTCGCGCAGCCGGTCCAGGAGGCTCTGCTCCTGCTGGCGTGTCTGCAGCAGCTCCTGCTCCTTCTGCTGCACGGCAGCCAGGTGCGCCTTCTCCTCCGCTGCAATCCGCTTCTGCGCCGCCTCCCGTGCCAGCTGGATCTGCCGCTCTGACTCCTTCTCCGCCAGTTCCTTCTGCCGCCGTGCCTCCTCCACCATGGCCCGCAGCCTCTCCACCTCCTCCAGGGCCAGCCGCCGCTGCCGCCCGGCCTCCTCCTCGGCTGCCAGGATGGCCTGAACCTTCTCTTCGGCCTCGCGCCGGCGGCCCTCCTCCTCCAGCGCCAGTGCCCGCTGCCGCTCAGCCTCCTGCTCTGCCTGCTCCCGGCTGCGCTGCACCTCCTCTGCCTCCCCACGGATGCGGTTCAGCTCCCGCTCCAGCTCGCTCTTGCCAGCTGAGGCCCTCTCAAAGCTGGCCTTGAGGGCACGGATCTCCTCCTCCACCTGTCGCCGCTGACGCAGTGTGTCCTCCACAAGCCCCTTCTGCCTCTCCAGCTCGCTCTCTGAGGAGCGCTTCAGCAGGGCAATCTTCTCCTCAATGTCCTGCTTGTGTTGGGCCGCCTGCTCCTCTAGCAGCTTGCGCTGGTAGGCCTCGTCCTCCGCCAGCCGCCGCAGCCGCTCGTTCTCCGCCTCCTTCTCCTTCAGCGCGATCTCGGCCTCCGCCTTCAGCCGTGAGGCCTCGTTGATGGCTGCCAGCTTCTCCTTCAGGATCCGCTCGGCCTCAGCCCGTTGCCGGCTGGCCTCATCCTCTGCCAGCTGCCGCTGCCGCTTGGCCTCCTCGGAGAGGGCGCGCAGGCGGGCGGCCTCCTCGGCCAGCTCCCGTAGCTTGTTGGCCTCCGCTTCCAGCCGCTGCTTGGACTTCTCACTGCTGGAGCGTGAGGCCTCCTCTGTCTTGGCCTTGCTCTCCAGCAGGACCTCCATCTCTGCCCGCAGCTTGGCCAGCTCCTCCTCCAGCTCTTTCCTCCTCTGGATGGCCTCGTTTACCTCGCCCTTCAACCGCGAGAGCTCTTCCTCCAGGAGCAGGCGCTGCTGCTCCCCATTGTCCATCTCCGCCTTCAGCCGGATCAGCTCCTGCTCCGCTGCCAGCTTTTGCTGGGCTGTGCCCTCTGCCAGCTCCCGCTGCTTTTCCAGCTCTTCCTCTGCCAGCTCCTTCTGCCGCAGGGCCGCCTCCTCTGCCTTAGCGCGCTTGCGGGCCTCGCGCTCTGCATCCTCCTTCTGCTTCTCGGCCTCCTCCTGCGCCAGCGACTTCTTGTGGGCCACCTCTTCGGCCTGCAACCGCAGGCGTAGCGCCTCGTTGGCTTTCTGCCGCCAGCGCTCCAGCTCCTTCTCAGCCTCCTCTCGCGAGTGCTCGGCCTCCAGCTGCTGCCTCTTCAGCCGCTCAGCCTCCTCCTGCAGCTGGGCCACCACATCATGCTCCTGCTGCAGTGACAGCTCCAGCTGTGCTGTCTTCTCCGCAAAAGAGAGCCTCTTGCTCTGCAGCTCGGCCTCAGCGCTGCGCTGGGCCACCTCCTGGGCCACCTGGATCTGACGGTCCTTCTCAGCCTCTGCCTGCCGCATGCGCCGCTCAGCCTCCTCCGCCTGCAGCCGCAGCTGCTCCAGGTCTGCCACCGCCTTCTGCTTCTCCCGCGCGGCTTCGCGCTCAGCCTGCACCTTGCGCTTCAGCTCCTCCTCCGCCTCCCGCTTCTTCTGGCTCTCCTCCTTCACCTGCCGGCGCAGGCGCTCGGCCTCCTCCTGTGCCTGCCGCTTTTGCCGCTCAGCCTCTTCGGCACGTGCCCGCAGCTCCTGCAGCTCTGTCTCCGCACCCTCCCGCTGCTTCTCGGTGCTCTCCAGCTGCAGGCGGATGAGGCGGATCTCCTCCTCCACTTTCTTGCGGTTGTATTCAGCCTCCTCGATCAGCTTCTCCTTGGACTTGATCTGGTGGTCTGAGTTCTGCCGCAGCTGCATCAGCTCCTGCTGGATGTTCTGCTTCTGCTGCTCGGCATCCACGGCCACCACCTCCCGCCGGGTGACCTCCTCCTGCATGCGGAGCTGCAGCTCCCGCGCCTCCGCCTCCGCCTGTGCCTTGGCTTTGGCGTGGGCCTCGGCCAGCTGCCGCTGCTTCTCCAGCTGCGCCTCCACCTCCGCCAGCCGCTTCCTCTCCTCCTCTTTCAGCTTCTCGGCGGCTTTCTGGAGGGGAAAGAGGGTGCAGGGGACAGAGAGGGGAGAGAGAGACAAATCACAAGGGATGCGATCGCGCCGTGGAATCGATGCTGGCCCAGCCACACACTGCCGAGACAGCAGAGGGGTGGCAGATGCGCGTGGAATGGCTTCGGCCCCTGGGCCACCGCACGAGCCAGTGACGCCAGCTTCCAGAAGATGTGTGGCATGACAGGAGACACACGACAGCACAGGCAGACAGGCAACAGGAGCCAGACAGCAGCGCAGGAAGCCACGTTCCAGAGAGAAGGGACAGAGAGCGGGTGGAGCCCAAGCGATGAAGACGATGCGAGCAGCGTGCACATCACCACCATGGCTCCCCCTGCGAGGAACCTGGCACAGACAGCCCCTGCCGTGGGGAAAGGAGAGAGACGGCCGGAGCACCGGGAGCAGAACAGAGTGGAGCGGTGCGAGGGCGGTGCCGGCAGAGCCTTCCCTGCCAAGAAAGCCTCCACAGGAGAAAGCAGTTCAGCTGGTTCAAACCCCTCCAAGCCCTCTCCAGACAACTGGGAGCAGGGTCTGCCAAAGGGCCAACGCAGCCGGCGCCTGGCTTGGGGCCGTGCCACAGCACGCGCACCACATGCACTGTGAGCGAGGCAGCCGCACGCTCCGCAGGGCCCGGGCACAGGCAGCGCATGCAGGGGAGCCAGACCCCACACCAGACTCCTGGTCCCAGAGCAGCACAGACGTAGAGGAGGGCGAGGAGAAGAGGGTGAGCCGTGGGGGAGGCGGAGGGTGCCGCGGGGAGAAGGCATGCGCAGAGTGAGTACCTGGTGCACGGCTGCCAGAGTCATCCTGGTTTTTTACCCTCCATTAGATCCCCACCAACACAAATATTCCCCAAGAAAAAGCAGTGGCAAAGCGGCTCCAAAGGCAGAAACCAAGAGTTAGAGAGGTTACCCTGCGCCAGACCCCGCGGGCCAGCGCCCAGCACAGCAGCATGCGCAGGCAGGTGCTGACTGCACTACGTATATCTGGGAAGTGCCTCCTACCACCAGTCACACCAGAGCCCCCGGTGCCCAGAGCCAGCTTGGCTCAGAGACCCACTGTACGCAGAGCCAGCAGCCTTGCTCCCAGGAGCCCAGCAGGGAGCAGGAGCTAGAGGCCATGGGCCAGTATTAGTGATAGGGCCAGAGTCACGGCCATGGGCCAGTATTAGTCATGAGTCTGGAGCCACAGCCATGGGCCAGTGTTAGTCATGGGGCTGGAATCAAGGCCATAGGCTGGTGTTAGTGGTGGGGCCAGAGTCATGGCCGTGAGCCACGGTCAGTGATAGGGCTGGAGTCATGGCCGTGGGCTGGCGTTAGTGATGGGGCCAGAGACCCCATGAACTGCGTTCCTTTTGGTTATACAGCCGGCCATGCCGCCCTGAACCACTCCCTACCTCCTCGTCCTCCAGCCGCCGCAGTGTTTCGGTGATGAACTTGATGTACTGGGTGGTGAGCGTGGTCAGCTCGCTGTACTGCGTCCGCAGGTCCACGTACTGTGGAGACAGTGGGTCAGCAGGAGAGAGGGGAGCTTGCCCGCAGCCCGCTGGTAGCCCAGCAATGATGGGGCTGCACGGAGGCAAGACCACGCACCACACCCCCAAATCCACGCCTTCAGTGAGCAGCCATGCCCCAGGAGCTGCAGGACATCCCATGCCACTGGCAGGGAGGACCACCCCCCCTCACCTCCTGGATGATGCTGTCAGATGCCGACTGCACTTTGGGCTTCTTGGCCGGCGATGCCACTGGCTCCACCTGTGCCTTGAAGCTCACCAGCTGCAGCTCATAGTCCTGATGAGGAGAGAGTGATCAAAGCTCTGCTACGTGCCACGAGCCCCCTGGCCACGGTGCTGTGACCCCACCCCCTGCAGGACACTGTGCTGCCTCCCCAGGCAGTGGGCCTACCTTGATGGCGTCGATGTACTGCTTGGCATAGCGCTGGCACTCCTCCACCTTCTCCTTGTGCTGCTCACACTCCTCCAGCAGTTTCTGGGGAGACATGTGGGGGTGAGCCCGGGCACCCCACAACCACACAAGAGCACACCTCACCCCACCATGGCCAGGGATGGCCAAGAGCACCACCTGCCCTGCCATGATTGGAATGGCCAAGAGTATCCCTCACCCTGCTGCAGCCAAAAATGGTCAGGAGCACCCCCCATCCCACTGGGGATGGCTGAGAGCACCCACCACATGCTATGGCCAGGGATGGTCCCCCTCCTGCTGCAGCCACCCGTGAGCAACACTCAACGTGCCATGACGGGAGACAGCCGAGCACTCCTCTCACTCTGCCACAGACAGAGATGGGCAGGGGCACCCTGCGCTCTGCTGGGGATGGCCGGGTGAACCCCTTGCCACGCCACAGCCAGGGAGAGCTGAGAGCACACCTCACCCTGCTGGGGATGGCCAGGAGCACCCCTTACCCCATTGGGGATGGCCAGGCACACCCCTCACCCTGCTGGGAATGGCCAGGAGTACCCCTTGCCCCACGGCCAGCCCTACCTTCTCCTGCAGCAGCTGCTCGCGCACGGCCTGGCTGTCGGTGATGGGCACGGCCTGGATGGCCTCCTGGCGCTGCCGGGCATCGCGGATCCACTGGCGCAGCGCGTCGCAGCTCTGCCGGTAGTAGCGCAGCTGGCGGCCCAGCTGGTCCAGCTCGCGCTGGCGCAGGTCAGCCTGGCCCAGCACGGCCTGCCAGCGCTCCAGCAGCTGCTGCACCCGCTCCCGGTACCGCTCCAGGTCCACGTCCCGCTCGCTGTGGCCGCGGACCATCCGCTCGTTGACGTCCTTGGCCTTGCCGAGGTCGGTCTCCAGCGTGCTGAAGAAGGGCTGGTGCCCCTCGGCCTCTGCCCGCAGCCGCTGTGGCAGATGGGCACCGGTCAGGGCCGGCCACGGTGTCCCCAGCCACCCCCTGGCTCCCCTTGGCATCCGCAGAGCCCCTGGTACCTTAAGCTCGGCCTTGCTGGCCTCCAGCTCAGCCAGGTCAGCCGGCACCGCCTGCACGTCCTTCAGCTGCTCCTCGTACTTGCGGAGCAGCTCCTCAGCCCCCTGTGTGCTCCGGATCACCAGCCCGATGGTCTTCAGCCTGTCGGGGAGGGACGGGATCAGCCAGGAGCAGGAGTGGGATGGGAGCATGGATTAGCTGGGATCAGGATGGGAGCAGGACAGCTCAGCAAGAGCAGCACCTCAGACCCAGGAGCAAAGGGAACGGGAAAAGGAGAAACAAAAGGGAGAGTGGAGGAGAGGAGAGGAGAGGAG
>VWZP01008438.1:90389-148986 GCA_013396995.1 Dicaeum eximium | reverse complement strand
GCGCGCACTGGCACCTCGAAGGCAGGGACTTTCTCGTAGTCCAGTGGGCGCAAACTCCGGACGGTTCCACTCTCCGCGTCCACCGACACGAATGATGCCGCGGCGAAGGTGCCTGTCGGTGGCGGCACTAGCGCGTATCTCACGCGGGCATTTTCTCCCGCGTCAGGGTCCGTGGCACTGAGGCGGCCCAGGCTCCTCCCCGCGGGCTCGTTTTCGCTCATCACCATGGTGTAAATGGCCTGGGTGAAGGTGGGTGCGTTGTCGTTCACATCCAAGAGCCGCACGAGCAGGGTCTTAGATGCTGAGAGGGCGGGCGAGCCCTCGTCTCGAGCTCTCACTGTCACGTTGTATTCCTCCACCTGCTCCCGGTCCAGTGGCTCTGATGTCACCAGCGCGTACGCGTCGGCTGCCAGCAGCGTGATCCTGAAGGGCTGCTCTCCTGTCAGCTCGCAGGTCGTCCTGCCGTTGTCCCCCGAGTCCCGGTCCCGCACGTTGAAGAGAGCCACCACGGTGCTCGGCGGGGCGGCTTCGGAGAGAGTGCTGCTGAGTGAGGTGATGATCACCTCGGGGGCATTATCGTTCACGTCCTTCACCTGAACCTCCACCTTGCAATGCGTGGACAGACCCCCTCCATCTAAGGCCTGAACATCTATCTCGTAGGTCTTTGTTTCTTCATAATCTAAAGTCTTTTTGAGTCGAATCTGACCTGTCTCTGGGTTTATTTTAAATGTCTCGACATTTTCCTCTGAATTTTGCACTATGGAATAGATGATTTCTCCGTTTGTGCCTGAGTCTAAATCGCTAGCAGACACTATCACCACTAAGGTACCCTGGGAGCTGTTTTCCATTATGGAGACTTTATACAGAGTCCGGGTAAATACCGGGATGTTGTCGTTTATATCCAGGACTACCACGTGGATTAAAGCTGTGCCAGACCGCGGTGGAGTCCCACCATCCACAGCCGTGATGCTGAAAGCAACTTCTGCCTGCTGCTCCCGGTCCAGGGCTCGATCCAACACCAGCTCGGCGTACCTCCTACCGTCACTCCGCCGCCGAGTGTAGACAAGGAAATACTCGTTCGAGCTGATACTATAATGCTGAAGACTGTTGTTCCCCACGTCTGGATCGTAAGCGCTTTCCAACAAAAATCGAGTCCCCGGCATTGTCGACTCCGGAATCTTTAAAACGATCTCTTTATTTAAGAACACAGGAGCATGATCATTTATGTCGGTGAGTCTTACCTCAGCTCTGAAGGACTGCAGTGGGCTCTCCAGCAGCACCTCAAAACGCACCAGGCAGGGCTCGCTCTGTCCACACAGCTCTTCCCGGTCCATCTGCTCTCTCACCATTAAATCCCCGGTGTGCTGGTTCAGCTGTAAATACTGCTTTTCTCCTTCAGGAACGAGTCGAGCCTGACGAGCCAGTAATTCCTCACCGGTTAGCCCCAAATCCTTAGCGATATTCGCCACAAAGGAGCCTCTCTCCGCCTCTTCGGGAACAGAGTACCGAGCGGTTTCTGCTCGCATCTCCGAGACGCAGAGGACAAGGATCAGAGCCACCGCTCGCCCCGGGAGGCATTCCTCGCTCTTCCTCGGCTTCATTCCCTTCCAGAGACCCGATCTCCTCTCCTGTAAGCTGGATGGAGCTGCCGATACAGCCTGCCGACCCCCGAGCGGAGCAGCCCGAGATGGTGCAGCCCCGCCCGCCCGAATCGCGGGGGCGGCGGATCTGGGAGCTGCGCGGAGCTTCCGCGGTCAGCAGCGGCACCAGGCGGCCGATCTGCAGAAGGGTTCGAAGATTTCCCGGCTCAAAGCCTGGAAAGCAGAGATTAACGCCTCGATTTCTCTTTTCCGAGGTCAAAGCATAGACATTTAACTGCCCATACAACCGTATTCAAAGTATGGCCACTGGCTGAATGAGCAATACCTCTGTTTACCTTCTACTTCAAAACTGAGTTTATTTAAAGCTGGGTTGTTCCTTTTGTTTTGGTTCCCCCTCCCTTCCCCCCAGTGTGAACGCTTTGAATAAATGACTTTTCGGCTGATCAGCTGGAACAGCTGTTACAGGGGTCCAGCCACCAGGTGAGGTGGTCTTTTAACCACGGCAGCTATCGCCAGAATCATTCTCGGAATGGACTGAGATTGTCCCCGCAGTTCACGACCTCTCCTGCTGGGAATCTTTGGGAATGGGCTGGAGTCAGAATCTCAGACCTGAGCTCCACTCAGAAAAAAACTCCGCCTTGCTCCGACTTCAGAGACCGTCCTATTTCCCAGCTCGTTCTGATCTCCCCTGCATAAATTCCACTCCAGAAGCACAGATTTATTCCCGAAATCCTGCTCTTGAGTTGGCTATTTCTTCGGCGATGACTGTGGCAAGTGATCTCGAGACAGCACACTCACCCGAGGGAGTTCCAAGCAGATTTTATTGTTCTCTGTCATCACTCATTCCACTCTTTAAAATGATTCAACGACAGGAATTATCACGTTACTTTATAGATTAATACCGACTGACAAAAGAAAGAGAAAACAGAAAGCTTCTTGACATCCTATGTTCTACAGTGCCCTAAGTTAATTGTAAATGGTTTCATCTATTTTACTGAAAAACCACAAACAATTCTTTCAATTATTTTAGTTTTTTAAAATCGTGAAATGGTAATTTCAACTATATGGGAAAAAAAGAAAGGAAGAAAGAGCACATTGCTCAAAGCCCACTCTTTACAATAACAAGAACCCGTAAACTTCTGGTCAAATATGCCAAGTGTGCCAATGCCAGCAGTTCAAAATGTAAACAGCTTCTGCTTATTTTGTAAGAAATTCCTTTGCAAGAACCACTTAATTTTGCATAATATCTGTTTCGCCTGGTGTTCAATACACGGCAGAAAATTAATATATGATTACAAAGCTCTTTCCATAAAATGAAATAAATAAACAAAGCACAAAAGGAACCCCCCCGAAAAGTTAACAAGAAGTTAAAGATCTGCTGCCAGTTTTCAGTATTTCTCGAAGTATGTGGAAGCAGTAGCATTCTCACAATCACACATTATTTATGTACTCAACATGCAGCACGGTTCTCCTCCTCCATCGACATCACAATTACAAAATACCTACATGAATACAGTACTGCTCAAGGGGATAGTACTCTCACAGAGAAGGCTTCATCTCCCTGGTACTTTTTAGGGAGGTGTTTGTTCTCTTCGTTCCCTTTTCCCTCCGAGGAGAGACAAACTTGTCTTTCTCTTCAATTATTGATGGGCGAGCCAATGGTTTTCCTGAGAACTGACATTTAGCTCCAGCTCCCTGTTTCCAGGGCAAACTGCATCTGCAGCTCTGGCCTGCGTATCTTCAGAGAGGGGAGCACTGCCCTGCAAAGAATAGACAGATCTCTTGTCATTCGGTGTTGAAAGAAAGCAGGCGTCACCGAGAAGCTTAGAGGATGTGTCTTACACCTCTGCCTGCGTCACAGCACTCCTCTCTACCGGGAGCCAAAGAGAAGGCAAGACCTGGTGGGTCTCTGACCTGAATGGAGAACATCCTAAATCAGAAACCGTCCTTCAAAAAGGTACTATTGCAAAACTTTTATGAGTCTGTATAAAACTTTTATGAGTTTTGAGTAATTCAAAATGGTAAGAGCCCCAAACAGAAACCACCTTCTCACAAACAGTAAATGTGGTTTAATATTGATATATCAAGAAGGGTCCTTGTCTTCCCTGAGGCTACTGTGATTCTGACACCCAGCAGTAAAATGAGTCCAAGTCATCAGTGGTTATGAATTACAAAAATATTAACTGACCCTGATGGTGTTTGTGTTTCTCCAACCTAATACATGTTCATCATCTAGTCTACTGTGAAGTGCTAAATGGATCCTTGGAAACTCTCCATGGAGTCCCCACAGAATCCCATATTAAGAGGTGACTGACTCTGATAACCACACTTTTCTGGCCAACACTATCTATGCAAGTCACAAAAATATAAGAGAATGTAATGGCAGAGGTTCCCACCTCCGTACCCTCCAGCAGTTCGTGAGACAGCTCGAGTTCAGCGCTGCCACCACCCTGGTGGGTGGCACATGGCAGCACCGAGCACCAGCTCCCTGCAGCAGTGCAGGGGACATCGTTGGTGACACCCCTTTGCACAGCTGTCCCCGCAGTCCCATCTGACGGTGGACAGGCCACTACATTTCCGTTGCTGCCACCTCCGGGAGGACTTATCCCTAGGAATGGTGTCATTCCTGCTCCACGTCCCTACTGCACAGCGCGTGGGCAGGACCCACATCTCTACCTGTACTTTTCACCTTCTCATGGCCCAACTCCTCCCCTTTGAAGTGACACCAAAGACTTGATCTAATACGAATACTCAGCATAGATACGGGTGCAGCTGCCCAGAGATGTGGTGGGTGCCTCATCCCTGGAAATACCCAAGGTCGGGTTGGATGGGGCTCTGAGCAACCTGATCTAGCTGAAGGTAACCGTGGTCATTGCACGAGGGTTTGAACTTAACGGCTTTTAAAGGTCCATTCCAACCCAAAATGTTCTATTCTTCTATGATGCAGGGAGGCGTGGTTAGTCAGCATTTGGGGAGCAGCTGAGCCCTGCTGGATCCTCCTGGGAGGTGGGAGGCCTCTCCAGCGGCTCTGAGACCTCCTCTATCATTTCCTCCCGCCTCTATCGCCTCCTCCTACCCCAGGGATTCCTCCACTAGCAGTTCTGCAGCTTCAATAGTTCTTGCTGCCAGGAGGTGACGCATCTCCCCCCGCCTGCCCGCTCCCCTCAGCCCTGTCAGTCCCTCACCTGTGCAGTCCAGTCGCCTTCGCCCCCGAGGTTGGCCGCATCCTGCGAGCACACCGAGCTCCGCTGTTCGCCCGGGCCAGGGGGCAGCCCGGCGGGGAAGCAGGGGAAGAGGGGCCTGAGGAAACGGAACTCGCTGTTGACGGTCCCGGCGGCAAAGCAGACGTCGTACACGTAGCTGCGGGGCAGGGAACCCGCGGTGCTCTCCGTGGCAGTCGTCGGGAACGTGGGCAAAGTCTCCATCTCGCTCCGCCTGGCCCGCCGCACCTTCACTACCACGGCGGCCACCGCGGTGGCGAGGAACAGCACCGACACGGAGCACAGGGAGGCGATGAGGTAAAGAGTGAGCGGCCCGTCGGGCTCGGCGGCCGGTGCCTCCTCGCTCACCCGTAAATGGGCTTCGGAGAAGCCGTCCACCAGTGCCACGGCGAGGGTGGCAGTGGCAGAGCGCGGTGGCTGCCCGCGGTCCCGCACCAGCACGATGAGCCTCTGCCGGGGCGCATCCCTCTCTGTGACGGCCCGCGCCGTGCGCACCTCGCCGCTGTGCAGCCCCACGCGGAACAGCGCCGGCTCCGTAGCCTTGGCCAGCTCGTAGGACAGCCACGCGTTCTGACCCGCGTCCGCGTCCACCGCCACCACCTTGGCCACCAGGTAGCCGGAGGGTGCCCAGCGCGGCACCAGCTCTGCGGCCGCGCTGCTGTCGGGGGCCGGGTGCAGCAGCACGGGCGCGTTGTCGTTCTCGTCCCGCACGAGCACGCGCAGCACGGCCTGGGCGCTGAGCGGCGGGGAGCCGCCGTCGGCTGCGCGCACTGGCACCTCGAAGGCGCGCACCTTCTCATAGTCCAGCGGGCGGAGGATATAAACATCCCCGTTTTCAGCGTTGATTGACACTTCGGGCTGCTCTTTGCCCTCCTGCCGCAGCAGCACGTAGTTCACACGGGCGTTTTCTCCTGCGTCGGCGTCCGTGGCCTTCATGCTGCCGATCCGGAGCATGGGGCTGTTGTTCTCTGAGACAGACATGGTGTAAACCTCCTGGGTGAACTCTGGGGGGTTGTCGTTCACATCCGATATCTGCATGAAGATGCTTTCCCGAGAACTCAGCCGCTTCGTGCCCCAGTCCGTGGCTGTGATGGTGATGTTATACTCTGCCGTCCTCTCCCTGTCCAGAGCCGAGTTTGTTCTCAGTTCGTAGTAATTATCAAAAGCGGGGGTGAGACTGAACGGCAAGTCCCCGTCGATGGAACACTCCGTCCTGCCGTTGTCCCCGGAGTCTCGGTCCCGCACACTGAACAGAGCCACCAAGGTGTGTGGCGGGGCGTCCTCGGGAATGGAGGCGGTGAGGGAGGTGAGCGCTATCTCCGGGGCATTGTCATTCACGTCCAGGACCTCCACGTGCACTTTGCAATGCGTAGATAGCCCCCCGCCGTCCGTGGCTTTCACCACCATCTTGTGGGATTTTGCTTCCTCAAAATCCAGCTTGCCCGCGACTCGGATTTCACCGGTGGTCGGGTTCAGCTGGAAGAGTTGCCGGGATCGCTCCGATGTCTGGGTAAAGGCATAACGCACTTCCCCGTTGGACCCTTCGTCGGGATCCGCGGCAGCCACTCGGACCACCAGCTGCTCCAGAGGGCTGTTCTCAGCCAGGCGCACCTCGTAGGTCTCCCTGTCGAAGGTCGGGATGTTGTCATTGGCATCCAGCACCACAATCCGGACCTGAGCCGTGCCCGACCTGGGTGGTGACCCCCCGTCGGTGGCGGTCAGAAGTAAATTCAGCTCTCCCTGCTCTTCACGATCGAGCTGGCGCTGTAGGACAAGCTCCACGTGTTTTAGTCCATCTTTTCCTGTTCCAATAGCGAGGGAGAAATGAGGATTGGGCCCGAGGCTATAGTTTTGCAAACCATTAATGCCCACGTCCTTGTCCTGGGCGCTTTCCAGGGGGAAACGGGACCCAGGAGATGCTATTTCCAAAATCTCTAAAACCATCTCCTTCTCCGCGAACACGGGCGAGTTGTCATTTACGTCACGAACTTCCACCTCCCCTCGGATAAGCTGCAACGGATTTTCAAAAAATATCTTAAAGACGAGCGTGCAGGTATTGCTCTGCGGACAGATCTCCTCTCGGTCCAGCGATTCCTTTGCCGTCAGGACACCCGTGTTTTGATTGAGTCGGAAAAGCTGCTCGTTCCCCTCGGACACAACGCGGGCCTTGCGAGCTGCAAGCTGGCTCAGAGGAACCCCCAGGTCCTTGGCGATATTGGCGACAAACGAGTCCCTCTCCATTTCCTCCGGCAGAGAGTAGCGGAGGGTTTCAGCGCCACTCTGACACACGCAAACACACAGAATAAGCAAGGTCACTTGCCTCTTTCTATCTCCGCTCCGTCTCCCACACGCCATCACTCTCCAAAAAAGCCATCCATCGTCCTCAGCGGCTCCCAGCATTTTTTTAGTAGCGTCCGAAGCAGAGCGGTGTGGGCCGGCAATCCTGGGGTGAAGGAATCTGGAAGCCCCCGAATGCTCTGACTCCTTTGCGAGCAGCTCAGCTCACACGGTTTTTTGTCTCGCTGTGTCTGCAAACCCGGGGCGGACCGAGGAACGCTCCGGTGCGCGGCCAACATCCCCACCAAGCGTCGGAAGGGGGAATATTTCCTCTCAATCGGGGCAGCGCTGCTGGTTCGGGGTTTGCTGCTTGAACCCGCACTCTTTGTGCCAAGCGAAGAGAAAAGGTGCGGTGTAAATGCTGTCCTCTCTCGGAAGCGGGATCCCTGCCCGCGGACAGAGCGCTGCTCTGGGCATCCCATCCCAGCCCGCAACCACGAACTCTTCATACACGGCTTCTGCTTTGCGTTGTGTAGACACGGCAAGTGCCACCGCCACAAAAGAGATTTTCCTTCTCTTCTCCACTCCTTAATCAGCACGGGGCGATTAGCAAGTGTGGCGAGTCAGAGAAGCTGTTGAAAATGAGAACTGGTGCCAGAGAACTGATAAGGAATGGTCCCTAAATAAACGTTTCACATCACCATAGCTCGCCATCACAGCAGCATGATAAAGCTGTCCTAGGACACATCATCCTAATGCTTTTTTTCTTATTGGGTATCACACCTCGCCCGACTTTTACACTTTTCTATGTGAAAAAGATGCTAAACTTGAAGTCCTGTATCTGCCTAGGGATGTATGGCCAACAGCCGGTTAATACGAAAGGCAAAGAAACAAACAGGGAGCCCTAAATTAAACTCCTCGATACACAAATGCTAACGAGGAGCTAACGGGGACAATAGCAAAGATAAGGCTCTCATCACACTAATTGATGGGCCATTAAAAGAATGTTTGAAACGTAGACTTCAGACGTCCAACAAGAAACTCTGTAAAAGATAAAGAAAATAGTTCTAAAGATTCTCACGGATCATCCGAAAAGGTGTCATGGAAGAGAACTAATTGATCACGAGATGTTTGAAGGGGGCTCCAAGAATTTGCAAGGCTTATTGTGAGATGATTAAAGGCAGAATCAAACTCGCTAAGAGGGAGATGTCTACAGCAGACCTGTTAGGAACAACCCTGAGAAAACGGAGGTGGAAGGGGATATCGAGGGGTTCTGAGCACAGTCGGGTACTGTGAGGCAGGATTCGTGCCGGAAACAGGATCAAAACCTCAGGGTCAGGCAGGCAGGGCTGGCCCCCAAGACAGATTTACACCTCGACTTCTTCTGCGACGAACTCACTGAGGATGTGCACAGCTGCCTGCGAGCCCAGCCCAACCTTTCTCTTCGAGAATTAAAAAATTAAGGAGAAAGCAGAATAGTACTTGCATTGTTTACCTGTGGTTCAAGCATTTTTAGTTCGGATTTTACTATAAAGGAAGCTACGCTATTAAAAATGATGATGATGATGATGATGATGATGATGATGATGATGATGATGATGATGATGATGATGATGATGAAGTATCATAACCCTCTTGATTTTGGTACATTTTATTTACTTTCCTAGATGTTTTCCCTTTATTTATGTTTGCTAAAAAGGCTGACGCTGTCAAACAATTCTCAAGAGGTCAAGTCGTAGAAATTCTCTGATGTCTTAATTTGTTTTAAAATAAAAACTTCGTGACTGTATCAGTAGGAGAAAGTAATAAATAGGGTTGACTTTAGGATTCCTGGAAGCTTCAGCTACTAAAAGATCTTGCACGAAGGAAGTAATTTTCGGCGACTTCCTCTTATCGCCTCTTGACTTGGAAGCGTGGTAAGATCTAAACCACTAACATACAAAGGGCAGCTCCTCCTTTCTTCCCTTCCAAGGGGCAGGTCCATCTCTCGAGCTGCGATCATTATCACCAACAGAGAAGTCAAATCATAGGCCAAGCACAGCAACAGAGGTGCTGGGAAAGTGGCTTCTCTCTTTTTTTCCCACGCAAAAATAAACGTGACACCTGTAATCCACTTGCTCTGCGCCCATTTTTTCACCTCTGAGGGGGAAATGTGTATTTCCTTCTACTGACCCCAATCTTTGGGATCACTGCGCAGCGGGAGGAAAGACAGGCCGAGAAGAGCTTGCACAGACACATCCTACCCTGAGTGCAGGAGCCCAATTACTGTTGCTCCCATCATTTCAGAAAGGAAATGGTGTCCTTCAGCTTCAGGTGTAGAAGGGTGTAAGACGAACAGTGATCCTTAACGGAGCTCTTGGCTGTAACAATATCTGTGCTCATCAGAAATGCTGCTCTTCGACCGACGTTTATATTCTTTCAGAGTATATTCAGAATACTTTTAGAGAAATGATAAAGAGGGTCACTTCCCGTGCAGCACTAGAGAGCTAATGCTGGTGTTTTCCTTGGGGTCACAGCAGTGAAATGGATGGGTATTCATTAAAAAAAAAGAAGTTTGAATACTGCCAGACGAAGGCACACTCTATTTTAGGCTAAATGAAGGAACTATACCCATCATAAGAAAGATTTGCATAAATGTGCCGGAGAATTCACTTATCTCCTCGGGCATACAGTGATATTGCAAGCTTCATCATCTTTTGTTTTAGTGATGACATCTTTATCCTAAGGAGAACCAAAAAACCAGTTCTCTTCACTCTGTCATTTCAAATTTTATGCTAGAAAAGCATTACAGCAACATATCCTGCTCAGTTCCTGGTGTAGCTCCCTGTTTCTGAACACGGCGGTGCTAAAAGAAAATTCTGCCTGCACTTCTGAAGCCTGAGCAATTTCAATTTCCAAAATCCTTCTTGGTCTTTCATCTGGGAATACAGATCTATTGAATGAAATCTCAGTGGTCTCATGCCCAGCTTTGTGGATAAAGGCTTCTTCTCCATCCCTGGAGCCACTGTCTGCTCCCCTCAATCACACCCTGAGGATAGGATGGCTTGGGAGGAGCCTGCAGAGCAGAAAAACAGATCCCAGAGTCACAGCGTTTTCCATGTCTGAGTGCAAGGACGGACCAACACTCCCGACCTCTCCTTCCCAGACAGCTCCCAGGATGGATTTCTTCTTTCGTCTCCGTAACAATCGGGCAGCGCCCCGAATTCCCAGCTATCCCGCGGAACCGGGGCCGGAGCTCTCAGCTGGATGCAAACGTGAGAAAAGCTGGGAGAATCACTCCTGATCTTCCGGCTCTCGGTTATATTGCCAATACCACAGGTACCTGCTCTGAGGCTGGTTTTCCGAGAGGTAAAACAGCCTGCTCCCTCTGTCTGCACTCAGCACAGTGAGTGCTTTTCCCCATCAGTCTGCAAAAGCAAACATTTATTTCTCCCGGTAGTAACTCGGTGCCTACCAACCAACCGACTCTGAGTCACCCCAGACCTCTGGTGAAATCCTCCCAGATCCCGCAGGGATGGCCCTGGGAGGCAGAATCCTTCCTTCACACTCCCTGTTTCATTTTTGCTCTTGGCTTTTCCAGGCACGTCTCGATGCGGCGATTCCCAGCACATCCTTTGGAAAGGCTTTAAACCAGGGCGTGTTCCGGAGTAACCGAGGCGTTTCTGCGGGGCTCTCAGCCGGTGCCAGCCGCCAGCATCTGACTGCTGCTCTCTGGGTCCCCCCGCCCCGCCCAGCAGCAGCAGTGCGCGCCCAGCTCTGGCCAAGAGCGCCTCTGGGCGGCCAGCGCAGGAACTACACAGGGGCGTCTGCCCCGAGCCTCGCTGGGATCTCCCCTCTCACCTTCCTGCTGTTCCAAGGACAAATTCTGAAATATATTTCCCACCTGGACTCTTTGGTACATAAATGGACTCCCTTAGTATTTGTTGAGACATTTGGTTTGCCATTGTTATTCTAGGCAAACGTGAAAGGTCCTATACAAACCTTCCATCGAGTGTGCTTGACAAAGACACGGGCAAACGTAGCAAACATTGCTCATGTGCTGTGCACTACATTTTCCAGAAGTGAGGAAATAAAGGCGTTTTCAAGCACAGGCTCTTTGTAGGAGGCTGAGTTTTGAATACTTTCTATCTCAGAAGGAGATCTTCAAGTGTTGTCTGTCTTCTCCTGAAGTATTCCACAGTTAAGAACCAATTCAGTATTAACAGCAGCACAAACCTCGTCTGCACTTGGGTCATCTGCAATAGATTGCCAAAGACTATCTTAGAGATGAGCCTGCAGGTATTGCTGTGTGGACAGATCTCCCCTTGGTCCAGTGACTCCTTTAAAGTCAGGACTTCAGTGTTTTGATGGAGGCAGAAATGCTGCTGCAGCTCCTCAGACACAATGGAGCATACATTTCTTCCTGGGTAGCAGTATTTCCCTTCTAATGGCACCAGTTCATGAATCCATCTGCTCTAAAGCCTCCCTGTGTACCTTCCAGCTTCAAAGAATAAAGAAAAATCTCCTGCTTCAAAAGTCTATGTTCATGTATTTTGTCAGAGACATTCTGCATTCTCCAGTCTCCAAAGACAATTCTGGACAGAAGATACCTGCCAGACCGACAGAGCAGGTTTAGATTAGATATTAACAAGAAATTCCTCACTGTGAGGGTGATGAGGCCCTTGGGGCTGCCCAGAGAAGCTGTGGCTGCCCTGTCCCTGGAACTGTCCAAGGTCAGGTTGGATGGGGTTTGGAGCAACCTGGGACAGTGGAAGGTGTCCCTGCCATGGCAAGAAGTTGGAACAAGATTATCTTGAAGGTCCATTCCAGTCCAAACCATTCTGTGATTCTCTGTGTGCTTAGATATTTTCCAGCATTCAAAGGCAACAAATTCTCTCTCCCCTCTCTATCCATGACAACCTCAATACTTCTCATTTAGAAATAAATCTTCTCAGCTGCAACACTTTGCTACCACAAATGCCTTTTTAAGGTAAGTAAGTATTTTTGTCTTTGTAACCTTTGTGCTTAGGGGGATCCAATTTTTCCACCTTCAATCTCCCTTCTAGGTCAAATATGCAGAAATTTTCTTCACAAATCCCTAATCCCACGTGGTTTTTTTGTGTCCTGAGGTCTCAAATGGCCAACAAATAATGTTTCAATTTCTAGAAGTTGTGGGGCAAGTATCATCTACCGAGGTTTTTTCCCCACGTTCTTCTGTTCAATTTCTTTATGACTCCTTCCACAGTCTCCTGCAGTGGCTGTTTTAGTTGACTCAGGGGAGATATTCAAATGGAAACTCACATGTTCAACAGCCAAGCAGCACAAGGTTTTCAGGTAATTCAAGTTCACTGGGTAGATAGCCAAGGCTTTCTCTGTGTTTTTCACAAAGCAACAAAGAACAGGATGATTTTCTCAGCGACATTTGGAAAGCCTTGAAAAAGACATTTCAGGGATGGAAGTGCCACACAGGCATTCATGAACAAGGGCAAGAATCTTCAGGCTTGTGAAGAAATCTTTCTATGGCTACCCAAAGGTAGGAATTAGGAGTGTTTGAAGTTAAACAACAGAGCATTATAATAAGAAAGTAAGAACTAGGCAGACTATATGCTGTCCAGGGCAGAGAAAGAGCACATTTTGTCTTAAAAAGACATGTCAGGAAGGAATGGATATGGGAAGAGGTTGGCTTTGGACAGGCTAATTTTGTTAATCTTTCTGGTCATCTGATCAAGAAACAAGGATTCAGCTGAGAAGCAAATTTGAAAGCGAAGGAGAGAAGGAGAGAGCAGAAGAAAGGGATAGCCAGCAATGATTAAAGGAGGGAAAGATGCTCTGCAAGAGGGAGCAAGAGAGGACAAACATGAAGCTGTTTGGGTGACAAGGCTGACCAAGCAGGGGAAGGACAAAGAAAGGTAGGATCCATCCTGAAAACAGCTTTGGAAGGGCTGGTTGATGTGGCACCTGTAAGAAGAGGATCACAATAAGCATTAAAGGGAAAATGGGGTCCAATCAGCCAGAATAAAAGGGTATAGGGAATTCTGTGGAGAAGCAGCAAGGGCAGTAAATGCAGTCTGAAGTCAAAGCAGATGCAGGGATCAGAAAGGAGCCAAAATGGACTCAAAGAAGGAAGAAACAAATTAATTAGGTAGGAGGAAGAAAGTGCATATATGATCCTTTAAGCTTGCACTGGTCTTTCTCCAATTCTCAGTGTCTGGTTTAAGACTTAGATCTCCTCACTTCCACCTTTCTTCCTCAGACTGCCTTTCTTTCTTATGGGAGAGCAAAATAATTATCAGAAGGTGGCAGCAAACCAAAAGGAGCCCTTCTATCTCAGCCAGTGTCACAGGAAGTGTCCAGCACCCAACTTTCTGTCTCCTGATGCCAGGTTTGGTCCTTCTGCAAGCCAAGTTCCGAATCCTGTACCCCTTGGATGGCACGAACACCCTGAGATCAGCTCTGGAAACGCTCGGCCCAGTGCTGCCTAAAGGGAAGGTCAGTGGAGAAGGGATTCAAACACAGCTCTATGGGCAGCCTGGTCACTGCCTGGAGGAAAGCAGAACTTCTGAACTGAGGTTTTCACAGGAGACAGAGATCAAGGGAGTGATGGTGTTTATTCATGGCACAGGTGAACATAGATGCACCAACATGAGGGGATCCCCCCTCAATTTATGTCTAGTGCTTCTGAAGACACAGTGACCAGTTCAGCAGTTAAATAAGTGGCCAAGTCTGTTTCTAAACCACATCCAGGTAAGTGGTAAGAGCTGTGTGACACCAGCATAAGGGAAATCTGGCTTATGTTTTACTGGGACAGCAGAGATATCCTTTTTTTGGGAGGAGACTTGGGAAAGCAAAGGGGTTTGGGGCCCTCTGTTTAACTTTCTTTGTCCTCAGCTGCAGGTCACATTCTCCCACATAATTCCAGTAGCAACTGCAAACCAGGCACTGTTTGGGATCACAGGGTGGCCCTTGGACCTCTGACACAACTAAACCATCCCCAAGAACACAGAGTGACCGGTGAACTACCTGGGCCGTTGTTTACACAAAGCAGTGAAGTTTAGACTCTTGTTATCTCACCTACCCTTGTGTCTTGTCTTTTATTTTGTTTTAAAATACTTTTGCATTTTGACAAAACTGGGCTGTGAAAAGCCATCTTTCTGTTGAATGATCCTTTGACATGCTCAGTGCTTTTGACCAACAGCATGTAGATACCCTGGAAGAAAAGAGGCTTACAGAAAAAAAAAAGAGACTCACAGAAAAGAAACATCCATTCTGTAGGCAGAAATTCAGAAAGACTTTATTCACTTAGGCAACAGACAGGTATTCATATCTGTATCCCATTTTCTAAAGGAGGGGACATTTTGGCAAAGACAAACCAAAAACCAATTTCAAGACAGATGCACAAACACTGTTCCTAGTGAAAAATTATAAAGTAAACAGATACAAACCCAACACATTTAGCAGGTACCACTGAAAGTGCATGACAACTAATTTATTTTCCAAAGAGTTTATATTTCGATAGCTGAAGCACAATCCTGATGTCATGATACTCCTACTGCCAGGTTCATACATTTGGGAGTTGGGGAGGGGAAGTATTTTTATATTAAAACCCCTGGATTGTACCAGTAATTGGGAGAGCTAATAGAAAACAGCCTGTAGTCCCTGTCTATCTGTCATATATAAAACTATTACGACTTTTTTTGGTCAGCCCTGACCAGATGAAACTTGGACGCTCCTTGGGATCACTTAAATACAGTTTATTGACCAGCAACAAGTCGGTCCTTGCCCTGAGCTCTGCCCTGGGAGCGGCAGAAGCGGCAGGGTAGAATCCGGCTGCTGCAATTCCCACATTTTCCCACCAGATAGCAGCCGCCACAAAGGAAAAACCCAGCGGAGAATATGCAAGTCACGGGAAGAAGAGGCGGGGCTGGACCGGCAACACCCGGCTCGACATCATCGCGGGGCCGGCTAGGGAAGGGATAATCCCCCGGAGAGAGGCAGGTCTCTTTATTATCTGTATTTGTCTATCTATCTATCTATCTATCTATCTATCTATCTATCTATCTATCTATCTATCTATCTATCTATCTATCTATCTCTCTCTATCATCTTCATTTATAGATCTGCCTATCAATTTATCCATCCATTCCTCCATTTATTTATCTACCGACCCATCCATTCATCTGTTATCCACCCATCTATTAGCATCCTTGTCCACGGGATCTGGGTTCCGTTGTGCTGCTCACATCCAGGGAAACCATTTCAGATCGAGGTGTTAGAGTAGGAAACACATAATCACAGCTTAGCTTTGATTATATGCAGGTGCTTTATTAAAAGAGCTCTGGAAGCCAGGAGTGCAAACCTAAATCTGACTCCGACATGGGTTTGAAAGGGACATGTTTTATACCCTTTTTGTTGCATAACTATATCCTAATTATTAAACTTATATTGTTCTATTGTACTCATTGATTTCACCCGTGTGAATTCACGAGCCCCCAAAACATCATTTCCATGATTCATGTTTATGCACAATAATTATGTTCAATTATCAGATAATCACCACACCTAACAATCCTAGTACAGACATGCTGTTCTTAGGCCTAGCTTATTATCTAGTACACCTAGACCCCTTCCACCCTCTCCAAATACTAGAAACATTTTAACCCTATGCTATTGCTATCAGAGGGACTCTGACTCAAAGCAAGAGGCTGGGGAGAAGGGAGGGGGAGATGTGAGGCCATGAGTGAAGCAGTGAGATTGGAAGGGGGGAATGCTGGGCACAGGGGGATTTGGGAGGGGATGTGGGTCATGGAGCAACCACAGGGATCGGTTTATCCCTTGGGGTCCCCAGCTCTGCCTCTCTGCCCTTGCCACTGAACAGAAATGAAATTGCAGCAGTATCGAGCAGTGTGCTGCTTTCTCCCAGCACTGGGGCTGCAGGGCAAGTGAGGACAGCAGCCAGCTTAAACCCTGGGAATCTGGGATTGGTGTAGGAGACACCAGCAGCTAAATAATCTCCTAACTTGCTTCCCTGTCCAGCCAGAGTCTCTAATGCAGAAAGTACTTGCACCATTTAAAACACGCTTAAAGAATTGTGTCCACATTCATTACTACATGCCTGTTTTCTGTTTAATCTTACAGAAGACAAAGAAAGGGGTCAGAGGCACCTCTTCAGAGAGGCAGTTGTCAGAAATACATATATACAATATTTCTCATCGCTCTCCTTAGTTTAAAGTAAAATTCCCAGTTTTGTCCATGACTGACTTAGTGATTTAAAATACATTTTGAGAATCAAGCATATCCTGCACTACTGTAAATCTCCCATTTCTGCCTTAGGGATTTAACAAAATAGTTTGTCTCCTTTTTTCTTCTTCTAAAAGTGATACCTAAAGAAGGTATCACCTCTGGATATCTGATGATAAGAACTTCAGCACAGGACTGGAGTGATTCTTCCACTCAAAACATGCATTACACTGATTAGCAAGTGACAGTTAACAACTGAAAAAGTGTGTCTTTTCTTATTTTTTATTTCTTCTACCTCATTCTATTTGGTGTATTAATTATTAATATACATTCTATATATATTATATAATTATTCTCTTGGTGTATTAATCAAGGTAGCTAAAGAAAGAAATATTTTAAAAAGTGCCCCCAAATCCAGTACAAAGACATAGGTGATTCTGTGAGAGATAAAGAATTACTATGGGCTGCCTGGGTGAATAAATCCCTTAAATTGAGTTTTTTAATCCCAAACTCAAGTGAGTATGCTTTGGAATATTGGGGGAAAAGAAACTTTGTGGCCAATACACAAACATCCCCATTTTGAGGGGAAAACTGGGGTACTGAACACTGTGACAGGAAGAGATAAATGTTCACTACAGCATTGTTCAGTAGATGGAGTATGAATTATTTACATTAAAATGCTAAACCAAGTGAGTCCCACTTCCTACTAAATGTGCATTAAAAGGCACCAGAGAAGCTATTTGGCAAAACACTTAAGATGAACAGAATAAACCTGTGTTCTTGTATATAATCTTTATTTGCATGTGGCTCACAAGTAAAACACCAGAAAAATTAAGACAGACATTGAACTGCACAGATAATTGAGGCCCAGCATCACCAGACACAGCAAAAATCTTTTCAGAAGCAGTCTTGCCTAAAGGTGAACCACAACAGCAACAGCAACAGCAACAAAAGCAAATATGATAATACTGCTTTCATTTCTGTAGTATTCAGAATGATGGCTGGGATGCTCAGCAGCTTTGGAACAGTGAGACAGAGCTGGCTGAAAACACAGCTTCCACAAGGAAATATCCAAACTGGTCCAGGGTGTTGCAAGGGAGAAAAGCAGTGAGGCCTGGTACCAACAATAACAGCTCTAATGTGATAAGACTGAGACTCTTATTTAATTTTAAGCCAACAATCACAACAACAAAAATAGGCTTGTTTGTAGTTGATGAGAGAAGAAATTCTGAGAGATAATCACATAAATCTACAAATACTGACAGCCTGTGTTCAACAGATTCTGATTTACACTGCCTTTAAGAATAGACAAATATTTTAGGAAAGAGATACCATCTTCTGAAACACGCTCCTGCTTTCTGCTCTGACGTAGAAGCCATCCATCTGTTGTCAGCTCAGTAATTGGAAATCCAGTTGTAACATTACCACAGTGCACAGGCTGTGTGTGGCACATGGGAGCAGACACCACGATGCTGGACATAAATTTTTGTCAGAGACCCATGACCCCCTCACAGAGGTCAATAGCAGTAAGTACAATCCACTTAAAGAATTCCTGAATGGAAGATGCATCACGTAATGCAGCCTCCTGCATGTGCTGCAGGGTATTTATAAAGCTTCTAAAGCTTTGCAGAGAGCTTTGTTTTGTACTAAGACAACGATTAAGAGATATAATGAAGTGTTGTCCAGCAGAGAGAGCACATTATCAATGCCAGGCAGATAACAGAAAATGGGTCCTTAAGATTAATAAGAAGGAAATGCAAGTTGTCATCTGAACTGTTTTTTCAAAGGTGAATCAACCAAATCCCTAAAGCTCCCCCCAGGAATAAACTCCTCTGAGCTGACAGCAAATGGTAAAATCAGAAAATCCTGACTGTCCAAGAAAAGCACCTAACAAAAGCAACCCCCAAGCTGGTGCAACTACCAATCCACCTGAATACCCAAATTAAAAAGACTCAATAAGAATGGTCAAATGTATTTATTTCAAAAGCCAAAGCAGTGCTCTAACAAAAGGTCTTCATGCATCATTTGAAGTTTCACATCAAATTAGAGGGAGGGAGAGATGAGAAGAAATCCTTCCTGTTGGACAGACATTTGCACTTGCCTCTGAAATAAAAATATGTGAGATTATACATAGTAAAATCTCTTGGAAAGAGATTCTTCTGTCAGTTAGTGAAATGGTGAGAGACACTGAGAACATTTCAGAGGACTGCAGGTGCTGGTTTCTTGGCCCATGGGAACAAATTCTTAAGTCGATTCTGAAGCTTTATAAATTAACATTGCAAATTTCCCTATATGTACATATATACTCTAATTACATATTCTCTAATCAAAGCAGAATATATACAAATATATATGCATAAGATTTTTCTTACATACTTGTTCAGAGAAACTGGAAATGGCTTGTTTGTTTTTAATGAGGTGTAAATTCCCTAAATTCTCAGAACCCTTTAGTTTCTTAGGACTTAAAAAGAAACAAAAAGTACATAAACATTCTTGTTACTTGTGTTATCTGAATGAATAGAAAAGTTAAGACAGTAATCAATTATTTTAAAAATGTTATAGAAGCATATTTAGTTTAAACATGATATTTTGATATTTTGAGAATAATAAGAAAGCTGTGCTGGTAAAGACTGCATATTTCAGAGGAAAAGCACCTCATATTGTGGGTTCTTTTCCCTTCTGCTCCATGGAATGTTTATCTGTAATTTCTAATTATTCAGGAGGTGGCTGTGTCAGTGCTGAGAGCATCCTGACCTTGCCTCTACTGTTCTTGTCCTGCCAGTGCCTTGGAGATTTCCTGGCTCTTGTCATGGATCCCCATAATCCCTACTCAGAGATCCAGCAATAAATTTACCATTGCTCTGCTGTGCCTTTCTGCCAGTGCTGGATGGTCCTCTGCTCCAAGGATTATGGAATTGCATCATCAGAATCAGATTTCTGAAGCAGATTCTGCATAGAAAATTCCAGTCCTCTGTGGATGTTCCAGTTGTGTGTGGTACAGTAGACAAATAATAATAATTAAATGGATCAGGTTCATTTATCTGTTTATTTATTTATCATTTAGCCACTTGTTTAGTTGTTATCTGGATGCCCCATCCCTGAAAGTTTAAGACCAGATTGGATGGAGCTCTGAGCAGCCTGGTCTGGTGGGAGGTGTCCCTGCCCATGGCATGGAGTTGGAACACGATGATCTTTAAGGTTCCCTCAAACCCAGGCCATTCTGTGATTTCCAAACACAACTATGGGACTCTGACACAAAGGCAAACATCACAGGCAAGTGCCACAAGCAAGGGGCAAGAAGTGCTTCAGCCATCAGGAAGCAGAAGCAAACAGGCCACCCCCAATTCCTAATGTATCATATCTTATTTATTGCTTTGTTTTAGATATTCCTCTCATTGTGTGGCAACAGCTTAAACTCATCACCAGCCTAACGAGGAGAGTGCAGCTTAATGGAAATCAGATTATGTCAAACAGATTTGAGATCTTTCTCTGACAAGATTAAAAACAGGAATCGTAATGGAGACTATATTGCTGATATAATATAATCAGACTTTTTTAGACTTCTGGCTTTGTGCTTCTAACATTCAAATAAAAAACCTAAAAACAAGAGCACCATGAAAAATCAGAATGGCACATACTAAATCAAATTGAATTTGCCAAGTTGGTAGTCTCACTGCAATTAATGGGAATGCATTAAATAATTGCAATGAGACTTGTAATTTCCTAGAAATACTGTTCCATTATATACATATGATCTTATTTTACAATGAAACAGAGACATAATGATAGTGTAAACATACATTTGTTCCTGGAAAGTTTTCAGATTTCATAAACATTGAGACGTGATAATCAAGAAAGCTCTGAGCAGATCACAGAGCTGTGGAATGTTTGGCATGGCACACCAAGGCATTTTTAATACAATAAATCCTGTGTTATTCCTACAGGAACAAAGAATCATATGCAGGGACCTGGCTCTGGACAGACTGGATATTTCTGTAGGCATCCTCTTGAACACCACTGGTATGGATGACAAAATACAGGATAACAGAAGAGCACTGAAGAGAAAAAGGGCATTTCTTGTAGCTAATGTGACTCAGCTTCCACGTGTGCCCTTGAAAACTGCCACTGGTTCACAGAGGAACAGTCAGAGCAACAACTGGTCTGGAGAACAGGAGACAGACCCAAGGAATTGCAGTCTCCAGCTTACCCTTGGGAACTTACAGGTGGTGTGGTCAGAAATCTATTTGATGGCTCTTAAACCCAGCAAAGGCATCTGACACACCCCTGGTATTATCCAGCAGTTTAAAGAAATGGAAACAGGGAATAAAACACAATTTATAACACCTAAAGGACATGGCCAAGGCATATGCTGTGCTACCTCTCATCTGATCCCTTCTATCAATAGGTGGGGTCTTTCTAAAGGTGGGTCACATTCTACCCTGAGTCAGGGTCTTGTTGCAGGGAGCAGTGCCTGTGAATATGCACAGAGCAGATTGGATGATCACAAAATACATCCTGTGCCTGTGAAATATAAACATTGGATCTAATGTGCTCCAGGTCAAATATGGCTTCTGTATTTAGCTTCTTCACGTTTGATTTCCAAATTCCAGACAACTGTTAGCTCTCAAAAATCATCTAATCTATTAATTAACACTCAGAGTGCCCAGAAAATACATTTTTAAGCAATAGAATAAATCAAATCCAACTTTTACTCTGCTTTGCATCCCTAGTAGTTATAGAGAACTGGAGATTTTCTCACAAATTACTGGAACAGCAAAAGTTAAAAGAAAGTTTAGATTTCAAACCTTTGGAAACACACAGAAGTCCCTTTCCTTCTGCTCAAGACATATGTGAGCATCAGATGCTGCTTCCTGTGAGTCCATTTCCCACAGGATTCTTTCAAATGACAGAATCTCTGTGTTACCCCTCAGGGACTGCACACACATGTATTAGCTAGAATAAGCTGGTGTGGTTTTCTTTTTATTCTGTCATGACAGAAACACCACTTATCAATCCCAATTACCTTCTGAAATGTAGATATAAATACAGCTGACTCTTCAGCTATAGGTTCTGCTATTTGTTTTCTCCTTGGAGATGTGTAGAGCCAGTTCTGCTCTGCCTCTCAGTATCACAGATATGAACTGAAGTGTTAATGAAGATGCATCTGCAGAGCCAGATGTTGGCCTCAGCCATGGCTGTAGCCAGCCCCTCGCATCTCTGCCATCGTATATTCTAAAATTATGATCTTTAAGAAGATGAAAATTGATGGGATGTGTTACATATTACCTTCCTCTGGCACCTGCCCATCAGACAGTGCAAACAGTCTGACTTTAACCAGAAATGGTTTCCTGATGAGAGAAAACATACTTCTTGCTTATATTAGGAGCATGCTTGATCTGTGTTCAGACCGTAAACAAGAGATTCTTAAATCCTGCATTTACAGCCTGGAAGAATCCATCTTCCAGACACTCAGCTGTAAAAGTTCCTCTGTTTCTGAAAAGGCTGGAGTAAAACACAGTGGCTGCTTCACTGCTCCAGCATGACCTGATTGACTCTAACAACTTAAATTAATTATATTTGCAGCTGAAATGTTCCAGAAGGTGTTAAAGAGCAGGCAGTGAAGGTAGCAGACCTTTGGATATGAAGCTGGAAAAGAGAATGTCTGAGGCAGAAACCCTGTTTGAGAAATCCCCAGAGTGGTTCACAAGGGAAATGTGAGGCAAAATCAGCATCCCTTGGGAAGCACTTCCTTGCATAAAGCCTTTGAAGTCACATTTATTGAGCTAAAAGGCACTCTGAGATGTGATAACTCAGAATGGGGAAAAATCTCACTAAAGATAGACACACTTCCAATGTTTTTAGTTACTACTTGGAATTTCAGCTGTTTGTCCAAATTCTGTGTTTGTATCTAGCTAGCTCTGTAAGGCATGAGCTCCAGAATTTTTGATTTTTGGGTAAATTCTTCTACCACAACATAACTACCTCGGTAAATAATTATTGTTTTTTTCTAGTCCAAGGAAATGCAAATTATTAAGGCATTTTTCAGTATAATATAAAAAAATATATAATTGTTGTTTTTAGTTAAGACAACAAAATTATTTGTTTGAGCCAGCTCTGTAAATATTGATTTTGGGAAGTGTTTTTCATTATCTCTGAAATAATACATTAACATTACATAATATAATCATAATTATATGATCTGCTTATCTCTGAAATATCCTGAAAAGCAGCATCTCCTCTGGGCTGCCACCATGGTTTTAGCTGGTGTAATCTAAGGTAAAAGGCAATGTACTCTGCAAGTCACTTGTGTATTTTGGCAATTTTTTTATTTTACTGCTTGCTGCTTTGTTTGGGTATTTCTTTAAGCCATCTACTCTAAATTAAAAATACAAGGAGTTCAAATACACTCCTACATCTCTGTACTCTGGTACAATGATTTTCCAGAAAGCTTCCTATTTTTTAAACAGCAGTCATGAAGCTTTTGTTACACTTTTAATTAACTCCAGTTCCTAGGTGTGTGTGTAATTCCAACTGATTTGTATTCTCTCTGTTTCTATAATATCCGGATGGCCACATCACACAGGAGAGCTCAGATGCAACATGTTCATAAACTGAGCCAGACCAAAGAAATATTATCAACTGATGAAAGTCTTGAAGGAAATTAAATGTGAGGCAAGAGAGTTTAAAATGTATAGCTTAGGGAGAAAGAGATGAGAAAGTGAGATACAAGTCTGCAAAAATCAAAAGTGTGCCAACACTGAAGCAAGAAGCAGCAGAGGCACAGGGGGACAGAACTTAGCATGTGCACAGAGTGACTTAGAGGAAAATGTAATCTGAATGCTAAGGAGCTGTTGGGGTTTATTTACATACAGATCCCTGCAAGTACAAACACAATCTCCATATAAAAGCACATTCTAAAATTGATTATAGCTTTTTTTTTTTTGTGAAAATTCTGGAGTGAAATAGAGACCATGAAAGAAAACAATCAATCTCCTTGACCTACTTGATCATTTGCCTTCTAATACCTTTTCTCCAGCTACATGTTATATTAGAAAAATTTACAATTTACAGGAAAGCACTTAAAGTTTATGAGGAATTGCTGCAATTACTGAAACAAATAAGCATACTTAATGAGAAAATTCTAGGCCTGAAGTTATCCAGCTGTACAAAGAGAAGGAAAGGCATGAATATAAACTATGACATTTTATCTCTGCCTTATAGTTGTGTCTTGTATGTGTGTTTCTAGTGAAATGATAATCATAATGCAAAAGAAGTTTATGTGCCCACCTTATTTTTATCACCAGCAAGCCCATAATAGTTTTGAACAAGTTTGTTTTTGACCAGGTTGCATAAGGTTTTGACAAACAGCACATGGCCCGTGTCTGCTCAGAAGCAATCATGATATCAGCATAACTGGCAACAGCATTTCAGCCACGTGAGAAACAAGAACACCCATGGGAATTACTGAAAAAAAAATGGAATCATTAAAACAAGACACTTTTCCCAGGAACAGCTGCTATTATTTTCGAAAACAAAACTTGCTGAAGGGAACCGGAATCTTGACAGATCTGGTACTTAAAAAGAAAGGCAAAAAGAAGATAATAAAATAAAAAATTAGAGCATTTGAAGATTAAGTAACTGTGCAAAATGAGAAAACCTCCTTTGCAGAGTCCTGAGGCAAGTACCAAAAAATGGGCCAATATTAGCATATGTATTGAGACACTTCTGGAAGCAAGGACGTGTTCAGAAAGATTCATGTGTAGCACCTGTCTTTTGTACTAAGGAAAATACAAGACCAAAAAAATGCAGAAAGGGTAACAGAGGACACCATTAAAGCGAGATGGAGCAGGCCAGCTGGACTGTTATGATTTAATTAAGGAGAGTTTGACTCAGTGGGATTCACACATGGGAGATTATTCCTATCAAATCTGACGGAATTTTTCACAGTGGTAACATATCACAGAGGGAAGCTGTGGACATAAAACCAATTTGACACTGTACTGCACACTGTTAAATTAGAAAGTTAATGATTAGGTTATATACAGCATGAAAAGCTTGCAAAAGGAAAGAGCTGACTTTGAAATCTAATACATGAACTAAAAAGATACAGTGTAGACCACATTTAAATTCATTCAGCTTCATCAAATTACATGTATCAGCCTACTCCTAATATCTTTTGGTCAACTAACCATAGAGGCATAATACACCACTTACAGCAAAACTTGAATTCCCAGAGTCTACCTAAAAACGAATAAATTGTATATTATCCAAATGTGATGAATTCTTTCGTGGATTCCAGTCTTGTCTTTTTGTCCTAGCAGATCACTGCCAAGCACCGTTATTAAGAACTGGTTTTTCTATAATTCACAGAGCCAAAGAATTATTGAGGTTACAATGGACCCTGTGGAGATCATCACCACATCACACCCACTTCCCCCACCCACAAATCCTGGCTAAATTAGAGCAGGTTGCTTAGGTTCTCAATCCATTGAGTTTTGAATACATCCAGGAATGGAGACCCGTGGCCAACTACCATTAGAGCAGGGAAGATTTTTCCTTATGTTTAGACCTGAATTTAGTATATTTCCTCTCCTCTCCTCTCCTCTCCTCTCCTCTCCTCTCCTCACATGAGGTTGGTCAAACATCATTTCCCCTTCATAAAGTCATGGTTACTATTCCCAATCACTTTCTTGTCCTTCATATGGTTCAAAATGGCTTACAGGGTTATTTGCTCTGCCTCCTCCCAGGGACTGAGGTGAATTTAATGAGCTCTGGTTCTGTAGATCCTCCTTCTTACCACCTTGCTCTTTGTCACCACCTCCCTTGTGTCATTCAGCAGTGGCCCCTCAGTTTATTCATCTTCCTCTTGCTGCCAGCACACATTGCTTTTCCACCCTTCATTACATTCGACTCCAATTGAGCTTTGGCTTCTTTATCCTAACTTGCCTGAATATTGAACAGCTTCTCTATATTACTGTGGGGTCACTTGTCCCTTCTTTCACCTTCTGTATACTTATTTTTTATATTAGAGTTTATCCAGGAGCTCTTTGATCATCCATGCAGGCTTTCTGCCACTCTCATCTGATTTTCTGTACATTCTGGAGCTTGGAGAAGGTAAAACTTTGAAATCTACAGAACTTCTCTCCAGAACCATGTTCTACATGGTTCTTGTTTCAGCTGTTCCTGAACAGGCCAAAGCCCACTCTGCTGAAACCTGGGAGGTTACTCTGGGGTTCAGAGGCTGCTTTCTGCACAATTCCCTCCTCCCAGAATCCTTCCCTCCATTGCATGATCCCTAAATCCAAGGCTGACCCAGCCTTAACACTCCAGACCAGTTTTTCTTGTCTATAAGCATCAGGTCCAGCAAAGAACTTCCTGTCCTTGATTCCTCAATCCCTGTATCAGGGAGTTACCATTAGGGCTCTCCAGAAACTTCCTGGCTTGCTTGTGTTCTGCTCCATTGCTTTTTCAGCAAATACCACAGAAGGGTTTGGCGTGGATTGATTTGGTTTGGTTTGGTTTGGTTTGGTTTGGTTTGGTTTGGTTTGGTTTGGTTTGGTCTGGCTTGGTTTGGCAGGGACCATGGGACACCTTCCATTAGACCAGGTTACTCAGAGTCCCATTCAATCTGGTCTTGAATGCTCCTAGGGATGAGGAGTCTACAGCCTCTCTGGACCAAGAAAGTAATTTTAGAGGAACTCCAAGCCATTGCTTCTTGAAAAAAATTAGAGAATACTCCTAAGCTCCCTACTTGGCTAAGAATGAAAAGTTTGGTGGTTTTGGCCCTGAAATTGTACTTAACTAAGGCTGAAGTTGTTTGTGCAAGTCCACAATGTTTCTGGATAAAAGTTTAGGGTTGAAGGCAGTCACTCTAGATAATATCACAAAAATAACAAATAATGGTAAAGTTAAAGAATTACTCATTTATTTTACCCAGTAATGTTTACAGTAATGTAATCTGTTACAGATAACTCTAAAATAGCCTAATATTTGGAAGGAAATTAAATGCAGGCTTTGAGAGTTATCTGTACTGAAGATCAGAACTGGGGCCACACATATTGATTCTCAGTAATAACATTCAGTTTGCAGACTCTCAGAACTCTCAGTTTGGCAGCAAGAAAGCAACACATTTATCATTGTCAGGCTGATATTGTGGTTATTTCATAGACAAAAAAAAAGGAAGATAGTAGGCATCTTACCAATAAAATGTAATAACATTGTAAATTGAGTAATGTCTGGAAAGTTGAGTCCTGTGTTTTCATATACATTGTAATACATTTTATAACCCACACTCTGGTGTGGCATTTAGTGGCATATCTCACACATGGATACATGTGTGGAAGCTGCATCACACCCCTGCATCATGGAACCCTGAGCTGGAAGGGTACACAGGGATCATTGGAGTCCAGCTCCTGGCTCTGTGCCTGAGAGCATTGTCCAAACTCCCCTGGAGCTCTGGCAGCCTTGGAGCTGTGCCCATTCCCTGGGGAGACTGGGCAATGCCTGAGCACTCTGTGGGGAAAGAATCCTTTCCTAATATCCAATCTAACCCTGCCCTGACACAGCTCCAGCCGTTCCCTTGGGTCCTGTCCCTGGTCACGAAGAGAAGAGATGGGAGCTGCCCCTCATGAGAAAGTACCCCTGGTGAGGTCTGACCTCAGCCTCCTCTCCTGCAGCTGAACAAGCCAAGTGTCCTGAGCTGCAGCTCCTGTGGCTTCCCCTTTAGGCCCTTCACCATCTTTGTACCCCACCTAACAGTTTTATAGGTCTCTAATAACTTTATATCTGTCCTCTACTCTGGCACCCAAAACTTCCCCCAGGACTCAAGGTATAACCTGCACAAAGTAGAAGTGCAGCTCCTGAAACCCTGTGCCAGTATTATTCCTCAGGGAAAAAGATGTTTAAATTATCTCTTTTGCAGTGATTTGCAAATGGAGGGAGAAAGTCAGAGGAGGAATGCTTGCATGGCACCATGTTGTGAGGCACTTCTATACCACAAATATAAGGGGATATATTACACATTGGCTGTGAGTATGAGGCAGCTAGATTTTAAAATTCTTGTTCTTATTCTTATTTTTTTTCAGGATTAATCTCTAAGGAAAACTTTGTCTTCTATGTGGATATTTTAGTACCTCTTTGTTCTGCTGGTACATCACCATCTATGAGCACTGTGAAAATTACATAAATCTGTACCTCACTGTAGCATTTGTTGTCCTCACAACTTCCTGGAGCATGGACTCTGGAATAGTTTTGTCAATCCAGGCCAAACCTCACCTCAGGTTTGTTGTTAGGCATGCCAAGAGTCAGCGCTGCCCCATCCCAAAGCTGTACCACTAGTTCTCTACTCAGAATTACACAGCTCCTTAAAACCTTGCTGTTTCTGGGTCCTCCCCATTACTGCTCTTCACAGCATCTGCATTGTGGCATACACCATGGAGACAAAAGGCTGCAAAACCTGCATTTTGGACTCTGGTCACCCCATCTCTCCTTGATTAACCCCTCTGCTTCCTCAAATCTCATTTACTTGATACCCCTCGTAGTGGTGTCTGTAATAGCCAGTGACCAGAATAATATCAGGGAAAACTTCCCAGTTGTCCAAAATGTCTTGGTGTCTCAGTTGGCCCCTTGTAACATTTATACAACCACTTCCTTTTTCCTGTTTACCTAAAGAACCTTGTGTGCCCTTGTATGTGTGTGTGTGTGTGTCTGAAGAGCACCTACCTTTCTTACAGCTACTCACTTATGCACAGAGACCGAGTTTGTGTGACTGGTGCCCCAGAAAACAGACAAGGACAACCTAAAGGTGGGCTTCAGGGAGTTGAAATTAAGATTCAACTCTTTCAGCTCCTAGACACAGCTGAACTACAGTGAAGCATCAAAAGGAAGGAGGATGTAGATTTCTTTAAGTAAGCACAAAACACCCTTGAGCACCAAAGCGAAGCAGAGCGAAGGAAGCATGAGCAGAACAGAATGATTCACACATGAGAGACGCTGGGAACTGTGCAGCAAAAGGTGCTTGGTGGGCACAGGAGCATCCAATTACATGGGCACCAGTGGGCTTGGCTCACCCCACTGTGCTGTCACCCTGGGTTACACAGAATTTATGTGACAGGAAATTTATAGAGAAATCCCAGACTGCTCTGACACAGAAAGATGGCACACAAAGGAGGGGCTTGCATCATGGTAATGGTTACCCAGGAAGTTTTTGATTCTTTACACACACACACAGCTTTAAATACCTCCACTGGCAGCAATGCTGATTGGGCTCTCCACAAAGAGGTAAATAAAATACAGCTTCTTCAAGTGCTAAACTCCTTAAAATCTCCATAGTTCAGCAAGACAGCTTTGAAAAATCCTGTGTGAGTTGGACTTGCACGGTGCATAATCCATCTCAATTCCCATGTTTGCTATAGTTAGCAATATCTGGTTTTGATGAAGATAACCAAGTATCTGTTACCTCTTACTGCTCTTTCCCTTCCTCTGGTTGTTTACCTGCCATCCACATTTTCAATCTCCTCTTAGAACCCTTCCTCCTCTATCACTGAGGTTATTGCTCTGTTTTCTCTGTTCTCCTTCCATACAAAAGAGAGTTTTTTCCACAAGCAAGACTGGGGCACTGCATCCCAAACACACCTCTGCTTTAGCTCATGATGTTTAGCAATTCTGCAAGAATTTGTCTTTTGGTGACATGATCTGTCTGCTTTCCAAATTAATTTTGTTCTTTAAATCTGGTAGACTCCTGACTAAAGAAAACTGTGTCTCTTTTCACATTTACTTCCCAACCTACAGTATTTTGTTAACTGTCTGCTAATATTCCTCTGTTCATCATCTTCCAGAAAACCTTTGTGAATCCTTGTGCCTGGCCTCATCTTCCTTTTCTCCAGTACACTTTCTTTTTTCCTTTTTGCTGACCATGTAGATCAACAGTCCTTTTAATGACCTTTACCTCCAACTCTGACTTCTTCCTTCTCCTCCCCTCAAACTTAAATTTTATGTACTTGAATTTGCAGATAGATTTCAGGAAGCAACCTGGTTATATCCTAGAAATGGTGTGGATTAAATCACCACAATGCTGATAAACAATTGGCTCAGAAAAAACACAAAAAGCCAAGTCCAGTGTTTAAACTATGGTTTCTGTCAATCTGGGATGACATTTCATACATACTCTGACACAGATCTGCTATGCATCCAACTCTACAAAATTATTTTACCAGCACCTTATATACTACTTCCATGCACACAAAATCTTGGCTGATGCCAAATTAGAACATGGAAATAGGGAAACTTTCCGGAATTCAAAAGAACCTTGTCAATTTGAGAGGGAGAATTTGAAATAAGACAAAATTTCGTAATCACACATTCAGAAAGATACAGTCAGGAAGGGCAGAACAAATAGAGCAAAATGAGGAATTAAATGAGTGAGCAGTACTGCAGAAAATATCTGGGGTTATAGCAGTTCACAGGCCATAAGATGACACTTTCAAAAAACCAGAAAATCTCATTCTGGAGTATATTATCAGAAGTGCTGTGTGTAAGACAAGGGAGGTAATTATTCTGCTCTACTTGTTACTGGTGAGAGCTCAGTTCCTGCTGTGAGTACTGCATTTAAAGAAGCAAGAACATAAAGAATATCCAACAGAGAGCAAGAAAGATAAGGTTTATTTTTCAAAATCACAGTCCTGAAGATTTGTTTAGATGATAAATAAGGAGGCTGGGGAAAGGTGAGAATAGTCTTCCAGTTTATCAAAGGTTATTGCAACAAAACCAGCGATCCATTGTTCTGTGTGTCCTCTGGAGGAGGGCAAGAAGTAATCTGCTTAATTTGCAGCAAAGAGGATTTCCATTACAGCCCAGGAACACTTGCCACTCTAAGGACAGTTAAGCTCTGGAAGAGGCTGACTGGGGAGTTAGGAACATCCCTTAAGGACAGTTTAGACTGGTGTGTCAGGGATAGGATCTGCATGGATTTGAAGTTTCAAGTGAGGTAGAAAAACGTTTGGTAATCTCTTGCATCTTCACAGTCCTTTTACACTGCCCCTACACATGATCTGTGTGTTGTGCTACTGGGCCAGGCTGTGCCTCTGACCTCACCCTGGTCAGCATTTTCACTGCAGAGTTAGCAGGAATTCCTGCCAGAGGCTTGCTGAACTGTTTGCTAAATTATACCAAGATGTATTCCAACCATCTCTGATATAATTTGTTATTTACACACATGCTGAAAAGGTTCATTATCAGCCCTGTTTGATGACAACACTTACTTATGAACCAGAATAGAATATAGAAGTAAATTATTACAGGACAGATCCTGCTAGTGCAGCCTGTGACTGTTGGCAGGTTGCTATAAGATTTTTGACACTGGACTTCATAACTTCTAAAATTCTTTTGTCAAGCAATGCCCACAGAGCACACCACACCTGTATTTTGAAGTGTAATGTTTTCCCATCTGAAAATTTCAATATATTGTTTTTTATTTCTAAAGCTTAGATAGAGGATTTCCAAGGAAAAAACATTCTCCCCACATGACACTGAGTGAATTCCTAGCTCTTGAACTGCTTTGACACACAACAACCTTTTCAAATGGCAGAAATCCATTAGCCTGATATTTTCTTTTGGTGACCTGCATGTTGAATTCACTTCCTTCCTAGATATGACAAGACACCATGTTAGTCTCCCAACATATAATGTGGGTAGTGTGTTTAATTACACTGAGCCTAGGGGCTTTAGATTTGCAGAAGAATAAGGTATTTCTAAGGACAGAAAGTTTGCTGGAATTTTACATTTTAACAAACTTATAAAACTGTCCAGTGGTCCAAGGTAAGTGCTTTGAGGAAATTAGATTTAAATAAACAGATAAATAATATGCTTATACTGAGCTGTGATTATGACTTTGCATTTTTAAATTTTCATAATCTTTCACTTGTCTGTTTCTGGCACTTGTATTATTTCATGCCAGTAAAAGAATCAGAGTTGTTAGAATTTCAAAACATATTACATGTTTTCTTTCTGAAGGATTGATAATTGCTTGAACTCCTTCCAAAACCTCAGTTTTCTCTTTTGTGCATTATTTTAACAGGCAAGCTGTGATGCACACTGCAAGGTGAGAGACCTGACCTCCAATGAAGACATGATCCAGCAACCAAAACACAAAAGCTGGGAGATAATAGGCAAGAAATAACATCCACCAATTATTATTACACTAGGATAGAGATGCAAGAAAATATTGTTAATGCAGACTTAAGACAGCTCCTTTTCATCAAACAGATCTATCAGGAAAAATACCCAACATAACCCAAATTGCAAGAATTACAAAATGAAGCAACCTGAACCAAAGGTGCAGAAAATATTCTAGAACAACAGGCTGGCCCAAACATAAGCCAGTTAAATTGCTGCAGCAGTTAATGACTGAGGAGCTCAGAATTTTATCTGTCTCCATTGTTTAAAGCTTGTGAGCAGAAGTGTACCCCATCAGGTGCTTTCAAAGGTCTCAGATTTCCAGTAGGAGCAAAGGAAATAAAAATGCTTTTTTTTACTACTGTAAAAAACCCAAAACAACAGCAAATAAACAACCAACCATAAAACAACAACATAAACTACAAAAACCCCAATCACCAATTAAAAAAAGACCAAAAAAAAACCCAAACCAAGGAAACCCTTTTAACAATTTTGTCCTCCAACCAAAAAACAACAAAACCAACAAAAACCTCAATCACCAATAAAGAAAAGACCAAGAAAAAACCAAACCAAGAAAACCCCTTTAACAATTTTGTCCTTTCCTCTGGGCCTAGGTAGGAAAGGATGCTTTTTTAATGCTGAACTAGCCAGGTAGCCAACTGCCAGTCTCTTTATTACATCAAGGAACAGCCACTTGGTTCCAACCCAGAGTTTTCTACTTTCACCTCATATTTAAATCTATTAATTCAGAGCAAACCAGCAAAATCTCAGGAATAAGAGTGGGACAGGTTGGGGTGTGTTCTCTTCACTCTCACATGATAACACAGACACATTCCAGTGTCTTTGCATGATAAGAGCAGAACACAGCAAGGTCTGCACAAGCCACAGTGCAGGAGTCCTGGGAAAGGCAGACTGGGACACTGCTCCAGGAGCTGGAATTGCTCAGGGAATCTAAAACCTGGTGACCAAGAAGAAAAGAGAAGGGAGCAGAAAATGTTTTACAGTATTTTTTGTCTTTTACTACCTGTACCTTCATGTCAAGCTTACCATCATTTAGATTTAAAGCAAATGGAGGCTCCTTGAACCATGTTCCTAATTTGTCCAACAGGTTAGGGAGATGGTAGTGGTGCTGGAATACATGCAAAAGGGATACAACTTTTTTTTTCCATTGAGTCAGCAACATGCAGCCAGTGCAAACCAAAAAACTTGTGTTTGTTCCATGCCTTTAATCTGTCTGCAGTCTGTAGAAGAATACATCCCTAGAGTCTTTACTAGACCTTGAATTCGAGCAGCTGTCACTTTAAATTTATTTCTTCCTCTGTCTGGGAGCTATTTTAGTGCAAATGCAAGCACACATGCTCTGAGCAAAGCTCCCAAGAGCAGCCACCATGACAGGTACACCCCTACATGTCTGTGTTATCTTCTTTCAACAGGCTTGAAGCTGGTGGCAAATATTTTTCCTTTTCGTGTATTTTTTGTCTTCTGTGTATTTTTTGGCCAGTTATAGTGGTCCTTATCCCTACTGCTTCCCAAATCACCTTCTGTGGCATAAAGCTTTGGGTGCAGCAGTTTTGCAGAGTTTAGGGTGGTGTTGGGCTCACAGCAGCCAAAAGATCCTGGGGTAGGAGCAGCACATGGACCTGTCCTAGGGATTAGACCTGTTACAGATCTCTGTGTAATCTTTCATGTCTGCATCTCTTGAGGTCCAGCTCAGTCAGCAATTGCTTTTCAATCATGAGAAGGGGAAACCTTGGACTCAGGAGCCACACTGCCTCATTTCTGGCTTCTCCATTGTTCCCTGAATCCCTACAACCAGTTCTCCAGCTCTGCCTCTTTCTGTGCCTATTTGTCCTACATTATGATATAGTGACCTCTGGAGGAGCCTGGATTTCACTCCATTAGTCATCCCCTCCTTTTACCCCGTATAAATTGTGTTGTCATCATCCCTTGCTCCCCAGAATATTTATAGTTTTGGAATTAGCAAGCCAAAGAAACAGGGGAAGTTTTAAATTCTAAAAAATCAACCCCACTTGATTTGCCTGATGTTAACAATAACCCAATAATCTTTTCATCAGCCTGGAAACCTGCATTCCTCACACACTCAAACAATAATCTGCTGGGATTCAAACAGGGGAGCAGAGCAGGGTGTGGCAAGGCTTAGGGAGAAGGGAGACTGGGAGCAATTTAACCAGGGGGAAAAACCCCACAACTCATTTAACTTATTCACTCAGGACTTATCAATGACTAATCAATAACTACTTGGCTCCAAAACTGAACTGTTTGAAGAAGATTAGAAATAACAAAAAGTGCTTTTGCTGGGCTTTCTTGCTCTGTCTAAATCAATATTTTAGTAGCTTTGCCCTGTGAAGAGACAGAAGAGGAACCTCTGGCTAGACAAGCTTCCAGGAGCAGACATCCCTAATAGCCAAAGGGTGAGATTCCCCCGTCAAAGTGGAGATGTTCGTGGGGCAGACTGTCACCTTGGAGCTCACTGTCTGGGCTGTCTTGACAAAGAGACAGAAATGGGCCTTTCAAGGGTCACTCATCTCACTCAGATATAGGACAAATGACTAGAATTCCAGAAGAATTTATTTCCCTCCAATGGATATGAAAGGAGACTTAAAGATTGGATCAGATGCAGATATCTGTGAGCCAGACTTCTCAGATTAGGTGAGATGAGTCTCACTGGACTTAGTAAATCTTGCCCACACGCTTCCCATTTCTCCTATGTAGCACGAAATACAGAAACACTAGATATAATATTAAATATTATGTATTTTATTCCTTCTCTAATGAGAATAAAATTCCTTAGTAGATCCCTTACCATGCTGTAACTGACTACAACTGTACTAATTAGGGAAAAGGAGACTGCTGCCATAAGAACATTTAGAGGGCACATAAACAAAGGCAGCTTTAAACTCTAAAAATCAACCCCACCTGACTTGTTAGATATTAACAATACACACAATGAATGTTTGTTGGTACTTACTATTAATAACCATCACCTCACAGTCACATAGGTTATTTTAACAACCTTATTCTAATTTAGCTGTGAGTGGTCAATGCCATGGAGAGGGGCTCGTATAGGCAGGGCCAAGAGCTTCAGTTCTTGATCATCTCAGTCCATGAGGTGAAGATGATCAGTTTTGAGAAATAATTCCTCCTTTCTTTACAACCCACAAATTCAATGTTTTCTCCCTTTATGAGTGTTTCATTTTCTAGACAGTTCTAAGCCGTTCTCTTGTTCACTGCAGTGTGCTGGGGGTGTGACTTCCCCCGGCTACTAAATGTGTCTTGGCCTGTGACTGGTTTCTTGGTTGGTGCTAGCATTTATGTGGGTTTTCTCTTTTTTAATCTCTTGATAAGTTGCTGCACCTGCTGCCGCCATCACCACCTCACAGCAACAGCAGTCCTTTCCCAGTTTTTCAGGGTGTGTTTAATCACCAGTGTCTGATCAGCAATGACCGGTTTATTGCTGGGGGCTCTGCTTCAAAATGTGCCCATATTTTCAAGGCCTTCACTGCTATCCTATGTTTAAATCATGTATTTAGCTGAAGATCCCAGCTGAAGTTCACACAAGGTTCTTGTAGGAAGGATTGCAGTCTGGCACAATTCATATAAAGCCTGTGACCTGTTCCTGGCAATGCCATTATTACTTTTTCTGGGACACCAGGTACAAAAATGCTTATCCACTGTTTGATAGCTGTGCAATATGAATGGCCTTGTGTATGAATTCAAAGTGGTGTTAATGATACCCTGCCTATGGACTTCCTACTTCCAGGGGTGCAACAGGTTTCCAATTTGGCCACAGAATTTTTTGAAAGCCTCATCTTCTCTAGAAAGAGCCTTGTCCAAAAATACAAGTACTCATTATACTAATGAAGAAACTGTAGCCTTATTTACAATTACAGGAATTTCATTCTTCAAGGTGCTCTGTTTGAATTAGTGGCTCTTACTCCACTTGTTGTTCAGTGAGACTTCTATGCTTGCTTTAGGAAGGGGCATAAAAAGTTCAGTGGAGATTAAACAAGACTGTTACAGAAAAGAATAAAGAGCTCATCTGGAAAGTCTGCTAAGTCTTCAACACCATAATGTAATAGTTGTGATTTGGAGTAAAACTATTTATGACAGTTTGCAACACTGGGGACTAAGAAAACATGGATAACATTTCACATATTTGAAAACAAGGGATTTTCTTTAGACTGAGTCTTCAAAAACAGCTTAGATTTTCTTACCTGTTTCTGTTCAGGAAAAGAAGAGTTCAAAATCCAGCATTTAGACCAACATCCAGCTATGTGAGGTCCCATCTTAGAAATACCTTCCTAAAAATTTTCACAGGGAAAGAAAACAACAGATTTCTTGAAGGATATAAATTCTGCATAATAAGGATCATAAGTAACACCAAATAATACTATACTGCTTCATTTTTCCTGCATCAGAGAGCTGGTGCTTTATTGATAGCAATTCTCTGAGTCATTACTGGGAAACAGTAAATTAGAATAAAAAGGCATAAAGAACAATAAAGGCAAGATCTCCCAACACTTGACAGAGCATCTCCTCCAGTGCAACAAGGAAACTCTAAATACTTTTCCAGCTGTAAGGACGTGGTTTCATCCATCTCCACTCAGTCTTCTGGACTTCTTAAGCAGACAGCTACCAAAATTTGCCAGTTCTGGCCAATTTCTCTAACAGCGGTAACACCTCTTCTTGTAGGCTCTGGTGTGGTCACTGCCCAAGAGCAAACACTCTGTTATTAACGTTGCTCAGGTGGAAAAGGAATAGTGCCCGTAAATGCCTCCTGAGTCTATATGAGCCCTTTCTTACCCATATTCACAGTAAGCCATGATAACACATTATCAGGGAAAAGAGCAGTCACAGTGACCTTGTTGGATGTGTTTGAGGAAGAAGCCCAGCTATGTGGCTGCAGCAGAAAATGTCTTGTACTGACAGAAAAAAGAATGTGTAATAATCCACTTTTTCCAAAACATGCCAGCAAAGACAAACTTGCCCCCAGCTTTTATTGTGGCATGCTACATTTCATTACTGTTGAAAACAAGAGGTTGATGAAAGACCTTGTGCCATTTGCCCACTGCCTGATCAAATTTCTGTTTATTTCTGTTATTTCCTGCTCGTCCTTGTCACACAGAATCCTAAGTTGCCAGTCAGCCAGAGAAATGTGAACTGCCACATCTCAAAGAGCTGAAAATGGTGAAGTGAAACATTCATAGTTCAAAAATCAATGCCTTTAACTCTTTCATTTTTACATAAAAGCTCCTTTATCTACAAATTTCTCCCACATTTTTTCATGGGACAAAAGCTCCAGTTCTTTTCTAATAATTTTTGACACTTTCTCAGAGACTATTTTCTGAGAATAGGACAATCAGGGCTCTGGAGAAAAAAAAGAGAGAGTGTGTCATGTATGCAATTTTATATTAAAGGAAACAGTTCAGAAGAACTGTACTGATTATGTGAGCAATTGAAAAAGAAACCACTGCAAAATTTCTAGTCTTTTGCACCAGGGAACTGTGGAATGAGCTGCCTGAAAGTAGGATTTAGGACTCTGTTTTCTGCAGCATGTACATGGCCTTGACAATTAGATTTGTGACATTTCTCTAACCTACACCAAACTGCAGTTGGCAGTGGCATTATTTTGATTATTACACATCACTGTGGCCCATGTAAAAAAATTCATCAGAGTCCAAGCTTCAGTACTCCCCACTTTTAATAAAAGGGTGACTTTTATGAGATATAAAACAGGCCCTGAGAAGCTGTGAGAACATTAAAGGGAATGAGAAATTGCTAGATAAGTATCTGCCAAAAATGACAGCAAGTAATGAGAACATTTCTAGACAGGTTTCTTATGTGCTGTGCATGGGGTTTCAGTAGTGATTGTTATTTTATCAAAGGCCCATAGGCTTCATCTAAAATGGTTGTTCTTCTTTGTTAAGTATAAATTAGACCTTTGGCATGATGATAGGCTGAGAAAGTTGGGGCTGTTCAGCCTGGAGAAAAGAAAGAGAGAAAGATGCATGGAAACCTTACAGCAGCCATCCAGTGTCAGAAGGGGCCTACAAAGAATCCAGAGAGAGACTCTTCATTAGGACATGGCAAGAAATAGAGGGTTCAAATTGAAAGTGGGAAAATTTAGGTTAGATATATGGAAGAAACTCCCCCCTGTGAGGGTGGTCAGGCCCTGGCACAGGGTGCCCAGAGAAGCTGTGGCTGCCCCTGGATCCCTGGAAGTGCCCAAGGCCAGGTTGGACAGGGCTTGGAGCATCCTGGGACAGTGAAAGGTGTCCCTGCCCATGGCAGGGATTTGGAACAGGATGGTCTTTAAGGTCCCTTCCAACCCAAACCATTCAGTGATTCTGTTCTGTGATTCTTTATCTTCATTCAAGTACAATACAAGAATTGGCTCAGGTACCTTCAGTGACTGAGTGTTTTTAACACCTCTTGGAACTCTGGAGAGAGACCTGTGAAAGACTGATCCACTTTGCTAAATTAGTGGGCAAAGAGCCTGAAATTTGTGTCAGGAGAAAAAGAAAAAGAAAAAGAAAAAAAAGAAAAAAAAAAAAAAGGACTGGAATGGTAAGTAAACAGCAAAAAGCAAACCCACGGTTTTATGAAAAATGGATCTTGTCAAATAAGTGCAATACAATTTTTAATTACTCATTGGCCTGATTTATATAGAAAAGTGTGTTAACAAAAAACTCAATCAATTTCTGTGCCTTAGTTTTCCACAACAGTGATGATACAGCTGTAATTGAATATCCTGAGTTGGATGGTGCCCACAAGGGCCATTGAAAGATTCTGGCTACAAAATATCTTATAACAGATAGAACATGACCAGAGTGAATTTTTGGGATCTTCTGTATGTCCTCAGGGGATTTCTTCTTCACCAAATGCTGCTAAATGACTGATGTATAAGAAGATACAAAATTATTTAAGGAAAAACATGCAGATGGCACGTACTATTAGAAATGAGACACTTAGGTCAGTCACACAGACTAAGCTCCACTGGTTTGGAAGGTGGAGAGCAACAGAGACATGTCTACTTTATGACATCCAAAGGCATTATCTTGTATGATCAAGAATGTAGGTCATGTGTCTGACTAGAAGAATCATATCCATAACAGCCATGGACTGAAAAGGGCTTTGGAGCAGCCACTGAATGAATCCATGGGAGCTTATGCTGAGCATGTCAGCTGGGATTGTCCTGGATGTGTAAGTATTGCTAGGATTGGGAAGGATTGGGACACTGGTTAGTGGAGTTTGGGGATGTTTGACTTGTTGTTTTGTGTCAGCCATTGGCCACTTAAATTTACAAATGGCTAAAAATCCATGAGCCATCTGTTGCCAGGAAGGAGGGACATGGCATTTCAAAGCATTTTAATGAGTTTTCTGGAGCAGAACTTGGGGTAGGTTGGTGGGCAGGAGAGCAGAAAGAAGCCGACATGATGGGCTTAGACAGGAGGTGTTTGGGCAGTTTTTTCATCTTAAATGTGTGTCTAGACATGGGCAGAAATCCAGTCTTGCTGAGTATGCCCAGTTCTGCCCTTTAGGGGAGCTGGAGCAGGGGAGGAGAAGGAGTACATAGAAAATACAGGAAGATGTAGTTTCCTCCATGCATTTAAAAAAGGCTGAGCTAACTTACCAGAGCAGAGGAAATGACCTCATCCAGCTGCACAGGCAGGAAGAAACTCGGGATCTTTCAGGATGGGATGAACCAAATCACTATTTGCCCTGTGGGTGGGTGAGCATCAGGTCATCTATCCCATTTGCCACCACAGTGCCACCATTGATTAGCTGCATGTATGGATTTTGGGGCCAGCCCTATGCCTTTACACAGGGCAGGTACCAGCAGCCCAAAGCCCACTGGCACCTACAGCCAGCAATATAAACACATTTGGGGCAGTGTACTCATGTCCTTACCCACTGAGGTCAGGGAGCCTGACAAATGCCCCTGGGGTTTAAGAGATTTTAGTACAAACCTCTGTGCAGGGGAAGGACAAGACTTTGCAGAACATAAATTACCCGTGGGGTGTGCAGGCCTCCTGTCAGTGCTCACTGCACTGTAACATCTGGGCTGCACACACACCTGCAGTTTGCCTGTGCCCTGTTTATTACCTGACACAGCTGCACGGCTCTGGCAGCCACGGGGGCAGCAGTGCTTCGCCACACAGCTCACTTGCTGTAGGGGCTTTGCTCTGGAAGTTAATCAATGCAGAAATAACTGCACCATCAATATTGATCAGGCTGGGAAGGCTCTGGCATTACAGCACTGCAATATCCTGTTACTTCCAGGCTGCTTTGCAGGAGCCTGTGTGCATATTAATGAATGAACCTACATGGCCTGGCAGGTTCACAGAGGAGCCCAGCAAGGCACAATAAGGGCCTAAGCTAAGCTGTTTCATAGGAATTTTAATTTTTTCCCTAGATACTAAAAAACTGGAGCAATATAACTCACAGATCAGCAGTTCCTGCCATGAGCCCCACAGCATATTCGACAGCTTTAAAGATGATGTGGGCTGTGCATTTGTGAAAGCCTGCTTGACCCAGGGGGCCATTAGCGAGCTCTGTAAGCAGACCAGCCACTCCCTATGACTGAAAGTAAGTGCATTTAGCGACCTGAACTGACCTGTCACACTTTGAATCTCTGGTACCTTCTAATGTTGTGAAAATAATTCAGTCACATAACCCTTTTATCACTTTCTAGCTAATAAATATCTCTTTGCTTGTACTGCTGCCCAGAATTTGACTCAATGTGGCCAGCTGAGACCTACACTTGTGCATATGAAGGGAGCCTGAGGATAAAACAAAACTGGTTTCACCTTTGTTTGCTCCTTGAGAACAGAAGGAGGTACTTGTGCCTGCCATTTTCAGTGCAGTCACCCTTCAGGGTAAGATGCAGCTCATCTTCAGGATTGTATTTATATTGTGACTGCACTAAAGTAGATTAACAAGAGATTGTTGCACGTGGCTTTAGAAAGATTAAGGTAGCTTTTGTGATGCTTGGTGGCTGCTTATGTTTGTACAAAGAACTTCCTGAGTCTACAAGTAGCTGGACTAACACAATTTACACACCCTTGGGGTTTGGCAGATCCTCTTTATCGTGTAAACACCCATCAGGAGCTTTGTGGATCATTTCCTCAAATGTCAGTACCTAAGTGTTGCATAATCCCCCTTTAAGCATGTAAGAAGACAAGCAGATTTTAGGCTAGATTTTTCATTATTTTAGGCTTGTCTCTTAACTAGCATACACCTCAGGAAACTTCTATACTGAAGGTGAAAGGTGAGAGCAAGTTCAGCAAAGTTAAGCCCCTTATCCTGTCACCATGTGGCCCTGGTGCTGGATGAAACTGCTCTCAGCTGGGGTTCAGAGCATCCGGGAAGAGCCAGGTTGAAAAAGCTGCTCCAGAGAGGCCCTGAGCCTCTTGTGCCAGCCCATGGAATGAGATCCTGAATCCTCACTGAGCCTAAAGCTGTTTGCACCACGGGTGATGATGAGGAAGTTGGACATCAGTCAGTAAGGGCTTGAACAGCGTAGATAATTAGGGGGTAGAAGTGGGAACGTATGGAAGGCCTTAAGTGCTAACTGACAGGGTTGATTTCATTTGTAATTGCTCAGCACATCACTCCATACCTTAGAGACTTCAGGCAGGATTCTTTAACCACCTACAGAAGGAAGTTCTTCAAGGTAGGGGGTGATTCTTGCCTCCCTCGATGGGGGCTAAGACACACTGGGAGCTTACTTACAATATTTTCAGTCTAGCTTCCCCCAGAACCATACACATTGCTCCACTGAGGCTGCACTAAGTAGAATTTGAGCCACTGAAAAGCTGAAGGATTTATCTAACAGGAAAACTATTGCAGGATTCAAAGTCTGGGATGAGCTGTGATTGATGTATGTTAACAATTACTACATCTTGTCAGCCTTGTTGTGCAGCACCATTCCTGTAATTAATGGGCAAGGACTTTCTAATTCTCCTCAATTGCAGCAGCTCAGGCGGTGCCAAGACGCTTGAGGTGTCCATAAAATATTGCCAAAGGAGCTGGAATGGGGCTGCCAGGGCCAGCTCTGGTGTTAGCCCATCTCAGTGCTGAAGCCTGAAATCACATGTAATGCCCCAGCAGTGATGCACCACCCACTGCTGAGCTCCCAGGGAGCCCTTCAGGGTCTCACATTTGCTGGGAGGTTCAGGCATGACTCCTGCTGGGATGGCACGTTGGTGACATGGTCACTCTGCACCTCACACTGTGCCCACAGGTGTGCCCAGCCCCCCATTTATGTGCCTGTTCCCGTGGTGTGCCCAGAGGAGAACATTTCCCACCTGGCAGCATAAATGGGATTTTCTCTTCAGGATTCCTGCTTCCCACAGATCCCCCCACCATAATGAAGGAACAAGGGAGCTGAGGAGTGGGAGTGATGCACACTTAGAGCTGCTCTATTTGGTATGAAGGACAACATTGTATTTCTGACACTCTGTGAAGGTTTAAAAATCTAGTTTTCAAGCCTAGCATGTCTGTTTTGTAATATGCTTCAGACATCAGCTCCTAAATGTGGATGAGTCACTTGCTGACTCTTTGCAGACAACAGTGACACAGCTCTGGGCACCACTGGCAGGCAAACATTTTTAATATTTTCAAGCTGTGTGGCGTTCTCAGACACGTTTACTTCATCACATCTCTGTCATCTTTTGATGTTAATACCTGTGTCAGAGTGATTTCATGGAGGCTGTCCTGGGATATGAAAGGGAATCCATGGTGCAGTGCAAGATATGCTCTTCTCACCGTGTGGCAGAGATAATTCTGTGGTACTTCATGCTGAAGGATTTCATTCTAAGCCAGCCTAAGGCACCTGGACTACAAGTATTCTTGAAGTAGGTGTCTAACATCACCATAGTAGAATCAATTTGAAAAATCAGATTTTCATGATACCTAAGCAGTATTATCACTGACAGTGGGTATTGAAGTATTCTGTACAGCAACATAACCACGTGCCAGATTTTTATAGATAGAATCATAGAGTGGTTTGGGTTGGAAGGGACCTTAAATATGCTCTAGTTCCACCCCTCTGTTATGGGCAGGGACACATTCCACTAGACCAGGTTGCTCTAAATGACATCCAGTCTGTACCAGGGACTCTCCACCCTCACAGGGAAAGGTTTTTTCCTAACATATAATCTAAACTGACAATCTCTTAGTTTGAAGCCATTTCCCTTGTCCTGTCACTGCAGGCCCTTGTAAATTGTCTTTCTCCATCTTTCTTGTCAGCTCCCTTCAGGTCCTGCAAGGCCACACTGAGCTCACCCCAAAGCTTCTCCTGTGCAGGTGAACAATCCCAGCTGTGCCAGCCTTTCCTCCCAGCAGAGCTGCTCCATCCCTCTGCTCATCCTGGTGCCTCCTCTGGCCTGGCTCCAGCAGCTCCAGCTCCTTCCTGTGCTGGGCCCAGGGCTGGGGCAGCTCTGCAGGTGGGTTCTCACCTGAGCACAGGGGCACAGGGGCAGAATCCCCTCCCTCGATGGCCACACCCTGGAATGAGCCCAGGACAGGGCTGTCTTTCTCTGTAAATGCTGGATATGTACACCCCCCACCCTGCAAATGCAGAGCAGGGACACTGGATCCTCCAGGGATCCCTCTAGGGATCCACAGAGAGGAGAATGAACCCAGGAGAGCAGAGAGCACAGCATCCCCATACCCAGAGCTAATGGAAAATTAATGTATATGCTATCAATATTGATTCCATAGCATGCTGGTTTAAGCTGCACAAGGTCAGTTCAATGTGATAAAGCATTTATTCTGTTAGAGCTGTGCTGTGCATTCTCTGTCTGTTCGGTTTTGGCACAGCCAAGCCAGCCACTCAGGCATGTGTGAGCCTAATTCTGATTCCAGCCACCACATGAAGCCCTTCACATCCAGGATTTATTATTGCTGTGCTTGGAGCCCTCAGCTCTGCTTTCCAGAGGAGATATTTGCTTCATGCAGATTCAGCTACGTGTGATAGCAAAACATTGCTCAGCTGCTCACTCTTTTCTCCTTCAGAGCCTTGTAAAGGAAGAAACAAAAGGACTTCAGGGTACACTAGCTTACCAAAGCCAAACTTTTGATTAAAGTGATGTTTCTGCATATTTACAGGAGCCTTAACAGAGCACAGGACTCTTGGCACTGTCTCAAAAAGGTGTCTATGTCAAGGAACCGTCAGTAGCTCCTAAGCAATCAAGTAACAGCAGAACTGAGTAACCTGCTCATTCTTTAAGACTCAACTGAGGAAAATGGCTCAGCTCCTTCCTTAATATTTGTCTTACACAAGATCCACAAAACTGCTCCTAGGGGAGAACTGGATTTGGAAGGAAGATTGTACCTGCTTTGTTTTACCCAGTTGTTGACACAAGCAGGTCTTGAATGAGTGAAGTAGAAGCAGAAATGAAAGAAGATTCTAAAAGGTATCAAAACTACCTGCAATTAATTTCATGATTTTCATATATGAAAGTTGGGAAATGCATTTTGGGCTCTGTGTTCTTCCCCTGATGTAAGATGATTGGAAAACTTTTAATCAGATCCCCTCGAATGATGTGCAATGACCCAGGTACTGAGCAGAAAGAAACTGCACAAGACTAAGTCTTAGAAGCCTAATGTAAAATGAGATATTTTTTTAATGATAGGATGTAATTAATATACAACATAGCTCAGGTTTATTGTTATAAAAGCCCAATAGTTTTCATCACGGATCTTGTATGCATAGAAACCAGACTTCCAAAGACAATATGCTCACAGAAAGTGTATATGGATTCTGAAAGACATAAATTGTTCAAGCGGTAAAAAGCCCCAAAACTGTAATTTCCTTGTTAGTAAACTCTGCAGTGTATTTTGTCATGCTCATTTCATTGTCAGTAGGAGAATTAAAGAATTTTTTTTTTTCATTTGTGCTGTTATTGGCCACCTCTGGTTTTCAACTTCTGTTGTTGTGTGGTGTTTAAACAGTAACCCCTAAACTGTGGTGGAGTGTGCAGGTTCTGCCCCCACCTACCCCTGGCCCTCCAAACATACTTCTTGCCAAGGGTTTCTGCTCCTCCTGGATACCCAAAATCAAAGATGTCAATGGTATAATTTGTATATTAGTTATAAAGTAGCCAAATTTCACTGTAGACGTCTCCAGTTGTCCCAGAGGGTCCAAATACGGAAAAATCTTTATAAAATCTGGTGAGGTGCCTGACTCAGTCTTCTGAAAACACAGTGAATGTGTCGAATGTATATCCTCTAGTGCAACCCAGCCTCTTTTCAAACAATTACAGCAAGAGCTCCTGCTCTCCTCTGAGAGCTGTTTCTCTGTCCTATCAGCTCTCCATATTGGAATCATTATCATCATTGATAATCATGCTGGAACGATTATCTTCAGATTATGTTTTGTCTCCCAAGGCACGCAAGCGTACAGTAAGCACCTGCAACAAAGGCAGCATTGGCAAATGTGATTTTGTGTTAAAACCAGCAAATTGGATACATACTGCAGCTCTTGATTCCTTCTCCTAGATGCAAGCCTTGGAAAACCAGCTGTGTATGGCCATGATGAAAAACTAATGAAGCAGACTGGCTTGCATAGGGGAAAATGCAAGCACTCAAAAGAAAAACCAATATTCAATTCAAATCTAAAAATAATCAAGTGTAAAAGATTCCTGTAAGAGTTAAATCTTTGTACTGAATTTTTGCCAGAGGCATTGAGAGAGCTATTTCATGACGAATACAAAACAAGTATTCTTCTGTGTGTTTAAGCTATCACGGTAACTACAGTTGATGAACATTTTGGGAGCTGTTGGATTAGTCACCAAATAAAAATAAACACCTAAATGTACTTGCATAGCACATTTGCATAAAAGAACAGCTCCCTCCCCGAGGCTTAAGTTTTTTTCCTCTTGTCTAGCCTTTAAAAGTGAATCAAGGATTCTCTTTCCCAGGTAGCACCTTTTTATTGCCAGTAAAACAAGACTGGTAACAAAAGAAAACTCTAAATAGACCACATGAGGCCATTGGTGGTTCATGCTTTGAGATACAAATTCTTTTATTAGAGCTTTGCTGTGATGTTTTAAGATTTGCTGCAGGTTCTTAAAAATGAATAGGAATTGTTCTATTCTGAACTGTCAGCAGTTTGGAAACTTAAAACATCCAGGACATGTCTCAAGAAATCCAGTTGTTCTCTTTGATCCTAGATTAAAGGGCCTTTGGAAATTTCAGAGCTATGTAGTTTCTTACACAGTTCCAATTAACACGACACTTGAGCTTTATTCTGTGAATGTACAATAACGTAGAAAACTCCTTGGAATTCCCTCATCAGCTATATTCTATTTAAAAATACATGTATTGGTTTTATATCAACATCCTCAGCCACATTCAATACTCCATTTATACCTTTAGGTTTAGTAATTCACAGAACTTCAGCTTCACAGATTCTTACCAATAAATCCCAAAATGCATGCATGGCTTGGTTTAAGAAAGATATTTTACTTGTGTTTCATACACAAAAAAACTGATAATCAACAGTGGCTTAAAAAATTAACACTACTCCACTTTTCCACAAGTGTACAAAAAAAGAAATAATGAATTTACATTCAACGGTAAAGCTTAAAGTCCACTCTAATAATAGTTGCATTGACATTCACATACACAAGCACAGAATAAATATTTCAGGATTCTTATAAGAGCATACAGCATACATACAGTACTTGAATTTTACATAAGGAGTGTTAGTAGGGTCAGAAATTCATAATCTCATAGAAAAGTAAAACTAAAATCAGAAAAGGTAGTGTGGGAGGTAACACCAAGGTACTGCACAGAGCTAGCAGGTTAGTAAATCCATTTGTGTGAGGAGTTTGCTTCTGCTTCTTCATATTGGGACAGTTTGTTTGCAAAGGTGTATTCAAAGTGCAGAATAATGAAAAAAAAAAAAGAAGATATTCTTGTATTTATTAATACATGCAAGAGGCAGCCCCCAAGTCACCCGACAGAATAAAGCTGTTATTGGCAAGTGGCCGATATAATACGGATGTTTCAGGCAATTTTTCTAAAGCACTTTAATAGCAGCAATTGTAATTTATAATGGCTCTAGATTGACTTCTGTTTGGGTTAAAGGGCATCATATTTCTTTAACATTTACAGCTATATTTCTTTATAAATAAATATCTCAAATAACAAATAGCATAGTTAATGTTACTTTTTTTCTCTCTTTTGCATAAGTGTCGTGGAAAAACTCTGACCTTTTCAGAGACATAATGTGCAAAATAATGTGGATATAGGGACACACAGCATCACAGTTACATTCCTGGGATGTCAGCCCAGCCCTTCTTACTCTCTGAGGGCTAGCCTTACCAGGGTAATGCAGGGCTTTAAGGGACAATTTTTCCAATGGCTTGCTTGGCAAAGAGATATAATTTATGGTGGCTTAAAGAGCTGTAAATGTGAGGTTTCATTTGAAGCAGTGTGTACAATACGTCATGTATAGGAGTCAGTATTTCCACACAGTGACTTCTCAGGATGTAACAAGTCTGCTCATCTCCTTTCAGACATTTTCTCCCCAGCCTGAACATCTTTGAACATTTGTGTTCATTAGGTGTTTCCTCTGTTGCATATTTACCAGCTCTTCTTGCATTTTATAATCTGATCTCATGTCACCTAGCTGACATCTGCACACAGATATTTCCAATCAAATAGAGGGTGCACAACATTAAAACTTTTAAACCTGTCCTGTAAGTGTCATCAAGACAGGAGCACAGGAACCACAGTGCAGAGTCCAACCTCTCACTGGCTGTACTGTGAAGATTCTCCTTTTCGGCGTAGGAGAAAGGAAACTTGTGTCTGCTTTTTAGATTCTGAAAACAAGCCAGAGTGGAGAAAAAGAGTTAACACCAGACTTAATAAAGCTTTTAAGACAAAACCTGTTAAGCAATTTAGACAGACACTGAATTTCCTGCTGATTTTTTCAAGTCTGTACACACAGGAAATTTGTTAACAGAAGGAAGAAGTTGGGATTTGCTACATAGGAGAAATCTGCCATTATTACAAAAACTGGCTAAGAGGGTTTTTTCAGTATAACTCCCTCACTGGTCACTGTTCTCAGTGGTGCTGTTGCCCTTTTCTTTTTTCTCCTGAGTCTTGTTTCCCTTCTTCTTTTTCTTCTTTTTCTTGGTCTCTTCTTTCTTGCCAAAGGTTATGAAGTCACTTTTGTCAATTTGGCTGTTTGGTGGCTCCTGCCGGATGGAGATGATTGCAGGAGATCCTGGGATAATGAATTTGTCTGGCAACTCACCAGGACCACCTTGTTTGGAATTGCCCGGTCCAAATTTAAAGGTCCAGCTGTTGCTGTTCACACCAGCTCCCACTGGGGGGGACACCTCTCCCGCCTCAGGTTCTGAAAAAGTCAAAACAGCAAGAAAAGCTTAAAGCATCTTTAAACACAGGCACTCAGTGAGCAGCAGCTTTCTGTTTGAAAGCTCTGGCTTCAGCCTACAGTGACTCTTGCTTGCCTGGCTGCTCCTCTGGGGTTATCCACTGGGTCTTTCCAGTCTGCTCAGTGTTTGCATGCACTGACCCCCTCCACGTGCTGCTGGGTGCAACAGGCTCTGGATCCCGTTTTGTTGTTTTGGATTTGGAGTGTTTGGAGTAAGAGATCACTGTGATGCAGCCCATTGTAGTGTTTTATAGCAGGAGACACAAGCACGTGCATTGCATGGCAAAAGGGTGTGTTTGAGGGTGTTGAGTCTTTTGGGACAGGGTTAGAAGAGTGGCCAGGGCAGGGGGTGACAGCCTTGGCATTATGCACATCAGGGAGGGTATTTTAGCAAACCATCCTGTGATGGATGTGTCCAGGAATCCTCATGCAAGGAAAGAAGGGAGAGTGTCAAGAGGGTGGCATGGAGCCAGGCTCTGTTTGGTGGTGCCGAGCAGCAGGACAAGAGGTGACAGGAGTGGATGCCCAGGAAGTTCCACCTGAACAAGAGGAGGAACTTCTTTCCTGTGCAGTGACCCAGCACTGAACAGATTGCCCAGAGAGGTTGTGGGGTTCCCCTCACTGGAGATATTCCAGAACCATCTGGATGCAATCCTGTGCTGTGTGCTCTGCTTGAGCAGGGAGGTTAGACCAGATGAGCCACTGTGGTCCCTTCCAAGCTGGCCCATTGTGTGACCCTGAGCTGGTGCATCCCAGAGAGGAGCCTGGGCCAACCAGCATGTGTGTTTGTATGGATGCAATGTGGCTGAGCAGCAGACACGGCCCCAAAGCAAAACCAGGAGTGCACTGGATTGTCTGGGCAGAGATACTGCAGGACTGCTTCCATCAGGGTGCACAATCTGCTCTCAGAAATATTCATGGTCTTCACAGAATCATAGAATATCCTGATATTCTCTCTAGATCACAGTATTTTATACAGGCAAATATAAAGTGAAGCTCTATCCCCGTTTTAGGCTTGCAGTATGAAGTAAATTTTAATTTTGTTTCCATTATTTTGATTAGATTGAGTTAATCAGATTGAAATGTTTGTGTATGTTGCTCTGACAAGGACAAATTTCTAGCAAAATAAAATGCTACAGAATTAGGTTTCCCTATGAGAGAAAGCCTCAAGACTTGGTTGTTTTCTTTCCTTTTATACTTCGAACATTTGCTGCAATTTACATAACTCCCAATTTTGAATAGCAATAGCATATCTATTTTAATGTATCATGGTAAGTGTTTTAACAACTGTGATCAGGGGGAAGCTCAGTGTTTATGCACTGATGCTAAAGCCCTCAAATCAGATGAAAACTTTCTTACCTACACCCTAAAAGTGCAGTAACAAAACATGGGACTCTCACCCTTGTAACACTCCTAGCCCCACACAAACCCTCACAATACCACACAAACAATTCCAACATCACTGATCTGACTGAATCTCAGCATCATGTATCAGAGCTGTCCAGCTGAAGAGGTAAAGATGTTTGGGGTAAAGAAGGAGGGGGAACTGTGTTGGAAAACCATTTCAGAGGGATTCCATGTCCCTTGGAAGAGGAGATGAGGACACTGGATGGAGGAGAAGAAACTGAGAAGTCCTAGGTCTCCTGCTGGTAAAAGAGAGCAGAAAGAGAAAACAAAGCAGACAATCTAGAGGGAGACCCCCAAAGTTTTGCCAGCAAACATCTGGTACTGGCTGCTCTGTACCCCTGCAGCTGTAATGAAGAATGTATTAATTTTAGCAGCTCCTGTATTTCTTATTCTTTAATGATTCTTCATCTTCTGTTATGTTGTTTGTACAATTTTCCGTTTGTACAATTTTCTATTTTATGAAATAAATGGTGTGTGGTGCATGCAGACATAAGGCTCTGCTTTTCGGTTCAAAAGCTGAAAAGACATATTTTGCTGCCTGGCAACCCTTCTCCTGCCTGGCACCAAAACTAACAAGGCTGGGAATCAGGATTCCTTTTTTAAGCTTTTCTGTAATGATGCAGCAGGTCCATGTTGCAAAGCCCAAGAAATGTGCATACAAAGCACATCAGAGGCATCTCTGAACCCATCTGTGTAAAAGGTTTGGCACACGAAATCTTTGGCATCTCTGAACCTCCACAGCACATGGACATGACACAACTGCTTTTACAATATGATATTTAATCAAGAACTAGAAGACACTGTACCCTTATTTTCCCCCAAGATTGTATTTAATGATGAAGAAGCATTGACTTGATGTTCTTTCCAGGAGCTGCTGATGTTGTTTTAGTGAACTTAACCTCCCAAGTCTCAAATAGCTTTTCTGAAGTTATTACTAATGTAAAAGTTCCTCTATTTTATCAGTTTTAGCTTTTCTGTAAATTTCATATGGTCCTAAGCATCAGCTTCAGATTTTTTTACGTTTCCTGTAAGTAACAACAATGTCCTAGAAAGTCCTTTCATAATAAATGCATTAATATGAACCAGCTTTCATTTCTGCTTAATAAATTGTTTTGTTCAGGTACCTTTTATATCACTTTTGTTTCTCCGAGATGATAAATTACAAAGGTGGAAAATGTGTGTCTTGGCCTTTTCCCAAATTATTAATCAATTGTCTTTCTGCTGCAATACAAAAATGTGAGCTTTCATATTGCACATAATAAATTAAGCCCTATTTGACAAATAAATCCTCTCTTTCTCCCAACAAGCCCACACAATATGCATTCCAAACACTGGCCCAGACCCAGTGCTCTTTTTCTGTTTCTGGCAGGAAAAAGACAGCTGAAGGTGACCTCAAATAATGTTTGACCCACCCTTGCTCTGGCTGGGGACAACCCTGTAGCAAAGAATAGCAGAAAAATTACTTTGAAGAGTACAAGGTGAAAACACTCTGTGGTCTGCAGGCCACCACAGCACAGCTGGAACTGCAGTGCATGGCTGGGCCATTTTGATGTGGGCATAGAAAAATAAAATGATAGAATGGCCTGTGTTGGAAGGGACCCCAAATATCATCCAGTTCCAAACCCCTGCTATGGGCAGGGACATGCTCCACTAGACCAGGTGGCTCCAGCCTTGTCTAACCTGGCTTTAAACACTTCCAGGGATGGGGCAGCCACAGCTTCTCTGAGCAACCTGTGCCACAGCCTCACCACACTTTCCTTATATTCTTCCTAATAAATCTAAACCTACTCTCTGTGGGTTTGAAATCCTTTCCCTTGTCCTGTCACTCCAGGCCCCTCTAAATAGTCTCTCTCCATCTTTCTTGTGCACTCCCTTCAGGTACTTGAAGAGGAAGTTAGGTCATGCTGAAACTTCTTTTCTCCAGGCTGAGCAATCTCAATTCCCTCAGCCTTTCCTGGAGAGGTGCTCCAGTCCTCTGATCAAATTATTAGGCTGAACACAGGACATGGGACAATGACAGTGGCTTCATGTTATCCATTTAACCACACAAATACAGTGCAAGAATTCAGGGTATCCCTGAGGTGAAGAATCTCCTGCATGAAACTTCTTGCCAGGCTAACGGGGTGCACATACACATCTGCACTATTGAAATCTAATTCAGAGCAGGAAAGGACCCTTTAATCTGGTTCTGACTTGGCAAATCAACTCACCAGATGAAGGCTTTGTAACATTTGTCACAAAACATCTGACTTCATGCATCCAAACACAACAAAAGCCATCACACCTACCCTAGAATCAGAATTCTGTCAGACTGTGGGGGTTTGCTTATGTCTGGTCATGTCCCAGCCCCTGAATATGTTTGTTGTCCATACAAATTAAGCATATTAATACTCCTTAATACTCACTAAGCCAAAGGAAACTAATTATCCTTACTGCTGTGTGGAGAGCTTGCATACAAAAAGACAGAGACATAGAGAATCTAATGAGTTAATAGCCATCATTTCCTACAGTGGGGCTTCTCCAGTCCTCAGGAAATTTCTCTTCTGCATGATTTACCTGAAAACATGTGTGTTTATCTCTATTGGCAGGCTGGAAGGTCACAGTTCAGCTGTACTAACAAAGTTGTATTTTTAGGCATTTCAGATCAAAGATAAATGTCATTTACTACCTAGTTTCCAAGGCTTCCTTAAACATGTCTTCTCTTTCTTATCAGCAGGGATCCAACAACAAAAGCTTTCTAATTATTTGTCATTTTACATTTAATGGGATTAGTTGTACTTCTCTTGCATATTTTCTGCATCTTTAATTGAATACTTCAAATTTGTTTATTAAACTTAGAGAAAAATCTAAATAAAACAAACCCCCTGGTTATATTTATAACACTTAATTTAAAACACTACACTTCTTTTCTTCCTACAGCTAGAGAAGGGGGGGGAGGGTTGCCAGAGTTCATACATAAAAGCCCAGAGTCTGGTCATTTCCTGGGGTAATTTTTGGAATTACTTTGGAGCTTTTCTTTTATTCTTAAGGAATACTTCAGAATCCATGTTCAATGACCAAATAATTAAATTTTTAAATGCTTGCATGCAGCAGAACCCAAAATCTAGGCTGCACCTGCAGGTCCTGATGCTTCTTTGCCTGTGTGTCTGCAAGCTAAAATGGGAGATGAACTTTTCACCCCATCCCTTTCCTACTTTCACTGAAATACAAACGTCTCAGTAGACTTTAAATGGAACCCAGAGCAGCAGAGACTCTGCAGTTGAGTAGGTCACATATTTAGCTGGCATGAAACAACTTTTAGGCTGTCTTTCAAAATACTTCTTTTTCCATCCTGTGACTGCTGTCTGAAGTGCACAGGCAGACTTACACAGAAAAAGCTCCATATCCTCAAATCACCTATCTGAAAGCTGGAGGGAATAGGGTATGGTGCAGAGCTAATGTTTTTGCTCTTCCAGAGCTATTTAATGGTCATGTATTGTAGCCCACTACCTCTCACAGGACCTGAGAAATACAAAAATCCAGGTCAAGAGGCATTGGTTCAACAAGCCCTAATTGCTCTGAGACACCTGATTTCCTAGACAGTGTCAGAGATAGAGGGTCATGTCTACCTGGATCCCTGGCAGTGCCCAAGGCCAGGCTGGACAGGGCTTGGAGCAGCCTGGGACAGTGGGAGGTGTCCCTGCCATGGCAGGGGTGGGACTGGATGAGCTTTAAGTTCCCTTCCAACCCAACCCAACCCATCCCATTTCAGGATTCTGTGTGGATGTCACAGTCCCCAAGACTCCAGAAAGGGAGCAGGCTGCAGGTGAGCTGTGTCCCCTCACTGATCCTCACTTGCATTCTCCAGGCACTCCTGCTCTCAGCTCACAGGTTTTCAGAGGTACCCATGCTCTGTGCAAGAAGCTCAGACACCTACAAGGAACCAGGTCCCTAAAATTTAACCTGTAGTAACTGTAGTACCCACATTTCTTTTTCTTACAGAGGTAGACACTGTCCTAAATCCAGACCCCAGAAATGTAGGCATCCAATCTACCACATCTAATTAATTCATGCTATGGTCTATAAACAGACAGGTACCCTCAGAAGGCAGTAAAAGCTGCCTGGTTTAAATGCTTGGTTTTAGAGGCATTGAATTGGAGACCTTATCACTCTCTTTGGAGACTCTTGCTTTCTACAACTCCCTGACAGGAGGCTGTAGCCAGGTGGGATCAGCCTCTTATCTCTGGCAACCAGTGGCAGGACAAGAGGACATGGCCTCAAGCTGCACCAGGAGAGATTCAGGCTGGACATTAGGAAGAATTTATTCACAGAAGGGGTTGTCAAGTATTGGGAGGAGCTGCTCAGAGAGGTGGTGGAGTCACCATTCCTGGTGGTGTTCAAGAAATGACTGGACATGGCACTCAGTGCTCTGGTCTGGTTAACAAGGTGGTGATCAGCCAAAGGTTGGACTTGATGATCTTGGAGGTGTTTTCAAACCTAAATGATTCTGTTAAAAAAATAAAAAATCCAAATTTTCTTTGTTCTTCTCCTCACTCTGTTGGAGACAGCTAATTTTTGGGTAGCCAGTGAAAAAGGAGTTGAATTCTACCCTCAGGAGCCAGGTAAGCAGCACCAGGGCTCAGCGGGTGTCGTACTAATGACCATGCCAGAGTATTTCAGAAAAAAAGAAGTCTGAAAATAATCTCTTTAATGGTGGCAGCCACAAAAACCCAGTGCAACTGTTTGCAACTTCCTCAGCCCTAATCCTTTCACGGGCTTTTCACTTAGGCATTGGCATCTTCTGTCCAAAAATGCCTGAGAGAGCACAGCCACGTTCTTTAGGTTGCCCCACTTCCACCCCTTAAAATGCCACATTTTAGTTGTGACAGCAATGACACCAGTACAGCTCAGAACCTCTGGTGCAGAACTCTGAAGTACAGGTCTGTCAGTGAGATTTAAGGTGCTGTCTTTTCAGATGTGGAATTTACAAACACACTCAATTGAAGGGCTGGTTTTCATCAGCTTGTAAAACCATCCAAGCTGAAAGGTAATGCTGAGTGATGGGTACAAACAGTCTGAAATTGAGATGTCTCATACACTTGGGGCAAAATGTCTGCTCACAGAACATATCATCACTCAGCCCAGGAATCAATATCCCATCGGGTCTGGGCTATCCCATCAGGCCTGCAGTTTCTATCTCATTGACATTTTTCTCGCTTTTGGGGAGGCCACATGGTTTTTCCCTGACCCTGCACAGCCCCACAGCTCCAATCTGGTGTTTATTGAGAACAGGTGGTGCTCACTTCTCATAATGTGAGCTTCCCATATATCCTGAGTGCCATGAACATCCTCTCTACCTCCCATGCCTCTGCTGTTTTCTTAAAGAGCCTTTGTCAGAAGAGGGCTAACTCATGTTAGAACAGATGTGCCTCTGCTCAAGGGGGAGAAGAGGAAAGCATTTCTGCACAGCTCTGTTTCCCTGCAGAGACATCTTTGACTGTGACATGCTCAGCCAAGACAGCAGCCTGTTTTCACTCTGTTCCACTCCTCCCCACTCACCGCTTTGTACTGTCTTTAAAAATTTGATAGCTCATGCAATCAGAAAATAATTTATATAAAAGCTTTCGATCAAAAGTTCTATTAATATTAAATTTAAAGGAAATATTTTTCAATGTTCTTTTTCTAGATAGCAGAACACGCCACTGTAAGACTCGGAATACCCCATCATTAATCACAGCCCCTTCTGTCCGCAGGTCAAAGTAGCAAAACACATTAATTAAATGAATTTGTTTAAAACTGAGATCAGGCAATAAGCAGGAAGCAAATTGCAGGGAAAGCCAGTCATTAACCTGATTTCTCTCTTCCCTGCCTCCTCCACTGATGCTGTACTGACTGCAGCTTCTGCCTCTGGCAGGCTTAATGAATATTCACGATGATAAAGAGTCTGAAACAGCACATCCAATGCAAACAGCCTGCACTGAAAAACCCTCTCTCTGTCATTTGGAGGATCTCTGTGGACATTCTGGCTTCACTGATCATCCCTAAGCCTTTTTGGGATTAAAAAGCCCATTTAATCTTTCTCTTTTTTTCTGAAAAATAAAACAAACCAAAAATTCAAACCCACAAAAAAAAGAAAGCGAATAAAAATCCATCATCAGCATGATAAAAATGACAGAAATAGAACCGAAAGACAGAAACACTTTTCAATCAGAACAAAACTGAGCCAGTTTAACTATCACTTTGCCAAACAACCCCAACCATCTCTAATGACTTCGTTAAATTGCAGTATTAAACAAAAACCCAAATAATTCTCACTGTCTGCTCTCCCATCTCTTTGACCTGTTCTGCATTAATGAATCCGGAGGAATGAACAAAATGGAAACTTCTCCCCCCCAGGAGCCTTTAGCTTTAATCCAGCGCTTGGGTTTAAAGTCAGTATCATTAAACAAGGTAATTATAGCACACTTGTTGTGGGAGATTTGCAACCCCTCACTGCTCCAACATCCAGGCACCAAGCAGGGGTGGGCATGGAGGTCACTTCCAGCTCAACTCAGGTTACTGTCCATGCTGACACTGACAATTCATTGAAATACAGATTATTTACCTCATTATAAAAACCAATCTTACACAGCTGTGTATTAAAGGAATTGTCTCAGCTGTCAAATAGCTCTGCCAGCATATTCTGAGATAGTAAAAGCATAATTTGATTTGCTTGCTAGCACAGCCTGCTGTGGCCAGAGCACAGCCCAGGGTAAATGGATTCCTGCAGCTGCTGAAGGAGCAAACGGAGCACGAGGTCTGCAGCTCCTCTCACTCTTCCTTTGCTAAAAGATGCTTTTCTTCCCATAAAAATATCGACTTTTTCAGGTAATATCCTTCTACTGCTGCACTAGTGCCCAGCCCTGCTCCCACAGGTAGAATTTTAACCCTTTCCTTCCCAAACTGAGGGTTAATCTGCTGCATCCCTGAGACTGCATGTGCACACATCCAGGATGCTCCTGATCTTTTTAGCTCTCATCGAATGTTGGACCTGGGGGAATGCAGCACTGAATGTTTGTGTCGCATGAGGAGGTGATTAGAGAGACATTACTCTAACAATATAAGAAAAAAAATATTTGGGGGGTATTTTCCTATGTCTGTAGGCTCACAGTGTCTGCTTTTCAGAGTTCATGGCTGAAAACAGACCCACCCCGCAAAAACCCCCAAAAAATAACAAAAAAACCCCAAACAAACAAACAAAAAACCCAAAAAACCCCAATAATCAAACAAAAAAAAAATCCAAACCCAAACCAACAAATGAAAAAAACCCCAAATTATTTTCATCTTATAAATGTTTTGGTTTTTTTTAATACAGTGTGGGCAGTTACAGCACCAGCCATCCTGCCCTTGTTTTAATGCAGACAGTAAGGTAAAGAGCAGTAAACAGTGCAGGAAAATTGAAATTGGATTTGGGGGGACTGCTCTGCCCTGCAGTACCTGGGAAGGGTGTGGGCACTGGCTGAGGACAATGTTCCCCTCAAGACCTGTGGTGGGTTGGTCTCGATACCACAAAGGAAAGGCTTTTCTTTGCTTTCTTTGCTTTCAAACTAGGCGCTATGTAGCCTAAATGCCCTAATTAAACGTCCTTAAATGCCCTAAAGGGAAAGAGTAGAGCAGCAAGCAGCTACCCAGACCCCTGCTGAAGGCTGATTTTAGGCGTGCTTGGTAACACATCCCAAAAAGGTGGACTTTGAGACAGATCTTTAAAATTTTTGAGCTTTGTGGCTCACATCTTTTGTATGTGACCAGGAGAGGGGATGGCACTCTAAGCATTTTCTGGAGGCTGCTGCTGTGGGTGGGGTTTGCCTCTGTTATATAAGGCCATGAAATATTGTAAAGAGAGCAAAAGTCACTGCAGAAGACAAAGCCCTGAATGTTGGGAGGACAGAATATGTCTGTGCACTGCTTAATCTACACTATGGAAAGCCAGTTCTGGTTACTGTCTTCCGTCAAATTTAAATGAAAAATAATTTTATTCTAACATACAAGCCCTTTTATGTGAGAGACAACAGGCTCACTGAGCATTATAAATCCTGCTGTGAAGGTGAAAAGGAGGAAGCATTTCCTGGCTGCTGCTGGAGCCTGTAACAGTGCCCTGCAGGCAGCCCCCTCCTCCCCCGGCTCTCTGCTGGATGAGCTGCTGAACTGAAGCCAAAGCACAGATGTGTATCCTTTCCAGCCATCTCCTGCCACTGGAGGCCACTCTGCTTCTGTGGGGTGATACAGGATCCCCCTGGACTCCTGTCTGCAGCCACGTCTGCCTCAGTGCCTATCTCAAAGCCTGGCTGTGTCTGATCCCCAAAGAAGGAAAAATTCAGGTTATTTAAAAGGAAGACAGGATTAAATGTTCTAGTATTGGCTTTCTATTTACAAGGGCATCAAGTAGCAGGACAAGGGGAATGGCTTCAAACTGACAGAGAATATGTTTAGATCAGATATGAGAAAAAAAAAAAAATTACTGTGAGGGTGGGCAGGCCCTGGCACAGGGTGCCCAGAGCAGCTGTGGCTGCCCCTGGATCCCTGGGAGTGCCCAAGGCCAGGTTGGATGGGGCTCTGAACAGCCTGGGACAGTGGAAGGTGTCCCTGCCCATGGCAGGGGTGATGGAAACAAGATCTTTAAGGTCCTTGCCAACCCAGGCCATTCCATGATCTTGTGATTTGATGTTTTCCTGGACAGGCTTCGATTGGTTTTGTTTGTGTCCATCCTGGAGAGTGAACACTGCTAAGAGAATTGACTTCAATTCAGTCCCTCCCTTCTGCTTCCCCTCAACAAAACTTTATCAAGCACCAGGCTCTACAGCTCTGAAACCTTCCCCAGGTACCCTTACCTGAGCACAGTGCACATTACTGCAGGTGCACAAACAGCAGAGTCCAGCACAGCTCCCAAAACCAAGGGGGCAGGCAAGAGAGAATCCCCTCCATTTAACCGTGCTCAATTAATTGAAAGACAGTAACTATGGAAACTTGCAGCATCAATTTTAGCCTTTCAAGGCAGAATCTAATTTTAACCAACTAATTGGGTGCTTGAAGTGGTAGTGAAAGCAAATGGGACACATTTTTGTCAGTGCTCTAAGAGGCATCTATTTTAAACATGAATGAATGTGTGAGCTTCATCATTTAGAGAGGATAAGATAGTAATGGAGCAGAGACACATGAGAAATGGTCTTAGAGATAATTCTTTTTCTTTCTTTCTTTCTTTCTTTCTTTCTTTCTTTCTTTCTTTCTTTCTTTCTTTCTTTCTTTCTTTCTTT
>VWZP01008438.1:54107-90366 GCA_013396995.1 Dicaeum eximium | reverse complement strand
TTCATCATCTGTATTTAGCTTACAGATTTGTATTTAGCTTCAACCATTCCTCTTGGGCTCTCCCCCCCGTAGCCCAAACCATTGCAATCTCCAGGTAAGATGATTACAGGATAAAACTTTCTGCTTGGATATTCTTTAAAAAGCTCCAAACACACAAAGCTTCAGACAGTGGGAAATGCAGCTCCTTGTCTCTCAGAGGCTGGAGGTGGCTCTGAACCTCAGAGCTGACACCTGTTCCCTGGCTGCCTCTGGTTCTGATCTCAAATAAAGGGATAATTTTACTAGTATTTTATAGATAAAACCTGAAACTGGCTTTTTCTCTATCTGTGAAGGGGAAGAAAGGGTACTATTAATGTTTAATTTAGTTTGATTTTGTTATCCCCAACTGATTTAATAATATTAAAAGTAAACTATACCATACAGGTACATAAAATTAATGTAGACCCACAAAATCCTTTAGCTGACCTACTTTGACTAGTTTATCACTAAACCTCTGCAAACTTCTCCTCTGAAAGCGAATTAACCAAATACTAACCAATGTCTATTTTGATTTTCTCCAGCGTGGCTGTTAGCCAGCAACCTGCCCTAACAGACATCTGTCACTGTGATACCTCCCACAAAATAGGGCTGTAAAACTGAAGACATCAAAGGCCTCAAAACAGACTCTGTCAGTCACAGCCCTCCTTCCCTTCCACAATATTTTTGTCACATCAGCAGCTTCCTATCATCTCCTGTTAGGATCACATCCCATTATTATTCCTTTTCACTGATATGGGATGAATGGAGCTAATAATATTCCACATCAGTTAAAAAAGGAATCTTAATTAAATGTGATGAGTAAGTGCTAATACAATATGATCAGCCCCCTGGATAAGCACGCTACATAATTCCTCTCTTTTTCAGAATCCTTTAAACATTCTTTGAGAAGAAAATGGAGGTGACCTTGCAAAGACTCCCCACATCCCTTCTCCTACTGCAGAAATAGTTTTGCTCTTTCCAGTCCCTGCAAGGCCCACATTTGGAGGATTTTTTTCTCAGGTTGTAGGTAAATCCAGGTGTTATGATCATTGAGAGTCATCTGGGCCTTTAACTCCTTAAGGCAGATTTTTTTTGGTGCTGATGAGATGAACCTGCCTGACTGCTCTGGAAGTCTGGACCTACTGGATCATGGAGCCAAACCCTCTGTTGCAGCTAAAGGTGTCCTCTCAAAACTGAGCCATAGGATGAATTAGGTTTTCAAAGGATTTTTATAGGTGTAATTCTGCATGCAGATCTATCAAATATCAAACCCCAGCTCTGGATGGTCATTAAAATCCCATTTAAATGTGCTTATGAACCTCCTAACTTGGTCAGTGCTTTATTCTACTTGGTCACACAAAATGAAATCACAAACTGCTAGGTGATGTGCTGTAAAGGCCACATAATACTGAAACAAAATAAACGTTCCAAAAGACTAACTTGAGGGGGGATAATACACAGCTAGGGAATATTAAGGTATGTTTACCTCAGTAAAGCTAAAATCAAATTTGGCAGCTGCTGGAAATGGATGGCAGCACCTTGCAAAAGGCACTTTAACAGTTGCAGCTGCCTTTATGACTTGTCTCAGACTACACTTCCTTAAATATTCATCAGATGGAGAGTATTAATTCTGGGAGGCTCTTTGAAGTCTAACACACAAAAAGTGGGTAGAGCTATCTCACTTGATCACTGTAACCATTTCAGAATAGACCACTTATAATCCCAGTGTACGAGTTAGTAAATTATATGCTTTGTATTTCAATATTTTGATTTTAGTTTTATAGCCCCAGTCATGCTTTAAGCCAAGAATTGTTCCCCCAATGAAACAATTGGAGAAATGGCTCAGACTTGTCCTTCCACATAAAATGATGCTTTACATTATACTCAGGAACTGCTCACTTGTTAATGAACTCTCTTTCAAGAAAGGCTCAAATAGTTGTAGTAAAAATGTCCAAAAGTTATTTATTTAATATTCCTGCCATTTCACTTTTCTGAAGGAAATATTAAAAATGGAAGCACTGTCTCGAAACAAACAGGAAGATCAAATCTGAGAAATTAATTATTACACATAGACTGTAATGGATGTAAAATGGGTATCTGAGAGCAAAGAAGGGGAAATTAACTTTGTTTCCACTTTATTGCTTAATGGAAGCTGACTCTGGAAAAAATCCTACCCTAGTTAAATTGGCGAATATTTTTTTTACTTGTGATTCCTTTAAATGAATAAGCAGGGAAAAAAAAATCAAGGACAGACTGTATCTGGATTGATAGCATAGTTATTTTCCTTTCAGGAAATGTGTCACATGTTTAGGTAACTAGGACAAGCTGTCAAAGAATAGAAGCATTTAAAAGATCTTAGTGTTCATAAAGGCTAAAAGGTGATGTTATTGCTTCTTGAATCCTTCACTTCAAAAGGAATTTTAATTTGCCATCTGGTGGAATCCACATGTAGAATATTATAAAAGTATTTTAACACCGAATTAAACTTTCCACTTTCATTTTCCTGTTGTAATTGTGTGTATTATACATGTCCATGTTAATACAAAACTGGGTCATTTGTTCTGAGTTTCTGCAATTCTTGAGGTGGTGACTGACTTCTGAATTTTACACATCAGAGTCTATTTTCCCAGTGTTTTTTCCAGTCCCACCACTACCAGGTCACGTCATGGAAGGAAGAGCTTCTTAAATTATCAACTCTGTATCTGGAAGAAGCTGAGTGGTTGCTGTCACAGAATTTTTAGGACTGGAAGGGAGCTCTGGAGACCATCCAGTCCAACCAGGGGCACCTGGAGCAGGTGACACAGGAACGTGTCCAGGTGGGCTTGGAATGTCTCCAGAGAAGGAGATTCCCTGACCTCCATGAGCAGCTTGTTCTGCCACCTTAATGTGCTGAACTTCTTCCTCATGTTGAGCTGAACCTTCTTGTGTTTTAGTTTATGGCCATTGTTCCTTGGACTGCTACTGGACACCACTGAAAAGAGTCTGGCGCCATCCTCTGACACCCCTTGGAGATATTTATATGCATTAATGAGATCCCCTCTCAGCCTTCTTTTCTCCAGACTAAACAGACCCAGTTTCTGCAGTCTCCCCTTATAAAAGTGATGCTTGAGACCCCTCATCATCTTTGTGCCTCCACTGGACCCTCTCCAGTGGTTTCTTGTCTTTTTTGGACTGTCAGATCTCAGCTTTGGTGTATGAGTTAGCAACTCTTCACAGCAAAGGTGTGAGACCAGTGTGCGTGAGAAGGTGAGCACAAAGTGGAAAATGCTTCATCCTCAGACTGTGCAACCTGGCAGTTCCATGAAAGGGGATTTTTTTCAGCCATTTCATTATACTCCCTCACTGCAAAGGGAAGGGAAAAAAGCCCCACACAACTTCTGCAGCCAAATGCCAGTTGCCTGGACAGCAACAAGAGCTGCCATTCATTAACCCTGATGTGCCTTGCCCCACTAAGCACTAGCTGTAAAGGGCTGCAACCCTTAAATTGCTTCATGTGCTCTCTATGATCCACAGCTGCAGCACACCAAACATCACTTAAATGTATTCCCTTGATGCCAGACTTGAAGAAGAAATAGCTTGGGGTAGCCAGCGGAAACACAGACCATGACAACAAGGAGAAAAAAGCTCTATTTTTATCTCTTCCTGCTGACACATGGAGTAGCACACACTTCACTCAAGCATACACGCAGCTGCTCAGTGGCTGGAATTTCTGCAGTGGCTTCGAGGCTCGAGGAAGTGCAGTCAAAGCAGATATTCTCTGTACTGAGGAGGAAAGACAGCAAAAGGATGCTTTGAAACGCTCTGGTTGATCTACTTCGTTCTACTCACCAGGGAGGCACACAATTTGATATTCAAAAACATGTGTGCATATTTCCTGAAACTAGCACGAATATTTAATATCTCTGCTTGCAAAAACAAGATAATCATGCCTGCAGATCTTCCATAAGCAGCTATGGACCATTTTTGCCTCAGCAATCATCCAATTTGCATCTCTAGTGAAACAACTCAGTGAACAGGCAAACAGATTTTTATCTCTGTGCTTGAGCAGATCTGCCAATTGCTTAAAGCTTAAAGTGTCAGTCTTCAGGCAGGGACAATACCTGGAGAGAGGACAAATATTTAGGCTCAAGAGCAAATACTAGAGAGAGACTCTTCATCAGGAACTGTAGTGATAGGACAAGGGGGAATGGATTCAAACAGAAATAGGGGAAATTTAGGTCACAGGAGAAATTCTTCCCTATGAGGGTGCTGAGACCCTGGCACGGGGTGCCCAGAGAAGCTGTGGCTGCCCCTGGATCCCTGGAAGTGTCCAAGGCCAGGATGGACAGGGCTTGGAGCACCCTGGGGTAGTGGAAGGTGTCCCTGCCCATGGCAGGGGGTGAAACAAGATGATCTTTAAGGTCCCTCCCAACCCAAACCATTCTGTGATTCTATGTTTCTCATATGAGCCATACAGCTTTTAGTATCGGGGAGAATCAATTAACAAAAATTAATTATGATGTCTTTACTCTCTTTTTTGTTTGCAAGGGCCAGAGCTTTCCCTTGGCACATGTTTTCTAGAGCTACAAACACAACATAAAAAAAAGAAGTGAGAGGAAAAGCCAACAATATGTCAAGAAAACAACTGTTTGCAACTACTGAAAATATTGTGTTAATTGCTCAGCTGCTCTCTTCAGGGCCTCAGACTTTCACCAAAATATACCAAGTTGTGCTAAGTGGGGTGGCTGCACCCTTACTGGGGAAGCTCAAATAAACTCATTAATCCATGGACATAGAAGGAATCTTCTGTTTCTCAAAGACAGGAGACCTAAAGTCTCCTGTTAGTACAAATATGTCTGCAGCTGCACCCAAATCTGCAGAGCTTTCTTAAGGCAAAGCCCACTCTTCCCCCTCTATAAATAACTCAGGAATCAGTTCATACTCCTCCCAAATATCCTTCCCACTCCTGCCTGCAGCTTTGATTTCATGCCTGCCTTCAGAAGCCAGAGTGAATCACCCATTTCCTGCCTCCTAATCCTCACTCTATCACAAAGCTCTGCAGGTTTTCTGCTGCTTCTCCAGGTATTTCTGCTTTGGGCTCAGTAAGAAAAGCTACCTTAAGATAGAAAAATGCTGAGCAGGTGGCACTACCATAGTCTAACACACAGGGAAAGGAATCAAGCTTGTTCTCTCGTGGCTGTTGTATTTTAAACACAATTAAATAATGAAAGAGCATAAATTACAGCCTGGATTTTCTCACGTAGTTTTTTCTCCCCATGTGGGGTAGAGAACTCCATGTGAGGTTTTAGTGTCTCCAGTCTTTGCAACGTGGAACCATGTAATACCCATTAAACCTTGACAGGTCACTTTATTTAAATATCAGTAGTTTTGTGAGAATCTCAGGTTTCACATGGGAACAAAGAAACCCCAAACCTTAAAAAGGTGAATTTTGGCTGTTAACGCACCAGAAAGCAAACAAAAGGAAGTCACTTTAGGCTTAAGTTTTTGAATGTTTGGGATTGGCAGCATAGGACTGACCCAATTCAATTTCATGGTCTGTTTATTCATCCTGTTCTCTACACCACCACGAATTTAGTAACAGGTGCTTTCCCTTACCCAGGCATCTGTGACAAACAGAACATGCTGCAGAGAAAGCAACTGCCTTCATAAATCTAATTCCAGTCAATGAAGAGCTCGTGTCTGAGAATCACAGAACTGCGTAATCAATAATCATGGTCTGCAAGACAGAAATATATCTTCTGATGGCTTCCTTCAAAGCTGTGCACCAGATTCTGGATTCTTTTTCAGTATTTCAAGATTATGCAGCTTCCCTAAAGGCTGTGTGGACCAACACTGTTATCCTGCATAACTCTGTCTGGCACTTGACCTGAATATGTTTCTCCCGATTAGGCAGTGACATTCTCATCTGGAAACTCTGTTTATACATTCATATTGTTGTCTCAGCATAAAGGTGTACTGGAGCTGTTCTGAAAACCCAGATGTGTGACACTGTCTGTATTTTAAAAAACCTTAGTTATTAGCATGATTTGGGAGCTTTCACTTCCAGATTCCAGAATCTGCTGCACCTTATTTCTCCCAGCACATGTTATGAAGTGATGAGTCTCTGTCAAGTGGTGGTGCCAACCTCAGCAGAGACAGAAAGACTTATTAACACCTAAATAAGAATTAGCCAGTGGCTGCTAGCCTGGATTCTTCCAGGTCCCAGATGAAGCAGATCTGCAAAGGAGGTGGAATTTCTGCCCAGCACCTCTCTGTGCAGCCAACAGGAGACCTCACTGCCAGGTGCAACAATTTGTTCCCTTTCACAAGTACTAAATTGACCTCAACACCCAAATATTCCACTTACCTTAATCCATATTGTATATTTGTCATATTTGCCATGAGAATTGCACAGTCTCACATCACATCTTCTGTATGGAATAAAAACCTGCAACGCTGCCACTTTGCAGATCAAACAAAGGTCATTTGAACCAAAATCACCTCTTGCCTCCTCAGTTCCCCTGGGTAAAAAGGACTTTGTACACAGACCAGAAAGCCAAAACCTCAGCATATGGCAGAGCAGAAAGCAAGCTCTGCTCCACAAGAGCAATTATTTGCCAGTTCCAAGAGTAATACCCTGAATATCTGAGCTAACCTCAACTACCAATCTAACACAGGATGTGAGTAGTTGTGCTTCCAAAAGTCACAAAATATTCACAAAAATTAATACCACAAAATTAACACAGCTCCACTTTTTACCAGTAATTACTCTGAAGTGCAAAATGCCCAGTTCTCTCATTTTGTGCATGCTACATGATGGCTGCTGGAGTTTTTGAAGGCTCAAAAGCTGCTCCAGCATTACATAATCACAGAATTAAACAAAATCAAATCTATAATCTCTATGGCTTTAGAAAAAGCTGGGCAAAGGGAGAAAGGGGAAAAAAAATCACAGCTCTAATGATGTAGAAAAAACAAATAAGAAGTTTAATTTTTTAAAAACTAGATGATCTTTATCTACTAAGCTCTGTACATGGGGTTGGTAATAATTGCATTTCAAGGATGTTCTCAAGTATAATGCTCTGCACAGCTCAAAGGAAAGATTATTGCCATGAATTCAAAATGGTGGAGCAAATATTTAATTACTGTTTACTCCAACTCCCAGGCTGTATCTCAGCAGTAGAACCCAATGCAATCTTGCCCACTTTAGCCAGAATCCATCAGCATATTACCTCAATCCCAAGCAGTAGTATCAAAGACTGATGAAATGTTTGGGGAAAAAAAAAAATTTGGCTTTCTAGGCACTGTGTATCATTTTGGAAAGACATCAACTAGGCTGGGTGGTTGAGCTAAAAAACAATTTTAAAAGGTACAGATAATTGGGGTCTCCAATTAAGAGTCTCCTCACCACAACCTCAGCATTTTAGTTTTAACAGGACCAGGTGCAGGTAAGAGGATGACTGGTCAAGCCACATAAGGACAGAACAATCACTTGCTTGAGCAGCCTGACTTTCCATGCAAAGCACTGGATAAACATTCAGGGAAGATTTTCCCTCATTTCCAAGATACCAGTTGGCTACATATCCCCTACACCCACTTCTAGGGTATGATATGAGGATTTTTCTCAGGGCTTGCTATCTTTCCAAATAAATGGTAATTCAGTGACATTGGGTGCTATTTAGATGTCTAGTTCCTCTATTGTCTGCATATGTCACCACATTTTTTTTCAAGCCCTAATGCCCTTAAGCACTTACTCCCAGAAATGCCTCCTAAAAGCTGAGGCAAAAGCAGACAGAGAGTTCTGTCTGACAGAACAGAGTCCTGGCACCACAGCCAGGAAATACGGCCTTGGGCAGGTCACTTTGTCCTCAGATGGTGGAAATAGCTGACATTTTTATCAGTGCATTGCCAATGATGATTCTCAGCTTACCCACAAATTTTAAAATAATTATTTAGTTGTGGATTTGCTTTCTAATTGTAATGAAGATAACACTTCCCTTTTTTCACACACTCTGTTCTTTGTACAGTGGTATTACTGCATCTGATGGCCATTGCATTTCAGTAGTTTCATTAACAGTGGGCTCTGTTTTGACTTCAGCTTGCTCTTACAAACATTCTCAGAGGGTGTGGGAAGGGAAGAAAGAACACAAATGAGTTCTCCCTTCTCTCTTGTGCATATGCTCATGTAGCAGTGTGCTTCCTGTTGACAGGGTGACCAAATTACAATAGAATTTCCAGGTACTCTTTGTCTGCTAAAAAAGGCAAAAACTCCAGAAATTTCTCTTCGAATTCGGTACAAGGACACCTCATAGGACCCTTTGTCCTTCACCTCAAACTTGGGGCTGTTGGATTGGACCGGGGCCAAGAGGTCCCGCCTGAGCCATTGGGTAGAAAAGGGACAGAACAAAAGATTTGATCGCTTTTGTGGGGTTCGTAGCAGGAGCAAGCATCTCTTGCCCTGGCACGGCTTTTCGCTGTAAAGAGTTTGTTATTTTGTTTCTTATTAAACCTTTTTTTCTGTTTCAAACACTGCTACATGCTCAGGCAACACTGCAGCCACATGCAAGAGTGACTCTGCCTACTGGGATAAATTCCAAATAATGGAGTCTCACGGTGCTGGGCTTCTTCCCCTCAGCCTGCAATTGCCCACCAGCCATTCAACATTGATACAACATTGGGTCACATTCTCCAGTCGAGTCTAGCTGCTCATCAGCACTGCTGATTCTATTGCAGCTGGCAGCACAACCCATCTGCAATGGAGCTGGTCATTGATCAGGCTGCCCAGATGGCAGCTCAGTGCCCGGCAGCTCTTTGTGCTGAGGAGATCTGCTGAGGCTCTCTGGGGCTGAAAATCATGCCATGGGTGTCATCTTCATCCTACTTTTCCACATTACCAGGTGGATTCTTGTACCTGGTTTGTTTTAGACTGGATGGCTGCTGTACCCAGGCTTGGAGTAAATATTTCTCCATACCCACTATCACTGCTGGTTGTTCCCAGCAAAGGGCAAAGGTTACAGTCATGGGTCTGGGTGTTTTCATTTCCAGCTGCAAAACAGCATTTCCAGTAGTGATGATAAAACTACTCGAATAACAGTCAAAAAGGAACTTGGGGGAGATAGTTCAGATGATCTCTTTAATTACTTGCTCAAGGAAATAAATTAAATGCAACATATCACTTCTCTCCACCAGAATTTGCTTGAGCTGACAAGTTCGTGTGACCAACTGGGATGCTATCACTGACACCACAGGAAACTAAAGGTCAACCAAAGATGACCAAAGTCATCTTCTTTTTGTTTTCCTGATTTTTAGTTTCTTACTTTCTAACTTGTTACAGCATAGCTGTAACTCATCTGCATTTCCTCTGTAATTTCTAAATTTGATGTATCAAGTGCTGCAGTTCTATATGCTTAAAGTAGATTTCTATTTAACATTCTAGTTCGTAAATATACTACAGACCAAACAAATTTTAGAAGAAATAATATTTTCAGACGGTTATTATAATTCTCAAACCCCTTATCCAATGCTTTATTATTCTTAGACATAGTATCTCTTTCATTGTTCATATTTTACTTAGGTAATGAAAGTCCTTATCTTCCTTTGCTTTTCATTATCTGTTCTGATCAACTCTACAACAAGATTAGTTCTTCTTTCCTCTTTCTGACTTGTTTTCACAAGTCTGATTCTCTTCAAGCACAACAGTCCTTTGTTCTGAACATGCAGTTCCACATGTTTAGTCTGTGGGATCCCTAACCCCTTTTGTGCCAGTCTGAGTTCTCAGCAGCAGCTAATTGAGTTGAAAATCGAGCCTACAAAAGCCTCTTCAGGCAGAGTGCTTCCCTGAACCAGCTAATTCGATAGTCAGAGGAGATTTGATAGAGGACTGGAATATATGGCAAGAACTACAAGAAAAAAAACAAAACAAAAAAACCCAAGATTTCATACAATAGCCTGGATTAGAAGGGAACTTAAATCTCATTTCATTCCAACCCCCTGCCATGGGCAGGGACATCTCCACTACACCAGGTTGCTCCAAGCCCCATCCAACCTGGCCTTGAACACTTCCAGGAAGAGACCTAGACAGGGAAAAGCTGATAGGGAACTACATAAAGCCACTCACTTAGTACACATAATCTCTCTGAAATGCATGCAAGCTCTTCCTGAAGTTGAAACACAGCTCTTTCTAAAAATTAAAATTTCTTGCAGGTAGGACTACAGACAGGACAGAAATCAGATCCCTAAAGTTCTCTTCAAATTGGCTTGTGGGGCTTCTCTCCATCCTCCGCTGAGGAAGGAAAAAAAAAGAGGAAGAGCAGCAAAAATCTGTCATGCCCATGATATCTGTGCATTACAGACTAGGGATTTGTATTTTGGTTTCCTAGCAACTCTGAAGGCCAGTTCAGCAGGGATTTTATACTGAGCACCAGTTACAGGGTTGCTTCAGCTCTTGTCACAGAGACTTCAGAATCTTTAACTTCCTCCTTCTCACCTTTAATGCACAAGTAAAGGCCAATCTTAGGCTGACTGGTAGATTAGTAACACCTAAGCTTCACTTTTACCTATATTCCATCCTCTGATGATTTTTTATTCCACATGAAAAAATGATGAAGAGCTCTTAAGCTAGTGTTTAATCAAATTGGTCAGAGGAAATGAAGAAATGGAAAGGAGAATCTGCAGTTTAAAATGAAGCTATTATCAAAGAAGATCAAAGCCAGAGCTGACCTCACATCATAGCTATGAAGGACCCAGATGCAGTTTCTGCAATGTCTGTTACAAAAACTTGCTCTCTTTGAATGGTAAAAGGAGAAAAACCAGACGAGAATAACGAGGTTAATTCTAGACCTTGAGCACTAACCTTTTAAAATTCTATTTGGCATATAACTTCAAGATTCATAAAAATGCTTCAAGAAATAAACACTGGGAGTATCAGTACTTATGGCTGAGAATATATTTTCCACTGAGAACATCCCCAAAGCTGGCAGGAACGCTCCAAGCTTCCATCACTCTGTCTGGCCAACATGCCTCAGAGAAGATCAGGAGTTGACCTGCATGGATTTAGTCTGCAGGACCCCGTGGCCTTCCTGCTGGGGCTGCCAATTAGTTTCAGTTGTGATAGTGTTTTCTGCAATGTGGCAAGTTGCCGGTGGGGAACTGGATTAAGATCACCAAATTACTTTGCTCATCAACCCAGAAGTAAAGCAGTTCTCTTTTCCATTTACAGGTCTTCTGGATAGGTTCAGCTGCAGTTTGAAAGCCAGTGCAGGATGGATGCAGTGATTTACAGTGTGGACCAACATAAATGTGCTTTGTTCTGTCTCTAGACTTCACTGCTAAAAATAGTTTTAATGTCTAACTGCCCCTGCACTCTTCAGAGGAGAGAAGGCAGGGACCCAGAGCAGTCACCAGCATGCGTGGTCCTTGAGAAGCTCTGTCACCTTTCTTGCTCCACAGAAAATGAGTTCAATTAAAAGCAAAAGGTGATGTTTCTCACGGTGCTTTATTTCTTCTAACTGAAATCTGGGAATAAATGAAGCAGATAATCTGACACTAATGTTATTAATTTATTTTAATTCTTTGGTTTGCAGCTACACATGTGGGGAACTCTGCTACCTACTTAGCATAAATTTGCAGGAAGATAATAATCTACTGAGAACAGGTAATTTTCCCTGTGAAGAGATAACATTATACATGGTAACTAGAGAGAACAAATCACCTGGAAACCGAATCAGCAGGGTGCTGCTGGCCCACTCCTCTTGCTGATAGTCTATGCATGCTGCAGTCACAGGGGTTTTGAGAGAATTTATCCTCTGCATGTGACTGAAGACACTTGACCCCAGGCATTTGGAAAGGACACTGTTATCATGAGAGTCTGCCTGCTTATATTGTCAGAGATGACAGCAGGAGCGGTCTGAAATGGTACGGTGTGGACAATTCAGCTGCTGTAGTTATTAATTACTGTTATTATTGACCACTTCACCACCACTATGGGTGTGCAAGTTGATTTACCACTAAAATGACAGTCTCTTGCTCCTGGGAGTATACTGGACCACAAATGCAGCAGGACAAAGCAGTGAAAAGCAGAGAGCAGGAGGGGGGAGAACGTACTTAGCAACTGCAAATCCTGGGATGTGTTCAATGCGTACTGCTCCTTGGAAAAGAAAATTCCAGTTTGGATTTTGGTTCTTAAAAGCAAAGTTGTAAGGTCTACAGGCAGGGTTTGAAGGAAAGTTGGGGGAGGAATTGTTTGTTTTGCATTTTTCAGTATTACAATAATATGTTTAATATTTATTTTGCCATTTTTCACTCACTGCCTATGGTCAAAACTTCTTTCATTTTATTCTGTCTTACAACGTTCTTCCTTTAAACTTGGCTACCACATTCAAGTGATTATGTGGAACAAAAATCTCAGAAAATTTAATCAAAGGAACTAAAGAAGGCTCATGGCTTTTCTGATTGTTTATAAGCATAGTCTGTATTCTGGATTTTCAAGTGCCTCTCAATGCATTAAAAATCTGCATATGAAAAAACTGCTGAAATTACTTGAAGATCAGAGCTTGCATCTTGGAAATAACTGTTTCTTTTTTCAAGGTTTGAATAATTTAGCTAGAACAAGCTATCTGAAGGCCCAGGCACCAGGCCAAGGAGGTGGGGTTACAGGATAAGAAGGCATAATTTAAGGCAAAATCCCTTGGCCAGCTCAAGTAACCACAGGGACAAATGCAGAGAGGGAAGGGCAGAGGACCTCTCTTGCCCTTTAATGTCCAAGTGAGCCTAAGGAGATTAGCTGCACAATTAGGGATCCAATTAGTGCCACTCCCAGCCAGGACAAGCAGCCTGTTTTCCGTGTGCTTCAGTATTATACACCTGAGGACTGACCTAAAAATGGAGTTTGAACTCCCTTTGCAGCCACTCAAATCCCACCCCACCCTGTGCTACAGGATAGCACCCACACCACAGGAGAGTCTGGGAATCCACCAGGATGGGATTTACTTGTCAGGAAACAAATCTTGATTTTTCAGAATCTGCTTTTCAGAACAGCCCAAAAAGAAGTCATGCAAGGCAGGCATGAGACAGAACTGGGATAAAAACAGCAAATCATAGAAGGGCTTGGGGTGGAAGAGACCTTAAAGCTCACTTAGTTCCCACCCTCTGCCATGGGCAGGGACACCTTCCACCATCCCAGGTGGCTCCAAGCCCTATCCAACCTGGCCTTGGGCACTGCCAGGGATGGGGCAGACACAACTTCTCTGGGCAACTCATGTCAGTACCTCACCACCCTCTCAGGGAAGAATTTCTTCTTAACATCCAAAGTAAACCTACTCTCTAAGTTTGAAGCCAATCCCCCCTTGTCCTGCCACTCCACACCCTCATCCTTTTGAAGCACTTGTCCTGTTCCTAGTAACCAACTCAATAAAAATATAAAAAATTTAATTTAATCATATTCAAACCACTCTCAGTTTTAGCTCCAGTCTCCAGCTTTGTTGTGGGATGACCTGCTGCTGTTCAGTGGTTTGTTCTGGTCACCTCTTGGTACCTGACCCCAGCACTGGATGCTGAGTGGGGACATCCAGGCTGCACCAAGTCTCCTTTGTGTTCTCTGAACCTGTTTTATCCACCTATGCAAACAGAAGCAGCACACTCTTTTTCTCAGCATAAACACATAGGAACAATTTCCACAAGACTACAAAGGGTTTCTGGCGTGGTTTTTTTTTTCCTTCCTAATCAACCCATTTATTTTGCTAGTTGTGAGTGCATGCTAAGAGGGGATGCTTTTAGGGATGGCTGACTGTAATTATATAAGACAAGAGCAGAGAAGCTGCATTCAGATTCATTTCCTCCACAGCCAGAGCCTTGATTTTCTGAGAATTAAATCCCCATAATGAAGGGAAGCCGTTGCGTGCTGCTATTGCTGTTTGACATCTCTCATTGCACCCTCCGAGTGCACACAAGTAATGACCAAATGATTTCAGGGTTTAGCTCTTGGAGGAAAATCAGCACCTCTAGGTCAACGTTACATAAATAGCCAGCATGTGTGCTGGAAAACATGCACATATTGCTTTCTATGCCTTGTGCAGCCCTGTTCTGTTCTGTTCTGTTCTCAACCAAACCAGGGTACAGCCAAGAGATCAGAGAGGTTCACAGGAGAGAAACATCCTTATAGAATCATGGAATGGCTTGGGTTGGAAGGGGCCATCTCATTCTAACCCCCCTGCCATGGGCAGGGACACCTTCCACTATCCCAGGTTGCTCCAAGCTCCATCCAACCTGGCCTTGGACACTTCCAAGTATGGGGATTCACCATTTCACTGGACAACTTGTGCCAGTGCCTCACCACCCTCAAAGGAAAGAATTTCTTCCTAATATCTAACCTAAACCTACTCTGTCAAAGTGAAGGCGTTCCTCCCTGTCCTGTCACTCTGTGCTTTTGTAGAGAGTCTCTCTCCAATGGCCCAGAGGAACAGGAAGCAGCCTCTGCCCCCCTCTTTAAAAGCAGGGCTTGGCAGCTGGTAAAGGGCAGACTTCAGAGGCAAAGGGCCAGTGAGCACTGCAGGGAAACAGGAGGGCTGAAGCAAGAACTGCACAGTGCTCAGGAAGTCCTGACCCCATGGCTCAGCAGGCTGGAAAGGAGCAGGGAAGGAGAGCCCCAAAACCGTCTCACAATGCTGTTATTCTTCATTCCCTCCTGCTGCAAGGAGAGTATTTTGGGCCAGGTGGATGCTGATCACCATCCCCACAGAGCACTCTGTGATAAGAGTAATTTTAATTTTCTTACTTTTCCTCTTTTTAAACCAAGATAATGAACATGTCCTTTCCCTTCTGTTCCCAGACTTTGCCCTGCTCATGTCAGTGGCAAGTTCCTTAAGGCAAGGCTTGTCTTTTGCTGTTTGTGTGGGCTTTGTGTAGCACCATCTGACCTGAGAGGCCCTGCCACACTACAGCATTAACAACAGACGCTGAAGCAATGCCTGGTTACAAAAATAAACACATGAAAAATACATTTATGACCCTTGTGTACAGCAAAGTGCTGCACATAGGCAGACATCCATTAAGAGAAGATTTCATATCACGGAGTAGTCTGGACTCCCTCAGCCTCTTTTCTGCTTCCACCACTTGCAATATAAATACATTCCAGACCAGAATTTCTTAGGATTACTTAGAAACATCCTTATTTTATCCATCTATTTTCTATCAGATAGTGAATTGTATATTGCAAGAGATAACATGGTTAAACTTCATCGGGGATGATAAATATCATAGGTTGTTTTAACATTTACTTGAGTATATTTTCTTAAAAAAAAAAACCTAAACAGAATAAAATTAAGCCCACAGCAATAGAGAAAGAAATAAAAAAACAACCCCCAAACCATGCACACAAAAGCAAGGCACAACAGGGAAAAAAAAGCAGCTGTAACCTCAAGTGGAAACAATTTGATTACCATCAATTCCCTGCAGTACTGACCAAATAAACACTTGTTTAGTTTATAAGTTCTGACAAGATCACAACCCAAGGTAGTACAGCAGCAAGAGAGTGATTTTTCTATTTATTTATTGAGACTGCTGAGAAAATAATAAAGACAGGAATCAAAATCCATGTCTTCTGTGTAGCTACAAAATATTACCAGTAGGCAGACAAGGCAAACTCTCTGGTATTGTTATGAAGATCACAAAGAACCACATGCCTAAAGCAACGGACAGTGATAAAAGCTGCTTAGATTTGAAAATCTGACTTTTTAATATTTATAAAATAATTTCCTATGAGATGTCTAAGAACTAACCACTTAATCTGGCAAATGTTATATTTGCCCCTCCCCCCATTTTATTTTTTGGCTCAGTTATGAGAAATTTTTTTTTTTTTAAGTGCAACTTTAACCTCCATTTTGAGGAAGCAAAAAGATTATTACAGAAAAGGATGAATTAAGTAGACAAAGAGTTATTGCTATTAAACTTTCTCCCAGTGCCTAAATATAGAAATTATAGCCAGATAAACTGCTTACGTAAAATCTCTTTATCACTTCTTAAAATGATGAAGTCTGGAGCTGCAGCAGCTTTTGCCCACAGTTTCAGAAGACTTTCTTCATATTGTTCAGTCACAGAAAACCTCTAGCCTTTTACCCCCTTTATTCTTATTTCATTCCTGGTTTCAGAAATGTTGCTGGTCTCCTGGGTTATTTACATCTCAGCTGGAGCTATCAGTCCTGCCTTTAAGAAACCTGCATTTAAACAATCAGCCCATGTGGGGATCAGAAATTGGACTTGATCTCCAGTTGGGAAAATTCAACAACTGGCTCCAGCCAGGGACAAACGTGGTCCTAATGCAAATGGAAGGATGCACATACACAGGGACTGGACTAAATGATGAGATGCACAAATGCATTCTGGGCCTAATGAGAAAGGGAAATTCTTCTTACAAATATTTGCAGCTGGTGAAATCAAGAATTTTCCACAACACATGAAGACAAACTCTTCCAAGACCATTCTCTTTGACAGTCAAAATTAACAGTCTTATTCAAATATATGAAGTCAAAGAGACCACACAATTTAGAAGTTTCCAGCATTAGCCTTTTTTATATTCTGATGAGTCCTACCCTTTTTTCCTTACACTGAGCCTTCAAGGACTAAGGGATTAAATCTCCTATCCATGCCATCTCATTTACTTGGTACACCCTGCTGAAAAATAATGGACCCCTTGATGAAGATCACAAACACTATTTCAGGTCACTCATCAGGGTTTTGCAGCTAAGAGGAAAATAAATTAACAGAAAGTAAATTTAACTTTAGCCAAGTCATGACTGCAGTTTCTGTATAATATCATCTATCATCCCCTCCTCTCTTTGCTCAGCTGAACAGAAATCTAAACTAACTTATTAATTTAGCCAGTCTTGGCTCCAGATATTGAAAGCCCAAAGTGCTGGTTCAACCACAGTTTGGATGGGGCGAGGCAGATGAGCTCCTGGTCATAACAGTCATCAGCTTTTAAAAAATAATGATCAATATGTCAAGCTGCATCTGTCATAAATATATATATTTTTGACATGTTCTTTTGAAAAAGTCCTTTTGATTTCAAAATGCTTTTCTTTAGTCCAAGTAGCATTTGAAATTCTCAGTCCTCTCCAGTTTCCATCAGGCTGTCAGAATGAGAAGCATTTATCCCTGAAAATTCTTAGTTCAGTATGAAATATTGAAAAGGTGATGTGGGGCCAAGCTGGTGACCTACATTTCAACATTCCTGAAATAACAATACAGAGAGGAGACAGTGGACAGATGAGCAGGAAGAGACCAAAGTCATTAGATGAAAGGAAAAACCAAGAACAATTAGAAAGAGGGAAGTACATACTTAGCAAACCAGATATGTAACAAGAAAGGAGTGAAAATGGAATAAACAGAATTGGGAAGCCAAAAAGCAGGAAGTATGCAGGGAATGTCCTGGGAATAAACTGTTCTGGGAGCAGGGGCAAAACAGAGGACTGCACATCATGCTGAAGGTCTCAGCAACTGGCTGGAATTGACTTGAGAATTCAATGACCAAAATCTAAACATAAAATAAAAGAAAGGGATTTAGCCTTATGTAGCCCTTGCAGATTATTTCTATTTCAGTTTAGGTAGTGCACTGCATCCACACAAGTAAGCTGCTATGATTTCCTTCCCCAGACTCCACTGAGCTGATAGATACTGCAGCTTCAAATAATCACTTTAGTGTGCTTTGAGGGCATGATTTTTTCCATGATCCAAGAGCCTGTGAAGCAAATCTCTGTGATACTTTCCTACAAATTCATACAAACTGCTTAGGACCTTCATTTTGGGAATTTATTAAATCACTGATTTGAAGACTAGTTTTCATAAGAAATGTAAATAACTAAGCTGTTCTGTATTTCCCTATTCTGTTCTTTAAAACATTACACATATTTTCACAGTGTTTCTCAGACCACCAAAGATATGAATTTTAGGGCTGATATTTGGCTTTCTATATATTTCTGGTTTTGAAGGTTGGAATTATGAAATTCCATAGAAAACTGGTTATTAATTTAAAAAATAGAGAGAGGCTGTAGATATGCACAGCTGCATTTTTTAGCTGCTTCCATTTTAAACAGCTGCAGCATTCTGCAACAAACCAAGCACCCAGTTTTGTATTCTGGGTTGCTAATTAGTTATTATCTTTTATAGCTTTAATCAATGAACAGCTAAAGCTAAGCCAGAGCAGTGTTGTTATTTGTAAATTAACCTTTAACAGTCTCAAAAAAACAGCACTTTCAACCCCTGCACATTCTTTGCAGTGACTGCTTGACGAGTCTTAATCACACCCTTTTTCTGTAGATGAGGAAGGTCATTTGAAGAGGGAGAGATTCACTGACATTTTAGGAAGAAATTCTCCTCTACTTACAGCCACAATGTAAAGCTATATCATATGAAATATGTTACAACTTAGGTCTCATCACTCTCTGAGTCATTTTCTTAGGCTCTTTCTCTTTAAACTGGATTTTTAGAAGACTAATTTGGTGGCCAAGAGCTTTGTGACTGTGGGACCCTGTAAGCTTTTTCTCTAATGCCTGCCTGATTTCAAGACCAGTGTCTGCTCTAACAGTGACAGTCAATCCCCCAAACCCCTTTCCATTCCTTCTGTGCTGATGTTACATGGGCTCAAACATTCAGACAATGTCAAATGGTTATTCCATGAAAAGAACAACTGCAGTGCAGCTCTCTGTCCCACTCATCACAATCTATTACCAACCCCAGGTACCAATCTTCTTCCCAGTGACCTATGCTCAGTAGTCACTTAAAAATCCACACTGCCACTCCCAAGGCTATCTGCCTCCTGTACACCTTCTAGCATCTCTTCCAATTTCTTCTCTCTACCAGATCCTCTGTGCTCACCTTTCTATACAAGATTTTTACTGGTGTCCCCTCTCATGCCCTTAGGTTTCTCTGCTCACATCTCTTCTCTTTGCACTATCATCCTGTATCTCATCGGGGCCCTTCTCACAGTTTCATTGGAATTAAGTATCTCTTTCAGATATAATATTCTTATTCAGGTTGGATTTACTTGCTTGACATCCAAATTAGTCTGTGAAACAGAGAATTGGGAACGCCACAACTAACAGTGGATAATTATAATGATTTCTTTCCCTATCAAGGCATTCTTGGACATTTTTCTTAAAACCCACACAAGAATCCCTGTCTTTTCTTCACAGTTTTCCCATAGTCATTCTGTTCACAACAGCCCACCCCAAACCAGCATTACAAAGCTCACTAGGAAGACTGACTTTACTTTTCAGGAAATTTTGCTTATTTGATATATTTACAGTTGCTTCACATTTAGCTTTCTGAATTCATAACTTATTCTGTGTATCATGCCCCATCAGTGGACCTTGTCTGCATTCCAGGTGACTGCAGCAGGAGCCTTCCTCTGAGAGCAATACAAATTTATTCCAGAGAGACTGTAGTTCCCATGGTAAACCCAGGGTAGTCTAGGAGTATGTGGACAAGGAATACCCCTAGCTAGCACGGAACATGTGAGAAGGTCACGTGTCAGGCAGGAAGTAAGGACCAGCAGGAAAATCAGAATAAAACCACGAAAAGTTGTGAGACACACAAATTTCAGAGGACAAATGCTGAAAGATTCAGATTTGGGGTGATGAGATGCAAAGAGCTTTGTATAAAGGGACCTCATTTATCATCTTGTTCCATCCCCCTGCCATGGGACACCTTCCACTGTCCCAGGTTGCTCCAAGCCCCAATGTCCAACCTGGCCTTGGACACTGCCAGGGGCAGCCGCAGCTTCTCTGGGCACCCTGTGCCAGGGCCTGCCCACCCTCACAGGGAGGAATTTCTTCCTGCAGTGCTCCCAACCAGTCCATGATGGTCTGTCTGCTGTCCTTCTGTCCTTGGGAGAGCCCAGGCAGTGCAGACAGGCTCTGTTAAAATAATTGCCCTGCATCCAACTCTGGGGTCCCAGCACAGGAAGGACATTGACCAGTTGGAGTTTTAAAAACTGTGTTACCACCTCTCCTCCCCAGCTAATTCCCTGAGCAAAGGAAAAGAAATAGCAGATATATTTAGAAGAATGTTACCACAGACAAATCAGAAGTACAAAATTAGTATCTTTTAAGATGGCATTTGCCTAGAAAATCTTAATTCAGTCCCTTGTGCATATTTATTAGGGTAGACACTGAAATCCTAATTTCCTGAAAGTCTGTGGGCTATTTGACATGGACTTAAGAGATGCCAGTATTTCACACATGGCTTCACCTACACTTTTACAAATTTCAGATGCAGATTTTATCATGAGATCCTTTTCTCTTTTACAGAGCTGTCTGAATGGAAGTCTTTTATTTTCCCCTCTCTACATATGGTGTGAGGACCAGTGCCTTATTTATTGCACACATATAAAGTCTACATTGAATACAGGACTTGAAATTTCTTATGACTGTTTTTCATCACAAATCCTTATTGTTCTGCTGAGTCTTATGTGTGCTATGAAAGCATCTTCAGACCGTTTTTGTCTAGCAAAATTACATTTTGAAGCATCTGCATTACACCTGTTCTGTTTTGTAGATTGGAACCAGCAGCACAGAGAAATACACACAGATTCATCTAATGCCTACTAACTCTGATCTCTGAATTATTCATAAGTCTGATTTATTCAGAAATCGTCAGTGTTTTATGTCTAGAGCAAAATTTCTGTTCATCCTAGTTTCTGTTATGAGCTCTCACCATTTTTGCCAATCAAGCTCCATTTATTCTGAGATAGTTGTCAAAAACCCAGAGTTCATTCAGATTAGTGGTCATCTAAAGTCTGACTGAATTGCCAAAACTGCCAAGGGACATAGAGCAGAAACCAAAAATCTGTCTTCATTCCCTGATCTCACTATATAGCATGTGGGGGACTAACAAGATGCCCCAGAGAGCTAAACTCATGCCAGAGGGAGTTTGAATCTTCTTGTCCCACCTCACCCAGAAGTTTCCCTATTGTAAACCTACAATTTGTTGGATTGCTGCCTAAGAAGATGCAAGCACAATTTTAAAAATGCCACATCCAGATTCACTGTTCTTTGCATGGATGAAATATTCAGTAAAGTCAAGAGGAATGCTGTCAGTCAAGTAAGGGCCAGGTTTTGCTTGGGCAACACATATTTGCTGAAAAATGTGTGATCATGTTTGAGTTCAGCTATATATTAGGAATTAAGGATTTACTGATTTAACACTTGACTTGTTATTACAGGTCTTGAACCTAAACCAAAAAAGGAAAGAAGCACTGAAAGAGATATCTCTGGGAAACTATAGACAGGATTCTAAAGCAGTGGTAGTAATTTGCTAAATATGTGGTGTACTGAGGCTACAAAAGCTAACACAACCATTAATCCTGAGATTTCTCCATTAAACACCTGTGTGCTATTAAGGATCAAGGACATCTTAAGCTTTTGGTTACAAAGAGATGAGAATAATATTATATAAAACCACTACCAAAAAAGTCTAATTAATGTAATATCAGGGTTGCTAATCCCTTGAGAGTGGACAAAGACAAAACAAAATAATCTTTGTGCTGGGATGCATTCATTGCACAAAGTGCCTCACAAGTCATGGAAGGAAGCAACAATAAGGGGCAAGGGTTACTGCTGCTCAGACAAAAAGATGTTCAGGTTCCCAAAGCAAGTCTAAAAGAATAGGACCCAAAACAGAACAGCAAGCAGGACTCCAGACAGGAGAACAGGGCTCTGGGACCCAAATGCCACTGGATCTCCTCAGGTGGCAGAACCATCCTACCTCTGCACTTACATCCAGGTGCTTGGAAATTGGCAGTACCAGCAAGGAAACATGTGTGAGAATGTTTGTATCCACACTGAGCTGGGTATAAGGCAATACCCTGAGTGCTCAGTCAAGGATGATCAGCACAGCCGAAAGCCTGAGGGAAGCCCTCGCAAAGGTTGGAGTGTTCTTGTGGTGACATTTCCAACGCAGGCTCAACAGTCACACACCCCTCATATTCTGCAAAGGCTGTGTCTTCCTGCAAAGCCTGCAGCAGAGGGAAAGGCACACAAACCCCAGCTGATCATAGCCTAGGGCCCCATTATATATTAAAATAATTTCCAAATCTGTTTCTGCAAACAACCGTTCTGCAACACCAGTGCAGATTTTGCTGGCCACCATTAATGTGTGGATGTTGTAACTGGGATTGCAAATCCTCAGGCTGTTCCTCAGCCCTTTATCCAGGTGAAATTTCCATTTAAATAGAAAGAAGGATTTGCACCAAAAAAAGATTAAATTAAGTAATTATCATTTTTGCTGCTGGAGACCCCATTTCCCAGCATTTGAGCTGCCTCTGTGATATGAGCATCACTCCTCATGTCAATTCCTGACTGACAGTGCTCACAGAGCTGCCATACAGGGCTCACCACCCTACACAGGGCATCCACTGAGTTTACAGTTCAGTTTGGACATATCTGAAACAGTGACTGACTGCTCCTCTATGTCTCTATATTATTCCTGCTCCAAAATCAAAAGTGAGAATATTGTTTTTCAGCACTGCAAAACATCCAGGTGAATTTTTTTTTCTAAACTCCATGAGAACCTTCTGCCAATTCTTATTGTCTGCTGTGAAGTCATCAGGCAGTGGCAGAGCAAATGAAGCTACATTCTAAACCATGCTTTTTGTCATTTATTTTGACAAATAAATAACATTTTAGTTTCCATCATCATGTATTAGTGAATGAAAATAGCTAGCAAAAATTTAGGTCTCATTTCACCACAGAAAAGAAAAATTCTTTCTTTTCTGAGAAGAAAAGAGAAAAGACATTCAAAGAGATTTACTGGCTTTGTTAAAATAACAAAGGGAAAACTGATAAGCTCCTATCCCAGTTTTGCTGTTCTTTTGAAATGGAGGGCAAACCAACTCTGGAATACACACACCTGAATACACACATCAGGACTGAACCATTATTCCATTATTCCATTACACAAACCAGTAACCTCCAACGGCAGGGTGAAAGCTGGGATCAGGGACTCTTATCTCCAGTGCTCATCTGAGACTGAGTAAAGAAAAAGATGTATTTTATGCTTCATTGTTACACTCTATTTTGATTCCACAGAATAATTTACAAGAACTTTATATCCAGGTCACAGAATGTTCTGAGTTGGAAGGGACCCAGAAGGATCATTGAGTCCTGAGTGAATGGCTCGTATCTCACAGGAGCCCACAACCTTGGGGTTATCAGCACCATGCTCTGACCAGCTGAGCTCACCTGAGGGTCTGCACTCAGTGATATAAAACCAAGGAAAAAGTAAATAGCAGCATTAGGAGGTCTACTGCAGTTATCATCAGTTCTTCATTAATATTCTGGATTTTCACATCCTTACCTGCTGTAGCACTGGAGACTGTTGGCCACTGCTGATCAGGCCCTGCTGGTCCTCCACGCAGGACTGCTGCCTCCTCCATATGCACAGCACTGGGTGGGCAAATATCAAATATCACAGTTGGGTTATACAGTTCCCTTCTGCCCTGGACTTCACAGCATTTCCCTTTCTATTCAAAGTTCATAACTATTTATCACTGTGCAGCTACTCCTACAGTATTGCATGATGTGAGCAGCATGAGAAGCAGCAGTTTTGACTTGCAAAAAATACTTTTGATTATTTACTAAAAGACAGTTATGGAATAACACATAAAACAAACACACCTGCAGGACATTTCACTCTCATTGTCTGGGAGTCACTAATAAGGAAATGACACATCTTTGCTATTAGGATGTAGGAACATTAGGCAAATGGCTAAAAAGTTGGTGGAGTTAGTTCTGAGCTTCTGGTGTTACACCATTTTAACAGACCCCACCTTCCTGGGTTACTGCACATTTCTCGTAAGCAATTCAGGAAGAGAAATGCATTTTCTCAAATGCAAAAACCAATACAGTAAATTTTACAGTGTCACATCATGAGCACTGGGCATCAAAAGCACCAATTTGCATCTCACATAGAAGGAAAAGAAAAAATCTGCTATTTTTAATACAAAACTATGCATGATATTTATATGCTGTTCCTTAAGAGAACCAGGATTCCATGACTGTGTCCCTGTCTCTGCTCACTGGCTTCACACTCCCTTTCACACTTCCAGTTGAATTTAAGGGCCAGTTTCATCTGAATGTGGCAGACATCAAGGGCACCAAATTTCTACAAGTTTTATGAAAAATCAGCATTTTGTGAAAACCAGCAACTGGGCAGGGCACACAGGCTCAGAACCTGAGATTTCAGGTAAGCACAGAGCTGCTAATGTGAGAGAGTACAGGAACATGTACAATTTCCCAGAAAGGCCACATTGATCTCGTGGGATTACAGTAAACTCTTACTTTTCATTAATTGTTCAAGTAGCTTCAGATAAGATCTTAGACTCTGTATAGAAAGGAATATGGATCCACAAGAGCATGCCTGACTTAGGACCAGCAGATAAGGTGCTCAGGTAGGCAGAATTCCTTCTTCAGGATCCTGCTCCCCAGACTGTTCATTGATTTTGCAGTTATGGATTACAAAATAATTTGAAAGTCACAGCAGGAATATAAAAGAAAGAAAACAGCTTGCCCAGTGGGCCACAAAGTCAAGCTTGCTCTGTCTTCCTTTGCTTTTGGTCCTTGAGGTTTAGATTCCTTTTCACACAGAATCTCAAAGTCAGTTGGGAGTCACTCTGTGTCCTCACCCACATGAAGCACAGTGTGACTCTGAATTTAGGACTGCAATCTCATACAGACTTTTCAGCCCTGTGGATAATGGATAAAGGTACAGCACCACTGCACCAATGGTTCTGAGAAACCCACACAATCCTGCACTTTGTGATGCCACCAGGAATGACTGCAGCCTCATAACTGCATCTGCACCTGTACAGGAATCTTATTAAACACATCAGATTACACCTGAACATAGAATCAGTTCTCTAGTCTGCTCAGGGAGAGCAAAAATACTGCTTGATTTAAGCTCTACAAATGCAATTTTAGTATAATTCTCTTTATCCAAGTGTACTGAGTAGAAAATTGTAGCAGAGACTGCCTCCAGTATTAGGCAGCGGATTTTCAAAGATGTCTAAAGAGATTTGGACAAAAGCATCACTTTTCCTTCTTTGAAAATCCATCTCATATCTTCAAAAAGTCCTTTCAACTGTATTAATCTTCTTGATTGCACCATGTGGTTAATAAACCTGCTGCAGGAGCAGCTACTTTTATGGTAATGAGAAACAAGAAGATGGAAATGCAGACTGACTATTGAAACATCAGCACTGATGATTACAGGCAGCTTTAAAATAAACAAAAAGCATATAATGACAATTAAATGATTCAATAATTGGAACAATTATGCCTTGACAGCCAATAGGTACAAAAGCAGAAGGTAAAAAAGAAAGAACAGCACAGCTTTACATCACTGCAATAACAGCATAAGATGCAAGTCAGACTGAATCTGTAGCAGCTGGAGATTGGAAGTGACAGCAGCAGAACTCAGGTGCTTTCCACCTCAGCACAGATATCATCAGTTTAGGGCATCAGAAGAAACTTTGTCCTTTTCACAGAGGAAAAAGACAGAATTCCCATTCTCTGGAGAAACACCACACTTACCTTTGCATTCCTGCCCTCAGGGATGCGGAGTAGCGCCAGTCCGGATTGGGGTGTTTTGGCTGTAGAAACAAAAGCCCAGGACAATGCTGTTAGTGTCAGTAAAACATGCTAAAAAACATCTGCATCTGGGTCACTTTGTCAAAAAAGCCTATATGGATATACTCAATTTTTGTGAATTGCCAAATCTTCCTACAAATCCAAAGAAACTTTCAAATGGGTACCGAGGGAGTGTCTCTGCAGTGAACTTGTCTGCACACCAAGGCCTTTGGCAAGAGATGATCTCTGTGGAACAACAGTTAATGCTGTGAGCTGGTGGAAAGTTATTTCATACATTCATCAACATTTTGGGCATAGGATAAAAAACCAACATCAGAAATCCAGAAAAAGCATTGTTTGTTTACCTGATAAGGTGAGGAAACTCAAACTCCTGCACTAAACATTATCTGCCTGAGGGTGTATAAATGCAGCTCCCTGCCAGGGAGATGTGGGGCAGTGGTTTCTACTGCAATTCAGTGTACTGCAGAGGACTGCAATGGATGGTATCAGATTTGCAGACTGCAGCAAGTCTTTTATTAAGGACAGACATGTCCATAATACCAAAACCTATTAGATTCTCCATATTCATGAGAGGGCATAAAAGGTAGAAGGGCAAAATAGCCAGCAATACCCTTTGACCAACAAACCTCAGCATATGCTGATGTGCTGCAGCATGACTTGCTAAATAAGGAGATAATTAAGAAATCCTCAGTTGATCAAAAATTGCTCCAGAAAATAGTTTTCACATTGTCAGGGGACCGTCACTGTAATTTTCAACTACAGCCAATGAGTGCAAGCTCAGGTCCCTTAAAATTAAGCCCTGAGGACATACCAAGGTTATTTCTCAGGATACTAAAAACATTATTCTATAGGTAATAGTGTAGTGAGTGCTCAAGTTCAGGCACTGGAATTCAAAGACAGAACTTATATCCAAAAACATAATGGACCACATTCATACCTGATGTGTCTTGCACAGTGCCAATCACACAAATAATAAATGACAGTAATGGTTTAATTCTCTTCAAATTATTGGAGGCAGATCAGAAATGAATTTGACCCCATTACTTGAAAGAAAAAAAGAAAGTGTTGAATGTTCTGAATTATTTAAAGCCAACTCTGTCTTTCCTCTTGAGGTTTGGCATATGATTTTCCCTGGATCAATAGGTTTTATTCAAACAAAAATGGAGCAATTACAACTTACAGTATTGCTCTATCACCACACTTCCCAGGTCCAGCATCACTCAAGACTGAGATGCTCTTGGATGATGCACATACAATGATTCTTTATGGTCTGAGTTACACAAAAGGGGGGAGGCTGCTGTTTGCAACCACACATTAAACATCTGTGCTAGCAATTTCCTTCCCATTTAGCCCCCTGTTCTCTGTCATGCTCAGGTTCTGCTGAGTTTAGCAGAAAGTGGTTTGACAAGAAGCCCATTATGCATGGTTCTAGTCTTTTCTGATTAATTCCATTTTGGCCCCAGTCCCAGGGATGTCAAAGCAACTCTAAAGTCAACCACACAGTAGAAGTCAATGAAAGAGAATAGAGAACACACACTGATCAGATCCTCTCCTGAGGTTGCCTTTCTTGAGTATGAAGGGTGCTGACACCAGAAGATTTGTCTTTTCTTCTGCTGGGGGATTTTTTATAGCAGGGGAACTGCTGGACTTTTGTTCTAGTTTGCAGTGTGAGAGGTGTAGGCTTGTAGGCAACATGAGGAGGAGGAATCTTTCCACAGTCCCAGGCAAAACACAAAGTAGATTACATGAAAGCACTGAAAAAGTCTGGCATGAGTTGGGTAGGAGTGAGAAAAGAGGAAAGCGACCACTCACTCACAGTACATAGATTTTTGGTTTTCGGATGAGAGCTCTTTAACTCTTTGCTAGAAAAAAAAAATCTATGTTCTGTTTGCAATGGGACATCAGATCTTAAATGGGTGATGGTAGCAGGAGAAACTCATTAGTTAGAAATTCATCGTTTATTCATTTCATATGCATGGACTAAGACTCTTCATGTCAATGTAAGAGAAATTAGGAGACTGGTATTGTCAAGGGTTACTATCCAAAAACTCTGGCATCTTGTGGCTATTCCCAAACAGTTCTCTCTTAGCTATCACTCTTTAGGTAGAGATGCAGTGCTGTTCCCAAAGGAGCAGAAGAAGGAAGAAGGGAACAGGATGAGAAAAATGTACTCTGGAGGGGGAACTATTGCCACAGTTGACCATCAAGGGCTGGGGTTTTTTTTAACTGTGAAAAAAATCAGTATCTGTGACTTCTTTTTGAAGTCATTACAGGAAGAACTAGAGCACAAGGCAGTTGGGCAGCAATCTGCCTTTGTTCAGATCTATTTTCATCCAATTTTACCATGTGCTTGCTGCTTGACTGGGTACTTTCAGAGCTCACAAGAAGCACATCTGTCCTACACTTGTGTTACCACAGGTCATTGTCCTGCACCTGACAAAATCCGTGAAATTTCTATTTTGTCAGCATAACTGGCTTCTCCTTTTGTTCTGCTACAGACTGTCATTCTTCCCGTTTCCCTGGCCATAAGAGAAAAGTTGTTTCAATACATGTCTAAATGAGACTGGACTAGAAAAGCAATAAAGTATGACCAGTAACAGGAGCTGAGCACAGCAGAAGAAGCAGCCTATTCAGTAATATCTCTCCCCAGCTCAGATGCAGTAGTGCTGCTTCTCAGAAATCCATGAGGAATTCACAGTCTACAAGCTTGGGTTGGTTTATATCTCTGGTTAGGAACAGCCCACCTTCACCAGACCTCTCCCGGAAACCTGCAACAAGGCCAAGTGTGTCCCACAGCAGAGTCACTGTGCCAGGACGGCATCTCAGAGCAGAGCTGAGTCCTCAGGCAGGGCCAGGGGGCTGCACAGCAGCTCTCAATGGGCTCCTGTGCAGAGCCCTGTCACAGATTTGGCTGTGAGATGTGTGAGATGTGTGTCCTAAACCAACACCACCAGGACAAGCTGACCACAAGTGTGAGTACCCAGAGGGAGCACAAAGAGGAACACAGGCTCTGAAGGGGTCCAGGTGCTTCCCAGCCCTAAGTCCCCACATGCTCACTATGTCACACAATGCTGATGAAGAGACTACTTTTCCTTTTACCTCCACAGCTCATTACAAAACTGTTTATCACAATCCAGCACATTCTACTAGGTTGAAGGTAATTTTAGCTCACCACCTCCCTCAGAGATTTTTGGAAGTCATGTAGCAAGTCCAGCCATTAGGTGAAAGAAATCCCATAATCCAGCACAGAATTTTTCCCATCAGTTGCTTTTTCTGATTCAGTTACAGCACACATCATCATAGTGTGAGACAAGTCAAAATCTATCAAGGTGCCTATAGAAGTGGTTGTCACTGCCCCTCATGACACCAGTTTGCTCCTGCTGCTTCTTCCAGGCACGTTCTGGCAACCACATAACCACAGGCACTAATGTTACTGGTCATAAGCAACCAAGCCCATTGGGAAGTCTGATAATGTGAATGTATAATGTAAAACAGAGCCATCTTAGGAGCAAGAAAGCTCATGCAAAATGTCACACAGTTGTTTTCAAGTGGGTTAACTGAAGAATCGTTTCATTGGTTTGTGGAGAATAAATTTAGTTGAAAATGTATTGTTACAAACATTTTCCTCAGCTCTCTTTTTTACCTAATACAGTAAGAATTTCTCCCTGGGGTAGAAGAAATTTCTAATTTTTTAAAAATATTGTCCTGATCTCATATTCAATGCATCAATGCAAACACTACCTTTCACTTCAGTGCTTGCTAGAACAAAACCTGCTTAAAGTAGAGAAGCATGAATCAAATATTTACAAACAGTTACCGGATGCTGAGACTACTAAAAACATCCTGCTTCATTCTGATTTTCACACAAATGCACAACAGAATGACATAAGGTGTATTTATCAATGGATCTGCTTTGAAGCAATAATAAAAGCCTTTTAGAACCTCTGATCACATAAAGGTCTGCTTATTTTCCAGTGAGACCATGCTGACAGGTATGAGGAAACAGAGGCTTCTATTCCTGCTTTCCTTCTGTAAATGTTTAGAATCAACTTGATGTGGAGAACAAGCTATTTAAATATGTGTTTATAATTCAAGAAATCAAAAAGGAAACTGGAAAAGGGTGTAATTCAAAAGCCCAAAGTCTGGGAATGTTCATTTGCATTCCTAACTCTGAGAAAACTGAGGTGAAGGGAACAGACAAGTGCCTCTGTAAAGTACATTTAATGAGTTCCAAGAGAAGGAAAACACCTCTGCTTAATCTTGGATGCAGATTTCTGCCTCAAACCAAGCGCGTGACTGCCCTGAAGCACAGAGCACTGTCCCTGCTCAGCCGAGCAGGTTCAGACACTGCCATTAAACAAAAGAACAAACATTTATAGTTAACCTTTTCAATGTCAGCAGGGCTGGAGAATTTCTTAAAGGCTTAAGTTCTTGAACTGAGATTGTAAGGCATTCTACCACTAATACCTCTAAATCCTCTGAGAGAAATCTCCTGGACAGACTGCTACAAACAATGCTGTGGGGTTACTAGGTTTAGACACTTCAAAACATGCTTGCATTTAAAGCAGCATCAAAATGTGTTCAACTCAAGTGTTGCTTTCTTTTTTCCATGTGTTTAGCAAGCTGGTTTTGAAGTGAAAAATACAGAGAAAGAGACAGAAGCAGAGCAAACAGCTGTAAAACTCCAATGGATCTCCTGGGTCTTACCACCATCAATGTGCAGGTTTTTTCACTTTCTTTAAAAGTGTCCATAGAGCAACATGCTCTATTTCTGACCATCACACAAAACATCATATTTTTTCATCCACATGTGTCACCACTCAAAAAAGGGTACAAGGAAATGTACAATATAAGAGTATAGTTCTATCAAGTATCCCGACTGCTCACTCCTCATTGAGAATGTGCCAGGCTGCCTTCTGGGACAGAAAACCCCTGTTAAAATATTTTGGTTTGATTGTTATTTCCTGCACTGAAGGGAAAAGGCTGTCATGAGACGCAAGACACAAGAAATTAGTTTAACTGCACAGGATGTAAGAACAAAACAAGAAAGATTAAAAGAAAAACCAAGGACCAGACACTACCCAGACATCATTCAGCATCTCTACACGAATATGAGGAAATAGACTCCAGACTAAAGCACTGAAACCCTTCCTGAAAATGACAGATGATCACTGCAGCAGCGCCCAGTAACAAAATCACAACTTCTCACACAAGCTCTTCATAGTGTGCACCCCTCTTTCGAAATCCAGGAGTCCAGGCTGCCCATGACACACACAGCGCCAGAAATGAAGCCACAGTACTTTTTTATGCTTTTATTTTGCCTACACTGCCTGCCTGGTCCCTCTGCAGCAGTTATCTGATGAGAGAGCAATATCCATTAACCCTGCACTGCTACCCTTATCACCAGCCTCCTGACAGCAATAACCGTGCCCAAGGTTTTCTGTGCAGCTGCATCAGTACATTTCCTCTTTTCCAAAACACCCTTGGTCTGAGTCATACTTATCAATCCATAAAGGACTGTGCAGGTAAGCAGGGTGAGCACAGAAGCAGTGGCTATCTTACAGAAACAAGCTTCCATTCCACCATAACACTGGCAGTAAAAAAGGAATAGCCACACACGAGTCACAGCTTTACCAGGTACAAAAAGCCCCTACTTAACCTTGTTGCACTTGTTTGCACTTCTGCTGCATCCTGCTAATGACCCAATAAAGTCAATCACAACTTAGTGTAATTATTAGCATCTTTGACCTTACGAGCAAATATGAAAGGAACTAAGTACTGAGATTAATCCCAAATAACTTGGAAATATTTTTCCTCTCGGTATATAAACAACATTTTAAAAATATTAGCCACTGTAAAACCCTGTGTATGATTATCTGTGCATAGCAAACCCATTCACCTGGTCCCATCCTCATCAATGAACAACCAGTAGAAAATTAATTTCCAAAAACTGTGTGGAAGAGAAAAAAGAAAGTACCTCTTCACATTATCCAAAAGTAACACACAGATCAGAGACTGACTTTGTAAATTGGTGCAAGGACAATACTGCTTTGCTATGCCTCACAAGAGAAGGCACAGGCTCTTAAAGGCTGATTCAAAGTTCACTTTAACTAAAAAGAGAAACACAGCTCTCTGAAAATCTAATAATACAAAGATCATTATCCTTAAAATGTAGAATTCAGTGTTGCTAAGCAATTGATGGCATCTTCAGTGCAAATGCTGAGCTTGAAACAGGAGAAAGATGTGACTTTTTGTACATAATTAGCTAGGAACTAGTAATTAGTGAGTGCCATTACATTCAGCCATTTCCTCATGTGCACATGGCCTTGATACATCTTCATAGAATGTCCTACCACAGGACAGGTTAAAAAGCAGAAAGCAAAAAATTTGTGATGAGTAAAACTTGCCAGAACTTCAGCTCCATTTAAATCATACAGAACAAGTTGAATAATTGATTCCCCTTTTGCATGATAACTCCACACAGGCAGCATTCATTATTCTATATATTTCTCTGCTTTTGTACTCCAAGTCTGGGCTGGCTTTGCTGCCACTGCCTGATCTGCAGTAATCAAAATTTGCTAATTCCTTGCATTCAATGGAGTGAGTCTTAAATGTGATAGGAATATCTTTGTCAAACTGATTTCCTACTCGTCTTGTATCCAAAGTGAAGCCATTTTGAGTTAGTGCTTTTCTTCCTGCACACCCCCACCCCAAAAATCAGCTATAAAGTGTGAATTTCCCTCTTTGATTCCTCAGCATACATGCTTATAGAGCATGTCCCATATTCCCTCCTATATCAAACATATTCCAGCCATTTTATTACACTCAGAAAAAAATTAAGATACAAAAACTGCAGAGCAAGTGAAAAAGTACTTCCCCTGTACCCTGCCACTGTGATTTACATAAAAACAGTGCATTAATTTTAAATGCATTAATGTTGAAAGGATGATCATTACTCTCTAAAAGCATTTTTATGGAAGACTTGCTGGCCCTTAAGATATGGGCATCTTTGCTCAACAAATACAGTTGCTAAAGATGCTAACATCTTCATATGTGAAAAAGAATAAATAAATAAATAAATGAGTGCTATTTCTGTGGCAAGAATACACAAGTCAGGCTCCTTTCTATCCCACCAGTCATTGCCCTGACTTTCCCCCATCTGGAGCATAGCACACATTAATGCACAAACTGATCTTACACCTGCCACAATTATGGGATACAAACAACACACAGTATATGGCAATGTTTTTCTTTTGTGTACCAGAATTAGTCTCTCCTGTGAGTGCTTCTGAGTTCAACCCCAACATGTGTAAAAAGGAAACTGCACAGATCATGCAAACCACACATCAACTGCAGGCTTCCTGCACGCCAGCATAAAGCAACCATTAATTCTTCACTGTGGGAAAATGTTGCAAAGGTTAATACATGGCTGGTCAAACCACAGGTATTAAACAATTTTCAATAGCAACCCAGCACGTTCAAAGTTGTCACTTTGTAACTTAATGATGGTGACTTGCTGTAATTCTCTGCAAAGATGTCACTGGGTTATCACAGGCCAGAAAGCATAAAATGCAGCACTGGGTGGAACAGACATTATCAGAGGAGGGATTGCAGTTTTCAGATAATTAAAACATGTTCACATTAGCAAGATCCTTGCCATAATATGCTTTTCTAAATTCAACAGATTTACTTAGGTAGGAAGACGGCAAAGCAGCAAACATCCATAACTGCCATAAAGTAACCTTTTGATTTCAAGGCTAATCATTGATTATTTTTTATCCTGCAATATGAGTTTTCCCATCAAAACTGCAAGACTAGATGTGTCATTCCCTAGCACTCTGTAGCAGCAGGCAATTTTTGACAGGGAAGGATGCAATACTCAGTACAGCATACACTGCAAAAATGAGGTGAGTCCTGAACAGCAGATGCATATACTGAACTTACCAACTGGACCCTGAAAGTCTCAGTATTTACCTAGAAACAAAATGCATGGCATAGATTAGATTCATTATAACCAAGTTTCAGAGCCGAGTGTCAGCAAGTCCCTGAGGGAATATGCTTCATCTGAGTTTTCCAGTTGGAACCTCTGCCTGAGCAGAGATTTGCTCAAAGCACTGTGCAGACCATTTACCAAGGCAGCCTCACCTCATTAGGAGTAATGGAGTCATTTCTAAGTATGATCAGGTTTTGTGCACTCTGCCCACTTTGTCCTGTCAGATGCCTTTCAGTCACCACTGCAGAGGGACCAGTAGTTCCTGTTGGGCCACAGGTATTGTAAAACATGAAAGTGTCACTTCCTGATCCTGCAGTCAGGCAGGCCTTATAGCAGTAAGTCTTAGTGAGAGACCCATTGCCCCTCACTTCAATGAAATGGGGCTGTACTTTTAAACCTGGGGGCAATCTAGCATCAATGTTGTTGTTGGCCTGCTTGTACAATTCAGCAGGGCTCCGTTCTCTGACCGTACAGCACCCTGCACAGCAGGAGCTCCCATACAGACTGTATCTGTAGCACTTGATAATAGAAAGCCCAATGATTGTGAAAAGGAAAACGAAGGAGATGGCGCTCAAAGCGATAATGAGATAAAGAGTGACCTCTGAGTAATTGCTTGGGCTTTTAAAGTGTCTTCTTCTATCAGGGATGATTTTGGAAACTCTGTCCACCACAGCAATAGTGATGGATACGGACGAGGACATCGATGGCTCTCCATTGTCTCTCACCTCCACCGTCAGGTTGAAAGTAGGTGTGCTGTCCTCCCCCAGTTTGCGAGTAGTCCTAATCTCCCCAGTATGGAGCTCTATCCTGAACAAACCCGGATCTGAGGTTTGCACCAGGTAGAAGAACAACCAGGCATTTTGTCCTGAGTCCCCATCTATGGCTATAATTTTGGTTACCAAATATCCAGCATATGCCGAGCGTGGGATCATCTCCAGGGCTGCTGAAGTGTTGGTTGAGGTAGGATACAGAATCTGTGGAGCATGGTCATTCTCATCCACCACATAGATGTAGACAGTGACAGTGCTGCTCAGCGGTGGGATCCCAGCATCCTGAGCCTGGACAATCACCTGGAACTCCCTCAGTGTCTCATAGTCAAAGGACCTGACAGCATACATGTTGCCACTGTCGGATTTAATGGAGACATAGGAAGCAACCGGTAGCCCTTCAATCTCTCCATCCAGTAGAGAATAGGACACATAGGCATTTTTGGCGACATCTGGGTCAGTGGCTTTAATAGTGCACAGGAAGGCTCCAAGGGGGTTGTTCTCAGGGATGTAAACTGAGTACACAGGCTCCTCGAAGCGTGGAGGATTGTCATTGATGTCGGAGATCTCCACATGGATCACCTTCTGGGAGGACAGAGGGGGGCTCCCAGAATCAGTAGCAGTAACTGTGATGTTGTAGGCTGCTGCTTTCTCGTGGTCCAGCTTGCCCTGGGTGACCAAGGTGTAGGAGTTCTTGAAGGAGTTGAGAGTGAAGGGGAGGCCGGGGGGAATGCGCAGGCTCACCTGCTTGTTCAGCCCTGAGTCCTGGTCAGTGACACTCATCAGGGCCACCACAGTTCCTGACCTTGCATCCTCTGGTACTGGGCTGTACAGGGAGGTCAGCTCCACTTCAGGAGCATTATCATTGGCATCCACAATGTTGACCAGCACCTTGCAATGCCCAGCCATAGAGACAGGGCCCTGATCGGTGGCTTGTACATAGATCTCATAGGAGGATGCCTCCTCATAGTCCAAAGTGCCATTAACCCGCACCTCCCCTGAATGTGGGTCCACGCTAAAGAGCTGTCTCACCTTCTGGGGGGTGTAGCTGCTGAAGGAGTAGATCACATCCCCATTAGAGCCCTCATCCGGGTCAGAGGCATTGAGTTTGACCACTAATGTGCCAGGCAGGGAGTTCTCCAGAAGGCTCACGGTGTAGGTGGAGCGGTCAAAGGCAGGTGGGTTGTCATTGGTATCCACAACTCGCACAGAGATCTGGGCTGTACCAGATCTGGGGGGATCACCACCATCCACAGCAGTCAGCACCAGCTGCTGCAGGGCACTCTGCTCCCGGTCCAGCGGCTGCTGCAGCACCAGTTCCAGGAGTTTGCTGCCACTCTGGAAGCCTTTAAGGTCCAGGGCAAAGTGGCGACTGGGGCTGAGCAGATAGTTCTGCACAGAGTTGGTGCCCACATCGGGGTCCTGGGCACTCTCAATGTGGAAACGGGCCCCGGGCACGGCAGACTCACTGATCTCCAGCCGGTAATCCTGGCGGGGGAACCGCGGCGCGTTGTCGTTGATGTCCAGCACCTCCACCTCCACGTTGTGCACCTCGATGGGCTGCTCGATGACCAACTCCAGGCTGAGGAAGCAGGAGGGGCTCAGCTCGCAGAGCGCCTCGCGGTCCATGCGCTCCCGCACCAGCAGCGCCCCGCGGCCCATCTCCAACTCCAGGTACGGCCGGCCGCTGCCCGAGGTGATCCGCGCTCCCCTCGCCGCCAGCCGCCGCGGATCCACGCCCAGGTCGCTCGCCACGCTACCCACGAAGGCGCCGTGCGGCAGCTCCTCCCGCACCGAGTAGCGGAGCGGCCCGCCCGCCGCCCGCCCGGCGCACAGCCCCAGCAGCAGCAGCGGGCCCAGCACCGCCG
>VWZP01008438.1:7006-53982 GCA_013396995.1 Dicaeum eximium | reverse complement strand
CCCCGCCCGGCCCCGCCGCCGCCCGCGCCCACGTGTTGCGGCCCCGCCGAGCTCCGGTACCCTCGGCGCCGGTGGCCGCCGAGCCTGGAGGGGCGCGGCTCCTGGGCCGTCCCCGCCGCTCCTCGTCTCCGCCCTGGCTCCGCTGCTGAAGCTTTGGGGGCGCGGGGAGGCGGCCGGGGGAGCTGACAACCGCATTCACTTGTGGACCTGCTGCTGCAGCGCCGAAGTACATGCGCTTGAGAGGGTTAAATCAGCGCAGAGCTCCGAAAAAAATGGGCTTCCAGCCAGGTCTGGTGCCGTTTGTGTCTTGCTGCAGTGGGTTTGACGACCTCTTTCTTGGAGATCTGCCCCTCTGCTCCCTCGGAGATTCATCCTTGCTGCAGCACCATCTCCCTGCCCAACCTCTGTGGGCACCCCTGCGCTGCTTCTACCCACCTCCGCTCGGCTGAGAGAATTCTGCAAGTCACACCCATGAGTTACGAGCATTTAAGGTGAGCCTCAGTTTCTCATCCAATGCAATACACAGGCTCAAGGTGATCAGGTGCAGCTGCAGAGAAGGTGGAACATGATCTCTTTTCCAGTTACAGTTTTTTCCTCCTCTCCCCTTGTGACAGAGGACTGACAAAAAACACTCACGAAATTGAACAAACTCAGCAGTGGGGGTGGAGATGCTGCACCTGCAATGAATTTTACCCCAATGTCAAAAGTCCCAGCAAAGGCAATAAACTTAAACCACCTAAGTCACTAAGGTGAGAGATTTAATGAGACAAACCATAGGCTATAGTCCTCCAGGTGTGCAGCTATGTTGCACGTACCACCCAATGCAGAAACTCTTTCTCTACAAGTGTTTCTTTCCCTGATGGGTTTTTTTTTTCCCCCTTTCTTTCCCCATAAACTCTTTTGGAACATCCAAACAATCCTCTCTGGATTGGGCTGGTCTATCAAGGGGAGGGGTGACCCCAACGTTCAGCTAAACCTCTTTCATTGCCCTTTGTTGGCCTGGACACCCCTCACCATGGGAACACCATAAACCTCTGAAGTTTTTTCTCTAACATATCTGATGCACAAACCTCAGAGCACGATTGCTCTCACTCTGACTCAGCACCACTAAGAACTGCTACCAATCCATCAGCTTTTATCTCTACCAGAGATAGAAAGTCTCTCTCCTCTGGTAGAGGCCACCTCTACCAGAAGAGACAACATTACCCCATTTTGGCTGATGGTTCCCTTATTCTCAGGCCATTTTTGTGGCTCAAATATTTGCCCTCATATTTATCCTGATGTGCCCAGTATCCACAATTACTGCTGTCAAACGACCCAACCCTGTTTGTATTTTTAAGTAGGATCAATGTAGGTCTGTGCAGACCAACAAGAGCAGCTAGAGATGCCAAATGCCTAGAACGACTGGAAAATTGCCCATTTCAACCAGTTGCCAGGAGCCAAACACTCAGAAAAAAATTAACTTCCATTTTTTTGGCTAGGTACCCACCTTCAAGATCACAGTATTCACAGATTCAGAACAAAATACCTTGACAGTCTCACAAAAAAAAAAAAAAAATTTTAAAAGTGCCAAACACCAACCAAAACAGAAGAAACCCCCACCCATCAAAGAACCCAATACCCTACTGAATGCAATAAAAATAAAAGTTATAGCAGCACTAACATACATGGACTACACAGCCATGTGTCAAACCAACTTGCAGCCATCATGTAAGACAGAAGCCTGAAGAGAGATAGCCTCAGTTTTCCAAAAATCACACAGTGGTTTCAGCAGACAGCCCACAGATCATCTCTGCCCCACATCTCTGGGTTAGAGACACTCACAGAGTCCTCTAATAAACACACAAAACAACAATAAAAGGCCAAAAGCCCCAGCAACACAGGCAACATCTAAGGCCCTGCCTTAAAGAATATGTTAATGACTCTCCAGAAAATGGACAGTGACCGTGGCTAGGAGGTGGTGAGAAGATAAATCTTGTCTCTCTAGGCAATAGCTTTCCAGCCACAAGCTGATTTTACTCTGTGTGAATGAAACACATCAACCACACATCCAGGGGGTTTAATACTGGCAAGGAGTCTCTCACACTGTTTCTGGACCTCAGTGAGTTACCTGTCATAGACATTCAGGCTCTGCTCTGGTGTATTTCAACAAGGAAGGGCTGGTGAACCCTCAAATCCTGGCCCATCTCACTATTTTCTCATTTTTTCTCACACCCTGCAAAGGCTGTGCACAGCCAAAGAATTGGAAAACACCACAGTACATAAAACTGAACAGAGGTAATACACATATTCCATAATATTTTTGTTCCCATCAAACTTGACTCTCAACCTCAGGTTCTTAGAAAATTTTTCTCCTACTTTCAGAATTTTAAGATCTAGGATTGCCTGGCTTCTCGCCTTTTTTGTAAGTTTTATAGCACCAATAAAATATTACTCTGATAATCATTGTATAAATTGATACTATACCTTGGCTTATTTACAGTAGCACTGCACAAATGTCACAGTCTTTCTCAAAAAGCTTGCTTTATAAAGTTAATGCTGACTACAGAGTGGATAAATGATATAGCAAAATGTGTTCTGTTCTGATTAAATGTTCCCCAGGTCCTTTTAAATCTATATAAAATTCATCAATGGTCATAATAATTTTAGTTATTTCTATCAGCTTCAGTGTTAATGCTGAGTCAGTCCTGCAGGCTGTGATTTTAATTCAGGAAAAATTCCACTTGAGAAAACACTTCAGGATCTGGTCTATAGTAATATTGATTTTTATAGTAATAGACAAAAATTGAAATACAGAAAAATGTAATTTCAGCTTCAACTGAATCAAGGTTTAGGGGATTCCTGTTTTTTTTCCCCAGAGTTTTGCTTTTCAGTAATTTTTTGAAATTTCATCTAAGCATTAAAATTTTGAAACACCTTCAAATCTCACTAAAGAAAAATGTACCCATTGAGTTCAGAACAATGCAGATGAGCAGGAGAATCAGAATTCATCCCTGCAGCAAAACCAGCTGATAAACCTGATAACCCATGGAGTGGCTGGATGCTGCCTGTATGCAGTATCTATATACACAGGCCTCTGCTATTTGCTGACATACAGAAACTGCACCGCTTTAATTAGCCTGGCTAAATTAAATGGCACAAGTACAAACATAGAGGTGGAGCAAAGAATACTGATTTTATCAAGTCCTGCACAAGAAAATCAAGTATATCCCGAGACAGTTATACATTGATACGTATATACCCCAGGAGACATTGAAATATAACTATTTCAGTATGGAAAATCCTCACATTTCTCTGCAAGTCTTCCTTGAAACAGTTCTACATATAGATATGCCTGAATTAGTAGCAGCCTAATGCAGTGCCACAGAAACATGTCTGTGCAGATTTTTCTCTTGATAATGCTACAATTATATACAGATACTCTTCTGTAGGTATTTAGGCCCTTGAAAAGTTCATCCATTTCAAATCACACTTTTACAAGTAATTTTTTTTTCTATAAAGTTGTAACAAGGATCTCATAAACTTGCTTGTGTGCAATAAATTTGTGTTCAATTTGCTTCATTGCAGAACACCAGGCAAAGTCCCTCCTCTGGCTATTTCTGAGTCTCATACAGCAAAAAGAGAGAGAAACACATATTAGAAACCAGAAAGATGTGAATGTACAACATGTAAACTGAAGAACTCCAGGGTATTTTGACATCCAAAAAGACATTTCACTTCTTTGTAAATGATTTCACTTTCAGTAACTCGTATCTCTTAAACATTTGATTCAATGACTCAGTGTCCTTTCTAAACTGGTGGGAAGACATCAGGTCCAAGCACTGGACTCCAGATTTCTGCACGTACTTCACAGCACATAGATTTTTAGTAGCTTGAGTTTAGATTGCTTGAGTACTGTATAAAAACAGACATGGTTTCAGCCTACTGAAACAACTGTGTGCAAAAAATATGGAGACCAGTCCACAAAATCCATCATTTAGCCATTAACAAATAGGTAATTTATGTAATTCTCCAGGAAAAAACTCGATTTCCTCTATGTGCCTGCTTGTATTTGGTGCCTGCAATTTGTCTGCCTTACTTAGAATTAAATCAAGTCCAGGGAAAGGAACATCCATCAGTCATAGGCCAGATTACATCAACCAAAGTGGAAATCATTACCAATAAATTGTAAGGGAATGATGAGTTTGTGCAGTTTCTTATACACTGTTTTTTCCTGTGAGCACCATCTTCTAGTCCATGGGTATTTATGAAGTCTATGGAAAAAACCATTTTGGTATTTTAAGGGGGCTTCATGCTATTTCTTCAGTTCAACCCCATCTTTCACTTCATGTTCTTAGGATTCCTGCAATCTTCTGCAACCCCAGTCACTTCAGTGGGGACTCCCCCAATTGTTCTCTGAAGGAGACTGTACAGGGTTTTTTCTGGTGATTTCCCATGCCTCAAGGACTGTCTGAGCAGGAAGATACTGCCTAGAGCTATGGCAACATAAAAATCTGCGTTCTGTATGGAATTTCTTGGGGATGTGGAATTCCCACTTTTCCTAAAAATGCTGCAAAATGCCTCCCTGAGGGAATGTGAACTATTTATTTCTACACTTAACTTCTTCGCTCCTATGTCCCAGTCATCTTCCACACTTGAATTACCTGTTGACAAGTCATCTTTTCATTTGGAACCTGCCTCTCCCACGTTTGAAATAGACAGATCCTGTGCCAAATCGCTCAGTTGGACTGGTTCTGTTCTTTCGTGTCTTTCCTTAAATCCATTTTCCCATTGGTAGGAATCTAACTGGTGAGAATTTCCTTTTGTATCACAAGCATCTGAAGCCAGGCTATTTAAAACATTGCTGTTATGGGAACCAAGGGTGCTAAAGAGCCAGAAAAAATCCTGTTTGTATTTAGGTCACAATTTCTTTGCAATAATGTAACTTGCTTGTTCTAGAAAATGTCATGTAAAGAAATTGGGGTTGGGGTATGGAGAGGGATTGGTATTATAAATTTCAATTGAGATAAGCCACAAAGATATATAGAAAAAAAATTCCTTTTCTTCTGCTCACCAGCATACATTCAATCATTTCTCACTTCTAGTCGAAATTTTAAGGATGGATATGTCTGACTCATTCTGTTTGTCTTCTGCTATATTTTTCTGATGACTTAAAAGTTCTTTTGTAATTTATTGCACATAATGTCACACGCTGTGCCATTCTAAATGGAAGGACATTAACAACATGGACATCAACAAAACAATTTTCACCTTTCTAAAGTCACCACCGAGCCTGTAAGTGTTACTTCTTCTGCCAAATATCTTCTTGAAGGTTTTGGTTGGTTTTTTCCTTTATCACCATTGTCTCTCTTTGGAGATAGTCTTTACCACTTGTCCATGCAGGCTGTGATTCTCCAGCTCAAGCAGTCACCACTAAATTTCACCTCAGTGAACTGGTCGTGAGACACCCTGGAGTCAAACAAGTTTCTTCCAGGTGATTAGAATTGAATTTGTTTCTCAGCTCTGGCTACTGCTTTGCTCCATGCTTCTATTCCCATGTGTTGCATGCCCCTCTTTGGAGTTTGAGAACTGGGATAAGGTTCTGAGGTAGCTCTGACCCTCCTGAAACCGTCCCTGAATGTTTAATTGAATATGTACATATGAATTGATAAATGAGTAAGCACTTGCCTGGAAACTGAAGACTCAATTTAGTTTTCTGCTTTAAGGAGCTCTTCTGTGCTCAATTCCCTAAGAAGTGCCTTCATCATAAGCCTCAGGATATCCACTCACTTTCTCCCTTTGTGTTAATTTTCCATATTTCTCTCCTCTCAACGTCCTAGGAGCTTTGCATTTGTCCTTGTTGCTATACAAGAAATACACTGTGTTCCAAAATGATGCTGATAAGGTATGCTGAGGTCTCCTTTTCCCCTCATTTTTGTCTACACAGTTCAGATAAAGTAGGAAGCTAAGCACCAAACAGTGGCACAGAACCAATGGAAATGGAGACCTAGGTATAAAAATAGAGGGCAAGAATCAAAAGTACAGGCAAGGAGTAATATGAGGAACAGACACCTTCTTCACTGCTGAGAAAGACCAAAGGCATTTTTTTTAGAGCTTGTCAGTGGTTCTCTTTAATAGGGAAAAGAGATCAGGTTTGTATTATTAAAGATTGTACAAGTACCCAAATTCCCTCTCTTGAAAGCACATGCTGAGTTACATCTATTAGCTTTGTTTATACTCCCTGCATACTCCTAAAGTGTCTCCTAGAGGTTAACAATCTGAATCTGCCTGGTTTGGAGCTAACAAGGAACTGCCAATTTGGTAGGTTTGAAACCACAGTTTTAATGATGACCTGAGTTTGCCTTTGAGTCTGTTGGAAGTATTGACTGTCAATGCCCCAATTGTAACCTGCACAGCTTGTGCTGGATCAGATTTTGCTTTTTGGGAGGTTGGAGTTTTCTCCACCTTCATTTGCACTCTTCTTTCTTGCTCTCCTGCTCACTAATGACTTTTCCAGGTTTGTTTCCATTTCCTAATAACATCTCCATGAATTCTCTTAGTTCATGGAAGTACATCAAGCAACAGAATGATAAATTTAAGTCATAAAAGCATTTCTTAAATTTTTATTTCGATGCCTAATTTATTGAGACCTGTATTTGGGCAATCATTTTCAGTTCAGAGCCACAAAACAACAATGTGAAAATCTCCTTTCCTCAGCAGCTGCCCTTCTAAGGTACTAACAGGATTACCCCTTGTACTGAACTGTTAACTCATGCTTTTGTTATTCACAGATACTTTCCCTGCAACTTCCTTTTACAAGCCTGCCTAATCCATCCTTAACACTTCTAAAATGTTGCAGACCTTTCACTGAGAGAGGGAGAGAGAGCCCAGCCCAGACTCACCAGTCTCACACCTGCCTCCCCGTATTTTCAAACCACCAGCTGAAGCAGGCATTAACCCATAACCTGTAACTGGGCTGGAATGTCAGGTGCATTCTCTCACCACAGCACACCTACATGCAACTTCAGTCCCGTGGGACAATTTAAATGGGACTTAAGTGTTTTGTGCTTATTCCCTAGACAGGAATGCTTCCAATACACATTCACTGCAGCCACTCCAGGCAGCCCAAGACACAAGTAGAAAGCTCAGATGCACAACTGAAAGATGGCTGGATCAAGCAATGGATACATCTAAGTTGTGTTTATGTTACTCAAAATTTTTTCTGGTCCTTTCTTTCTCTGTGACACTTAGAATGGTTTGAGTTGGAAGAGGCCTTAAAGCTCATCTCATTCCAGCCCCTGCCACAGGCAGGGACACCTTCCAACATCCCAGGTTGCTCCAAGCCCTGTCCAGCCTGGCCTTGGACATTTCCAGGGATGAGGCAGCCACAGGGCAACCAGTTGCTCCTCTGGACAACCTGTGCCAGGGCCTCACCACCCTCACAGGGAAGAATTTCTTCCTCCTCTCTCCACATCTCTACTCCAAAGCTGTGTAGGAGGTAAGCTCTGAACTACAAGGGTCTGTTTCAAACCACCAGGGTATTCTTACACAGCACCAAGCCACAACTTGCTCCTGAAGTTAAATATGTAAAGCAGCACAGAAGTGATGGGCAGATTTCCTCAATCTAAAATCAGACCCAAAATGCTCTTATACTGAGTGTATAGAGCTGCCCTAAATTTCTCAAATTAATAGAACAAGCTCTACTTAATCAAGCTTAAAAGTGTAGCAATGACTTTCCCTTTCAAGGTTATATTTTAGAATTAACTGCTTGATTGCTCTTTTCTGGATATTAGACAAAGTCAATCTCAACTTTGCCAGGAAATTCAATCATTACAGTTATGCTTTTTAAAACATAGAAGTGAAGCAAATCATGACCTCTACCTCTGGCTGGTGCAGTCAGACAGAAGTCCCAAGCCTTCTGCAGCAGAGGCTCAGCCATCACCACGCCAGACAAGGCAGAGCTGTTGATATATCATGGACATTCCTTGCTGTAGGACGGATGAGCAACCAAAGAAACAATGAAGATGGTGCTCTGGGCTTCCAGAGTTCCCCAGCACAAACACAGGTTTGGTACAGGGGGGGTTTCACCACACCTGCCACAACAGACAAGCCAGATATGGTGTGGAGTGAACCTCTGCACGTCTGGTTCCAGCCTTCCATGGGCTCAGGATTAGTCATTGTTTAGATTTGCAATTCTCTGTGTGGTGGGAAGGAAGAAACCTGACCCCAAGGACAAATAGAATCACAGAATATCCTGAGCTGATCCATAAGGATCATTGAAGTTCAACTCCTGGCCCTGCACAGGACACCCCAACAATCCCAGCCTGTGCCAGACAGTGTTGTCCAAACACTCCTTGAATTCTGGCAGATTTGGTGCCTCAATCAGTGCCCTGGGAGCCTGTTCCAGTGCCCGACCACCCCCTGGGTGAAGAAATGTTCCTAAACGTGCCCTCCTGGCACTGTCACCAGAGAGCAGAGATCAGGGCCTGCCCCCATAAGGAAATTGTAGACTGCTATGAGGTCTGCCCTTAGTCTCTTCTTCTCCTCTTTTCTGCTCTTGGGGAAAATCTCCATCACAGGATCCACACAGCTTTTAGCACAAATGGGAAAGGCTTTGCTGAGCAACAGGGGCAAACACCCAAGAACCCTCCACTCTTACCCCCCTTGCAGCTGCACTTTCAGCTGCAGCTCTGATACACGTGCCACATTTCATGCAGCCAGATAGAAAATGAAACCCCTTCAACTATTTTAAAGAGCAGCTGAGAGCCATAAAGGAGGCAGGAGGGGATTAGAGTACAGACTCCATAAAACATACTGAATATGTGAGGATTTTTTAATAAGACCAGTATTCTGCTCCACAGCTTTCTTTACTTCATGTGTCTGCACAGGAATGGCTAAGCAAGGAAAGTAGGGCAGGAAAATATTTCATTTTGTTTGCTAATTCTCAGCAGGCATTTCTGAGCTTAGAAGATTTTTACTTCAAATCCTATTACAAAAAATCCTTCTGCCCAAACTGTGCTGTTCTTGGACTATTTATAACCTATAGCCACATATATGATGGGTAAAATGTTAATACGGCAGATTCTGCTGATATTATCTGACCTCAGGACACATCCCATTGATTTCCTTACTCAGCAGAACCAGGAGCAGCATTTGACCCTGACTTACACTCTCTGCTGAATGATTTTGGTTTATATTTGTGTTTCTCTGCAGGGTGCTGGCACACAGTGGGATTCCACACCCTCCTTGCTCCCAGCTCTCTCCTAAATAGAGAAAGCCAAAGCTTGGGGTTTTTTTTCCTGTTGACTTGGAATCTATATTCCAGCCATTTTATGCCCTTTACTGCACTTTACAATCTCAGTCATATTCAATAAGGTTATCAGAACAGCACAGAGGATTGGATTCCAGCTGTGCACTTCCAAGTAGTGCCTGATAACATACCAAAATAATCTGATAGCAATTCTATGCAAAAAAAAAAAAAAAAGCCCCAGCAAAAATTTAGCTTCCCCATTTCTTGTGAACACTTTTTCAGTAGTTTGAGTTCATTATGTGTAACTAATCTGAATTTTTCCTGTCTTTAATCCATGACTTTACTTTTACCATTTACTTTCTTTCCTTTTGCTTGCAAAGATTTGTAAAAAAATATTTATTTAGGATTAGTATAAAGGCAGTATGACTGTGTGTGCAAATGTTCAAGCACATAAAATACAAAACAAGGAATAACAGGAAAACAATGCATTAATTGCTACAGAGGACCCTATATGAGGTTTTAATCCAAATTAATGAAGAGGAGGAAAATTACCTAAAATAAGGCATAAAGAAGATAGAGAAGAGAACTGGAGCCTTAAGAGGCACAGTTGGGAATACAAGAGAACTTTGAAATTAAAGAATTTTACTTAAGACAGTAAAGGTGAAACAAAACAATGATGCAAAAGATCCCAGAGAGCACCCATTGCTGATGGGCACCAATGGTAAGTCCCAGATCAGTCCCTTGTCACAATGGAATGAGACTGTGAGTCATGACAGCCAATGTCCCCTGTCCCAAAGCATTGCACACAAGTGATTCTGGTCCCCAGTGACCATCAGGCACTGATGCTTGGGACTATGTGGGTGTGAGTGTGCAAAATCTGGTAAGAAAATTAGTGAGAGTGGGAAACTTTAGGGGTTTGCAGAATAAAATAATTTTTCCCTGCCACAAGATCTTACACTCACTTCTGCAATCCTGGTTTTCTACATAATAACTCCAGATTCTTCTGTGTGAGACTCAATTTGCACGGACCCTGAGAGGAGTAAGAGCTCAATCTGAAAGGATGAGACTGATGCCAGAAGATGCTGTGAGCAACGAAGTTAAAACAAAACCACAGACAACACTGTGTGGAGGGGCCCAGAGAAGAAAAAGTAATAATGGTTTTTACAACACAGAGAGACTTCAGGAAAGGGATGAGGCACAGCTGTGTGAGATCTCTGCTCCAAGTGCATTTTCCTGTCTACACAGACAGCAGCTCCTGCATCCTTCCTCCCCACTCATAGTCTCTAGCACTCACTGCTGCTATCTCTGCTGGAGAACAGGACGAGCTCCAGGCAGCTGGAGGGGCTGCAAGGGGCAGAGTAGGAGGGAGGTGAGATGGGAGCAGTCAGCAACATCTCTCAACTCATTCCCTGGATGGGCACAACGACAGAGGATGGACCAGTGGTGAACAGATTCTAGGAAATACAAGAACTGTATATCAAACACCGTATTAAAAAAATATTTGGCTGCATGGCATGAAGAATACCCTGTGTTGTACAGGCTGACAGGCACACCTCAGGGGGAAACAGTGGCCAAGGTATTGAGATGATGGTGGAAAGCCACTGACCACAGCTGTCCAGTTCAGGACCTGTATGCCCAGCCTCAGCACTGCTGTGATAGCTCTGTCAGATTCACCAGTGAAACAAATTCACCCCTGATTTATGGCATCTGAGAGTTCTTGGAAAGGGAAGCAAAGAAAAAGGGAGATGGAACATATGAGGTGGGGCAGATTATGATCAGAAGCTCACAGGAAAGCTTGAGAAGCAGTGGCACTCATGCAGTAACATGAAGGGGAAAAAAGTACCCTGAAGCTAAACTGGGGCTTTAGAAATCAAGACAAGACAAAAGCGAGATGGAGGCAGAGGCAATTGATCACACACCATAAAAGCAGGAAGTCAGGGGAGCTGGGTTCTGTTCACTGTTACATCAGGGACTTTTGGCAAGTGTGTTAATTGGTTCCTAAGATGTCAGCAATATCTGGGCTCAAATGGCCACAGCAAGGTTTAAAGCACTACTGCAAAGGATACTTGGGGACTCTCAAGCAATAAGGTACATACGCACATGTATAATTTATTATTTGCACTAGGTGCTGAAGTGAGATAAGTGTTTGGGGATTTTTAAGTAAGCATTAAGCAAATCTCTTTTCAAACTTCCCTTTGGAATTCTTAAAACCTCAGTGACACAAAATATTTATGGTTTGAATTTAGTAAGACTTCAATATTTGTTTCCTTGAGCACGAGAGTTCTTACTGAATAGATCAGAGTGATTAACCTAATGAAATATTCCTTAAAAGCTGGACTATATCTGGTGTTTAGCATGAGTTAGTGCTGTAATATTAATGCAGGATTACCTTTGCATTTTGCATGGATCATACACGTGGCAAAGCCAAACATTTTTGTGTACTGAGGGAAACCCGGAGTTTGTACCTGTTCCTGCAACAGCAGGCAGAGGCTGTGGGATGCAGAGGACAGGGGATCCTGCTTGGTCCTCAGCTGCTCCTTCCAGAAGGGCACAGATCTCCCCACCTTACAGAATGCATCTGCTAGCCCTGGAACACCTCAAATGACACCAGGCTTCCAGCTTTTAACAACTCAGCTGAGCTCAGCATATTCCTTCCATCATTGAACAGAGAAACCACAGCAGGACATGTGAGACTCGGAGTGATAAACTGGGATGATGATATCAAATGTACCCTCTGAAATCAATCTCCTCTCCTTGTACTAATCAAAACATTGTCCTCCACAAGCAGATAAACCTGCAGTGTCTCAGCTTGACTCCTTGCATTTGATATTCCTTGCAAACTGTGCTCTTTGGAGACAGATTTTAGGGTTGTACTTTTGGAATACCAACTACTACTGGCCACGTGGTTAGGAAAAAACTAAAACAATGTCTAGCTACACCAGTGTACTTCCTGGGTTTCTTTATCACTCTGAATAGTGGTTGAAGACAGAGTTTAGAGGCCTTCAGATCCAGTTCACTGAGAAGGACACATCACCCCAAGCCATTGCCATGGTGGTCAGGGGAGGCATTTCTGTGGAAACAGAGGCAGTCAAAGCCAAGGTTTATAAGAACACAAAAAGCAGTGTGGTTCTGTCTGTTGGTTCAGTGAGAACAGGAGACTGGGTCTGCTCCCTCTCTCAGGGGCTTATGTATTTTAAATCAGAGTGAAATGTGAAAATGTTTCTGAGGGTAGGAGCTAGACGTCAGGACAAGGTAAGGAAAAGGGGACAAGCATAGGGGAGGACAAAATAAAAACAGAGAAAAAAGAGGTTTTGAAAGACAGGGAGGTACCAACCAATCCATATTGCTATCATCTGGGTGCTTGATCTTTTAACCATGAACACCATAGTTATCTTTCTGCTGTACACACACTGGGAGCAATCTTGACGTTGTATTTCACTAAAGACTTCCAGTTCTCCTTTAATCCTTCATTCAAGAATTCTGACACTTAAATTCACCCACAATGGGAACTCTGCCAAATTTTAACACTGATTAGTTATTTTCTGGTCTTTTTATACTGCTGAAATACAAAAGCCTGTGCAATCTTCAGCCTTGCTAGAATCTCTGAAATAAATCATCATCACTCCAGGTAGAAGTATTAGAAGAAAACAGCTATTAGATTTCTGAGGTATAAAATATTTTATCTATTCTCTGCCATTGTGATACATATGTTTAATTACTATGCTGTTGCATCGTGCAATTAGTTAAGCTGTTTATTTATGCTCATCTTTGATACTTATTTGTTTACTTCTCTCAGTTTCTTACACTCCTTGAATACTTTTTTAGTGGCACTGTGAAACAGGCTGCCACAGACAAGGTGCTGCCTTCAACAGCACCCATGTACAGGATTCACATTTCTAAACCTTTGTGCTGAAATTAGGGATCCTCCTCTTCTCTGCAGCCTGGTCCTGGCTGGTCACTGAGTTCCTTCTTGATTTTTTTTTTTTCCTCCTAATCCTCTGTCCTCAGTTCCAGCCCCAGCCTCAATTTTGGTCCAGGCCACAATCACACAACTGCAATTATTGGAAGGTCCTGCCAGCTCTTGGCTGGATCAGGGCTCTCTGCTGGCAGGACTCGGGGGGAGCTGAGTGTTCCAGCTCTTGTGATTATCTACCAAGCACAGTGAACAATAATTTCTCAAAGGTTTGTCACTCAGCCAGCCTTAGCAGCTCTTAATGGCTATCAAGCGTGACACAAAGACCACTTTGCAACAAATACCAAGTCCTTTTTCCAAAACAGACTTCAGCAAGACATTTCAAGGAAAGATCAGGCACATTCCACATGAAAAGCAGTGTGGGCAGCAGGTCAAAGGAAGGGATTGTGCCTCTTCTTGTGCAGGTGAGACCCCACCTGCAGAGCTGCCTCCAGCCCCTGGGTCCCCAGCACAGGAAGGTCAAGGACCTGTTGGAGTGAGTTCAGAGGAGGCCACCAAGCTGATCAGAGGGATGGAGCACCTCTCCTATGAGGAAAGGCTGAGAGAATTGGGAGTGCTCAGCCTGGAGAAGAGAAGCTTCAGGGTGGCCTCACTGCGGCCTTCCAGTTCCAAAGGGAGCCTAAAAGGAACATGGAGAGAGATTTGCAAGAGTATGGAGTTACAGAACAAGGGGGAGTGACTCCCACTGCCAGAGGGCAGGGATGGATGGGATATTGGGAAGGAATTCCTCCCTGTGAGGGTGGGCAGGCCCTGGCACAGAGTGCCCAGAGAAGCTGTGGCTACCCCTGGATCCCTGGAAGTGCCCAAGGACAGGTTGGATGGGGGTTGGAGCAGCCACTCTGAGAAAGGACCAAACTGCAGACAAACTTGTCTAACAGGTAATGCCCAGATCCCACCCTGAGACACCTGAGGGTTTCTGTGATGGCAGGGTTTCAATGCATCCGACCATTTCTGTAGGAAGTAGCGGTATGAACACAGCCTAAAATGCTGAAAAGGGTTTGTTCAATCATTAGTGGACAGAGCTGAAAATACACAAGTCATGGCTCCAAGACCACCAATTGCAATTGTTTTCATTAAATAAAATAGAACAATTTTATTAAATAAAATAGAACCATTTACTGAGGTGGGAGTTCTCTTCAGATGGGACATTAACCTATCCTTTGATTTAAGCAAAATATCCCCCTATAAACAATATAGATTTGGTCCTGGAAGCAAATTTAGATTGGATCTTTGGATACAAGATGCTATTGCTGACAGTAATTGCTGCTGGTCCATTTTTCCTCTGTTAAAGTATTTTGAAAAACAATCCTTTTGAAAGAATTATTACTACATTAAAAATGGATGATATTAAGTGACTCATCACTATTTATAATAGTAACTAAAAAGTGTTTTTCAGGCAGAACACTTTTATATATAAAATTCCACCAGCTTTATTGGAAGCAAACCTGGCTTGAGCATTAGCAGTAGCCAAATATAGACTTGGAACAGTCTTAATATACAGCATTATGGTTGATAAATAGAATAATTCTGCTACCTTTGAGGTGATTGGAAACCCTGGGTACAGAGATGTAATAAGTTATGAGATAATGCAATATACATCTGTTTGAGATTGTTAATGTGTTTGAAATGGCCACAAATTATGGAGGTTTTCCAGACTGCACACATAAAACACTTAGGCCAAGACTCTGATTAATTTAGAGCCAATATATTTTTTTACAAAGGAAAAGAAATGTGGCAGTGTTTTCAGAGGGGAAAAGACAAAACTGTAGCTACTGTAACTCCATTCTTGTACTACTTCTGTTCTAACACAATCTCTGTTCTACAGAAGCTGTTAGGAGGGAGTAGGGACATTTAAACTCATCTTTTTAAATTTCTTGGGTAGACACTATGTTTCATTTTTTTCCACCCAGTCAGGTTTAATACAATACTGTCAGTTTTACAAGTATTCCAGGAACCTCAATTATCTACATTACCCACATTTGCCCCCTCTCCTTGATGAGAATACAAACAAAGCAGAAGAGAAACATTTGGTGATGAACTATTATTTCATAGAATGGTGACAGCTTGATGGGTTTGGATTTTATTCAAAAACATCTGGATTCTCTTTGAGCAGTTTGAGTGAAGAAAACTTTTCTTCATAAAATGTGACATGACAATGGTAAAGGGCCCCACCAGACTAAGAGCTCCAAAGTGATAATATTTTTCAGTGCCCATTTGTATTCTGCAGCTCTATTGTGACCACAATCAAACTGGCATCTTTCCATGCTCTGTATTAGCTCGAGTTATATTTTCCTGTAGTTTTTTACATAAGGTGAGAGGCATTAAAGAGGTGGAATGCCTTGTAGAGAAGCACAGTGCTGTAAAACAGAAGACAGGAATTTGCTAATTCTAATCCCTAGACAAATACATCATAAGGTTAAAACAAAGCTGAAAGTGCAAATAGCAGTCCTAAACCAACAACCTCAGACCCTTTGAAGCTATTCCAGCTGGCAACTTTGACTACACAAGTCATTTGCTGGGGTGATTTTACTTCACCAGCCCCAAAAAGGTGAGATAAGGTAGCAGTTATATCTCCTCTGACTGCAGGGAAGAAATCACTTCCTTTTTCCACCACATCTCCTTCCAACCAATATGGTATTAAAAGCAAATAGCTTTAGAGATTGATTATGTTTAGGGTATTCATGATTGTTCAATAAAAAACAAAACCAAACACACAACAATAAAATTAATCCAAACAAGTGAAGGAGGAATAGATATAAATATATAGAATTGCTATATAATTGCTTCTATATAAATAATAGAAGCAAGATAGGCCATATTCCACAAGATTAGTATTCTACAAAGAAGAAAACTGAGTCAACTTCTCCATTAAGCACAACACAGAATCACAGACTGGTTGGGGTTGGAAGGGATCTCTGGGGGTTGTCTTGTCCAACCCCACTTCCTAAGCAGGGTCAAGCAAAGCTGTTGCCTGGGACCAGGTGGCTTTTGAATATCTGCAAGGATGAAGACTTCACAATCCCCCTGGGCAACCTGTGCCAGTGCTCAACATCCTCACAGTGGAAAAAATCCAAACCAACAAAAGAAATTATTTAAGTTTAGACAGAGCATCCTTCTCTTTTCTTCTCACTGGGCACCCTTGACAAGGGCCTGGATCACTTTTCATACAGTAATGAGACCCCTCCTCAGCCCCACAGCCTTCTCTTGCCTAAAAAGTCCCAGCTCTTGTCTTTCCACACATGAGAAATGCTTCTGTCCCTTTGTTATCTTAGAGGGCCACCACTGGCCTGTTTCCAGTAGCTCCACATCTGTCTTTTATTGAAATCACAAAGCTGAAAGACAGAACTCAAGTTTTTATTGAAATGTCTTCATACTACAGGTATGATCACAATCCTGCAAATCTAATATCATGTAATGAAAACTGCTTTAACCACAAGGATATTGCACCAGTCTCCATATAACTTTTGGCTACAAAGCAGAACCTAAAGGCTGTCTAACGCACATTCCCAAGACATAGAGAAAACAGCTGTGTAGTTCAGAAGATGAAGGGCCCACTCAGCTCTAAGGCTTCCCTGTTCCCTCACTTCTGACCCCAACAAAGGAAGTGGAAAAGGTTGAGAAGTAACATCACAGAACCTTCTGGAATCAATACCTTCGGGTTTTGTGAGGGAACATCACAAACTTTGATTGCGCAGGCTGGTGGTGCAAAGATGTTTGACTTTTGCAGAGTAAGAAAGAATTAAAAAGCCACTGAAAACAGTGTCAAGACCCATCAGACTGGGACCTGTCATGGGGGAGATGGAAGAACTAACAGATCAAAATATTAAAATCATTCCTTTGGAGAAGAAAGAATCCGAAGACCAAAAATATGTTCATTTTCCTTAGAGACTGCTCAAAGACTAGAGGCTTCAAACCTCTTTTTTTTTTCCTTCTTCTTTTTTTTAATGTACCTTCTTTCTGTGATATTTAACTTCCATTTGCCTTATTGGTTAAATTTTCTTTTATTCTGCAAATGTCTCTGATAACACCAAATCTTTGAGCTATTACCCTGCACGTTTCTCTGCCTTACAAATTCTCAACTAAATACCTTAATTTCCATGTGCCTGCTTGCCCCCTTTTTAGTTTGGATGCTGGATTTTGTTGCCATTCTTTTGATCAATTGTGATTTTAAATAAACTTCAGCAAGTCACAACTCCTTTTTGTTATTTTAAAGAATACAGAGCATTAATGGAGTTATGTTGAGCACACCAAAATCCAGCAGCTCGTCTCCAATGGGAACCAGAGGATGCACAGGCCATTGGTACAAAAATATGGCACACATGGACCAATGAACCCCCAGAGCCTCCATCCCATTTTATGACAATTAATCTGTATTTTCCTCTGTTTTCAGTATCTCAAGTGTGACACTGAATATGTGACAAATTGCTCAAGGGAACAGAAATTGCTGTCACCAAGGAAGAACCAAAACTCTGAGAGTTAAAAATCCTCAATTCCCCACTACCTGATTTCCATCATAGATTTCTAAAAGAACTGATAAATAAAAGCATAGGAGTGAAGAGAATTTGTTTTGGCTTAGGTTTTTTTTGTTTTGGTTTGGGTTTTTTTTAGGTTTTTTTTATATAAAGCTATCAAGTCTGAAATAGAATAAACTCATTGAAGAAAAACTACTGCAGACATTCATTTAAAATGGTGAAATCCAGCCTGTGTGACCACAAGCCCATTATCCTGTTTGTTTGGATACAAATTTGGAGGAAGGCCTAAAAGAGAAATGAAGGTACACTGATAAGGAAGGAAAATAGTAATAGATTTATCAAAGAGAACAATTTTCTAGACTGGTTTTCAATTCTCTTCAATAGAAACAAACTGAAATTCATCTAACCTATTCTGATTTTAGTAAAACATTGAACACAGTGCAGCACTGAAAAGTTTAAGACACAAGAAGTTGGGCTATTTTAACAACAGTTCCAGAGACAATCATATGGAATCATTCACTTCAAAATCTGGATATCTGTCAAGATTAAAGTCATTTGTTTACTCTCAGTGCTGTCTGTAGGCTTTGTCTAAACTCATATAACAAAGATGAACAGGACAATTCATTCTGAGCAGGGGCCTAAGACATTTTAACATCTAAGGCTCAAACATCCAGCATTTGGATGGATGAATTTGAGCAGAAAAACCATCTTGGGAATTAACCTTTACCCATCCACCTCCACCCCCAAAGAAGTTCTGCAGTAATACCTATGTGACTGATTAATCAACTTATTAAAATGATGGAGGAGGTAATTGGCCTCTCAAGAAGAATCAGGTGATGTATTCCCTATGGCCTGGGCAGGGAAGTATTCCTATCTAAACAGGAAGTCCTCTCTCTGAAGCATATATAAGTCTGGTCACATATTTGCAAGAAAAGTAGGAAATATATATCCAAAAATGAAAAACTGATGATGAGAAGGGATAGCAGCATAATCAGGTAAGTGCAGAGGTAACCATAGGAAAAAAGAATGAAAGAGATCAACTTGTTTAGCTTGGTAAAACAAAGGCTGAGTAAGGATGTGGCTGCTTTCTAAGCTATGGATAAAGCAAGATGCAAAGAGGGAAAGAACTACTCGTACTAAAAGGGAATTGCTGGCACATAATCAAAAGTCTACAAATTCATAGCAAAGAACAGTTGGCAGGATGTCAGAAGAGCATTTCAAAGCCTTAAAGGAATAACTTTCCAATAGGAATAATGGGCACAGTCTAGGGAATTCTGTAATTAAAATTATTTTTATTTTTACAATTAAAATTTTAAATATTTGAATTCCAATATTTAAGATTAAATTGTGACTGATACAGGAAAGGGCTGGACTTGACCTAAACTATGTTTTCTTGTGTTATGCTTTCATACAGGGATTAACCTTCTTGGGCCCACGTCACCACTCAACCTCATCCTTCCCTTCCCCTTATCCATCTCCAAATACAGTCATATTACTCTCCACATCTCCTCAAGCCCTTTGTCTCAACCAGCTCCTGTCACTCTCCCTTCCCCTACCTCTAAAAGTAACACTCCAAGGCACGCATCAGACAAGGAAAGTTTCAGCCCAGGCGTTTGAGGACTTTACAAGCCTCGGTGTTCTTTGGCTGAACACATCCCTCTTTGTGAAAGGTAGAGTGGTCAGAAGGAGGCACTTTCCCTCGCTGAATTTTCTTTGATCACCACTCCTTCTAGGATTTTCCTGGCCTGACCCTAAGAGTAACTTTTGTAGCCAAGAAATCTTCCTAAAATCTGAATTTTTGTCATGTGGACATAAGACTGCTGGTTCTAGACAGGTTGTTATTAGCACTGACAGGGAGAATTGGGAAGGTGCTTCACTCTTACACTTGACTGTGTTGTTCCCATCAGAATGAGCTACAGGGAGGGCTTGCACACACATTTGGTCTTCACTTGTGTGAGAAGCCGCTGATGCTTAGCCTGCAGCAGTTCAGCCTCAATTGCCAACCTCTCTCAATGGAAATGGATCCATTTTTGTCACAGGAAATGCATGCCATGTTGTGCAAAATTATTCCACTCCCATTACAGTGGAGCGAGAAAAATTCTCCATTGCAAGGTTTGCATCTATTTTTGGGTGTAACCTAAATATCCAATGCCTAGTCACAGAGAGGTCACTGTGCTCTGAATGTAGAGGTATCTCACAGGCCTTTTGAGCAGCACAATGATCAACACAAGCAAACAAAAGAACTGGAGCAATCCATGGCTACATCACAGTCCCAGGAATCAGTCAGGGAGCCACTGCTTACTTTAGTAACTGCTCGTGCCTTTGTCTCTCCCACAGCACAGCAGTGTACCCAGCTTTTCACTTAGCTGCCATTTATGCCATGCTGCAGAAAGACACAACAAAACACTGAAAAAGATATAACTACAGTTTACTCTACTGCTATGATGGCCATACAAAGAGCTATTAATAGCTTTAACCCAAATAGAAAGTATAAAAGCACAAATGGGTCTCATACGTCTGCATGTGTAATACCATTCCCATTGTTTAATTCAGCAGCAAAAGCAGAACAAGAATAAAGAAATCAACCTAGATTTTGAAAATACGCCTAATTTCTGGAAATTCAATTTAATTTCCATATATGCAGACCTTTTTCTATCCTACACGTGCTGAAAATTGCAATCACCTCCTCAATTAAAAAACACAACAAAATAAAAATCAGGTCTATTTAAGTTCTGCTAAAATTGTAATTTTTAAACACTTTTCAGTGCTTTGAACGATAACTACAAAGTTGCTCCTAGTGCCTTTTAAATATTTGTTACTTTCTTCTTGTTACATTTATATTCTTAGGGGGCAATACAGTCACCCCTCCTCAAAAGCTCAAAGGGTCAAGTAGGTTTATATTTTTAACTCCAAATGAATCAGTCTGAAATCACTCACAGACTGCATTTAGTCAATATCCAGAATTAAATTGTAAATTTTTTGACTAAAATTTCTAATGGTAAATACATACATACACATATATATACATATATATATTATACACACACATACATATATATATATATATTTATGTAGTTAATTCTCTAGTTCAAATTCCACTGGAATGATCAGCACCAAATTAACAATAACCAGCATGATTTTAGTTTCAAGGGTAGATGGATTTTTCCAGTCTCTGCCTCTTCTCCCCTACTCAGCTCAATTAATGTAAAGCCTTTGGACTTTCCACATAAGCCACACCTATGGTTGCCCGTCTCTGAGAAGCCAAGGAAATAAAATGGCCAAAGGTGACATCTGGGATTTATTTTTCCCACTATCAAAAACTGCAAAGAAGTGTCTGATACAAGTTCCTGAATGGCTGAAATACAGCAAGGTGTCATGGGACACATTACAGCTGTTCTGATTGTGGAGTTTGGGGATACTTGGGCATTTTTATTATTATTTGGTTCTTTAATGTGTTGCTAACCTGAGTTTCCAGATCTTGCTCAACTGGAAGAAAAAAAATGAGTTGTTTGACGGTTTTTCGAGGGTTTTTGTTTGTTTTTTTGTTGTTGTTATATATATGTCATCACTACTATTAGTTTTGCAATTATGAACTACTCTCCAGCCAAAGTTACACCCCCCAGACACTGTCAGGGTTCTTGCAGACACCTTCTGAGTCAATATATTGCCAAAACTTTTTCTACCTCTTCGTTACAAATGTTCTAACTCAACTTTTTTGTTTTTCAGATCCTCAAATAATCAATGATATTCCCAAAGTATCCAATGCATTAGGTACAGATCCTTCTTTACATACTGCCAACTGCTATTTTCCTAGGCTCTACAGTCTCTTCAGGAAGGACATCAACTCTTCTGCTTTTGCAAGGCCTAAGTATTCCACACACCCCTCTTTGAACAGTGAGAAACCCACAACATCTGCAACCTTCTGCTGCTACAGAGAACAGAATTTAAAACTAATTATGACTGATTAAATACCAGGAAAACCATCATGTGTAAATCAAATCTGGTCAACACATAAATAAGGGAAGGCATGATGAACTAATTGTATAGTCAAGAACAAATTTGGAAATTTTCTAGGAGGGAAAGCTTACAAAACTCCACTACTTAGAAATTCAAGAGTTATAAACCAAAATGTTATATAGTTGAATGTATATTTGATTATCCAAAGAAATTATTGAAGCTACCCTTACATCAAGGTTCAAAAAGGGGCTGGTCATTTACATATATTTAAATGTACAATAAAGATTTCCAAGGTGAAAATAAACGTAATGGCTACAGATTTAGGACAGCCTCTAATAATTGTAAACTAGGAAAAAAAAAAAGAAAACCAACAAGAGGAAGCAGATGACACCAGGTCTATCTAACCTGAGTTCTTACATTTCCCTTAGAAACATCTGGAGTGGCTCTTATTAGACACAGAGTTCTAGCCTGGACAGACACAACGGTGATTACTGTTGTGCACACCAAGGAATTTGACAATCTGCAGGCAAAACATCTCAAAACTTCATAAAAATAAAAAGACAGCACAGGATCTATTAAAAATAGATATAAGACAACTGAATCTTGGACAAGTAGTGCAGCAACACCCAGCAGATCAGGCCTGCAGACATAGCCTACCTTGTAGCCCTACACTGTGATCACAGGAAGATATTTTCTCCTGCAAAATCACTCATCATACTACTGAGAAGAAACCAGCTTGGTCAGAGGCCCAGAAGAGAATTATTTTAGATTCACAGATCCTAGGGATTGCTTGGAAAGAGATGAGCACTACAAGTCACATTTCCTAAAGAGGTGCTAGATATGGAATTGCAGCTATTCCACCACAGAGTGACCTTAGGCATTGCAAACCAGCATCTTGGCTCAACAAACTACTCCCCCTCAATGAAAAAAAAGTCCCAGGAATGTCAGGGCAGGGATTAAAAAAAAATTAAACAAAAGACCACAGACTCTACACAGTGTATCTTAGAACTACCCATTGATTAGAAACTTGCATGGACTCTTATCATGCCCCTATTTAGCTCTCTGAAGATAATGGCTTGGCTTGCAAGGTATTTCATTTCCACTTACACCTTTACCTTCAGTTGTGTCTGAATGTCCTTAATGTTTACAGCAGAAAAGAAAAAACTCTCTTTTGTCATCCCATGACAGTATTTCAGCCAAAGAGATCCTTTGCTTTAGGAAATATATAAAAGAAACTGAAATTTCCTCCAGGTGCCAGGAACTGACTCCTGTTTTCCTGCAAATGCCCTCAGGATGTTCTGCACTGGGCAGCCCAGTGCAGACACAAGGCCACGTGCCTGGGAGAAAAAAAAGTGAAAGGAAGAAGCACTTACCACGAGGACAGCACTCAGCCGGTCACTTTGGACCTGCTGCACCTGGATGCAGGGTCCTGGCACCTGTAACCTTGAGCCACTAGGAACATTCCCAGCATCTCCATTTGGGATGCTGCTGTTATTGGGCCCAAGACCTACAGATGCCCTGTACAAGTAGGTGTGAGTGAGTTTACCCACACCAGTGACCTCCAGCATGTCCAGTGGGAGGTGGGAGCTGGGCAGCATGTGCACACTGTAGCAATACTTTTTGTAGTCGTCAGCTGGGCAGCAGCAGCCACTGCAGCAGCAAGTCCGGCACCCGCACAGCCGGACGATGGCGAGGAAGAAGATGAACGCCGCAAAGATGAACGAGACACAGGCAAGGGAAGCGATCAAGTAGATGTTTGTGGCGTTGAGCAGTGGTGGTGGCTCTCCGCTGTCGTCGAAGTCCGGCAGTGCCTGGGGCAGGGTGTCAGCCAGCAGGATGCCCACGGTGATGGTGGAGGAGAGCGGCGGATCCCCGTGGTCCCGCACCACCACCACCACCTTGTGCTTGAGGAAGTCGGTGGAGCGCATGGAGCGCGTGGTGCGCAGCTCGCCGGTGTGCGGTGACAGCTGGAACAGGGTGGAGTCGGAGGAATGGGCGAGGTGATAGGAAAGCCAGGCATTCTGTGCATTGTCCTCATCGTCTGCCACCACTTTGGTCACCAGGTAGTCCTCATCAGCCAGGCGGGGCACGACTTCCACGGCTACTGAGCCATTCTGGCTGGTGGGGTACAGGATGGCTGGGGCATTGTCATTCTGGTCTGAGATGTAAACATTCACTGTTATGGCAGCACTCAAGGCTGGTGACCCATTGTCCTTGGCTTCCACTTGGAAATGGAAGCTCCTAAGCTGCTCAAAATCAAAGGCACGTTTTGCATAGATGCTCCCATTGGCCAAGTTCATAGACAAAAAGCTGGTCAGGGCACTGCCTGCAACTGTGGAATTCCTGAGCGTGTAAGAGACCCGTCCATTCTCCCCTATATCAGGGTCAGATGCCGTGACCTGGTAGAGAAAAGCACCAAGTGGATTGTTCTCTTCCACAAACACATCGAATGCATCAGCGCTGAAGACAGGAGGGTTATCATTCACATCAGAAATCTGCACCCAAACAGTCTTCTGAGTGGTGAGAGGAGGAGAACCCAAGTCTGTGGCAGTTATGGTGATGTTGTACTCACTGATCAGCTCTCGGTCCAGCAGCTCACTGGTGACAAGGCTGTAGTAGTTTTGAAGGGAAGGCTTTAACTGGAAGGGAAGGTTTTCAGAGATCTGGCAGGTTACTTTCCCATTCTCCCCAGGGTCCTTATCCAAAATACTCAGCAGAGCTATCGCTGTGCCAGGAACAGCATCCTCAGGAATGGGACTGGAAAGGGATGTAATTGTAATCTCTGGGCCATGATTGTTCACATCTGTGATTTCCACCAGCAGCTTAGCTGTGCTGGACATGCCAAATGCCCCATTATCCCTTGCCTCAATAAGCATCTCGAGAAGGGGTCTCTGAACAGCTAAAACGCCATTGACTGTCACCTCTCCAGTGTGTGGGTGAATTGAGAAAATTTGCTGTAAGTCAGCAGAAGTTGTATTGCTAAAGGAATACCTGACCTCTCCATTTGGACCTTCATCCAAGTCCGTGGCGTGCACTTGGACTACCAAAGTGCCACTGGGAGAGTTTTCCAAGATACTCGCCCTGTAGACCGAGTGCTCAAATTCTGGTGCATTGTCATTGGTATCCAGCACAGTCACAATGACCGGGACACCACCAGACTTTGGAGGGTTCCCACCATCTTTGGCTGTAAGCACAAGTCTGTGAGTGGCTTGCTGCTCCCTGTCTAAGGCTTTCTTCAGCACCAGTTCAGGATATTTACTCCCATCCCCACGTATCTGCATTTCCAAATAGAAATGTTCATCAGGGCTCAGAGTATAATTCTGGACACTGTTAGCACCTTCATCGAGATCTTGGGCGTTGGGGAGTGTAAACCGTGCCCCAGGTGACAGGAACTCCGGCATGTTTATATGATATTCACTTAAGGGAAAGCTGGGGGAGTTGTCATTTATGTCCAAGACTTTGAATTCCATCCTATAAAGCTCTAGAGGGTTTTCTAACACGAGCTCATAATTCAGAAGACAGACAGACTTTAACTCACAAAGCTGTTCTCTGTCTATGGGCTCGTTAACAGACAAAGCCCCTGTGCTGGCATTTATATTAAAATATTGCTTACTTGAACCGGTGATCATGCGAAATTTCCGAGCTGAAAGTGTAGCTGCATCTATTCCCAAATCCTTTGCTATGTTCCCAACAGACGCTCCACGCTCTGTTTCCTCGGCGATGGAATACACTATTTGCCCGTCCGCGGTGCAGCAAATAAGGCAGAAAACCATTAAATAGCCCCGCATGCTTCCTTCCCTGGCTCAGCTCCCCGCAGACCGGCTCAGCAGGAACATAATCCAGAATTTCAGCAAACACCCCAAGTTCCCGGCGCGAAGCGAACCGGGGCGCGCCGGCGGCAAGCTCGGTGCAGGCGCGGGAGGCTCCGCGGCGGCTCCGCTCCCCCCGGGCCGTGCCGCCGGCTGCCGTGCGGGGCTCGGCGGCAGCTCCGCAGCTCTGTGCCCGCCGCCGCCGCTCGCTGTGACCGGCGCACCGGCCCCGCGCGGCTCTTAGACGGGCAGCGGCGGCGGCGGCGCCACCCAGAGGCCGCGGCGACACCCGCGACACCGGGGAGGGGGCTGCGCTCCCCCCGCCGCCGCTGTCCCGCCGGCCGCCCGCCGCCTCTCCTCGCCTTCCTTTCTTCCCCTCTTTTTTTAACGCCCCGACGGAGATGGAGCGGGGGGCTGCGCGCAGCCGAGGGCGCGTCATGGATGTGGTTCCGCGAAAAAGGGATGCAGAGCAGAGCCCCCTCCTCCCTCCGCTCCTTGCGGGAGAGGCACCGAGAGGATGCGCTGTCAGAGAACCGCGGTGGAACGGAAAGGTGGATGAGAAGTGACAGGCATCGGCTAAACACGGGTCAGTACAGCCCAGACATGCTCCGGCTGAGCACAACATTTCCCAGAGGGGTTTTAAGAGCACAATTAAAGGAGGCAGTCGACTCTACCCCTGTTAAACTTTACGAGAAAAAAAAAAGCGGGGACAAAAAGCGAATATGAAAAAAAGGAAAAAAGGAAAAAAAGGAAAAAAAAGAAAAAGGAAAGAAAGGAAAAAAGGAAAAAATGAAAACAGGAAAAATAGAAAGGCTCCTTCCTGCTTCACTGCCTCACCTTCTGAACAACATAAATTAATGCAAATTATTGGAGAGAAGGGTCTCTGCTCTGATAGATCACCCCCAGCCAGAGATGAGCTCCCATCCAGCCTAAAAAGCAGGATGGGGGTGACTCTGGTGGCAGGGGGAAATGAGAGGCTGCATCAGTTCAATTACTCATATAGAAATAAATATTGGTACCAAAGAGGTTTTGCATTTAGGACATGCCCAGGAGTTGTGGGGAGAGATGAGCTGATACCACACAGAGACTGCAAATCATGAGTGGAAAAAAAATAACATCAAAGCTCTCTGCTCCCCCAGCTTTCCACACAGAGGGAACGGTTACCAGCTACACCCCAAAGCAGGTGCGAGAAGGCAGAAAAGCATTTCAAAATATCCTCCTGGAAAACCTTCCTGAAATTATCTTCAGCAGCAGTTTATACAGATGAGCAGCACCTCCACCTCCTCTGTTTCCAGTTCCCTTCTGTGAGAGCTTGTTATGATGAGATCCTGATCGATCAAAAGCAAGAGGCTCTAAATGAGTGACAAGGACAGATCTCAACCCTTCTCATACTCATTGTGTTTCTTTCTGCAGCTGAGAATTTCCAGGCAAGTGAAACAGAACATTTCAATTATATATAGTATACATAGAGCCTTTCAAAAAGGGAGAAAATCTGGAGCACAGCCAAAAGTTGTACATTAAATTTAAAAAAAAATCAATACCTCTGTTTGCATCTTCACAACTCAGCAAAGCCTCACAGTGAAGTTCTCATCCTGGCACACTGGAACAGATCTTGGTCTGCTCCAGCACAACTGTCTGCAGATGTGATTTTTTAACTCCAAGAGGTCCTGGCAGTACCTGAGTTTTGCATTTTACTTCTGCCTATTGATGCTACAGAATCCCTTACAGCTCGGGGGTAGCAGGGGTGGCAGCAGAAAGCTGAGAGAAAGCTACAGAGCTGCTGCTCTGCATCCACCTCAATTCACAGAGGACATAAATCTGTCAATAACCCATTGCACACAGCACACAATGCAAGTACTCATGGTTTGCTGCTTACCCCTTTCCTTTCATTGATTGTTAAGTGCAGAAATGCCTAATTCCTACCTAATCACTACAGAATTGTCATCCAGAGTCCCGTCCTCCCCCCCACTCCCAATCTGCCCTAGATTCCTCTTCTGCTGTGTCGACCTGACTCTCAGGTCATACCTGAGAAGCTGCTGGGTTTACTGCTCTGTAGTGATTCACAGTTGTTCTAAACACCCTGAACCAATGCAGTAACATCTGTTAAAGTCACAGGAAAGACTGATATATTTCCTTATCATTAACCTGCAGCAAGGATAAATCCTTCTGTCTGGGAAGAGCTGAAAAGCCACATGTTGATCCCTCAGGTGCACAAACAGGTAAAACACACAGCCTCTACCTGCCCATCTGTGACTCAGTTTACCATGAAGAAACCCAAGAATTTTGGGCTCAACGTCCTCATGTTGAGCAGACAAACCCCCTCAAAGGCAGATTTTCCTCAAATATAATATTGGAATGACAAGCTGTAGTTATTCACTCTGGTGCCTGAAATACTAGCAGTGCTAGCAGAAACTGATTAGTGAATGGTCAAAATCAAAGTAATTGCACATTTGCTTCTCAGATGTACTCACCTTCTGAGAAGTATCTGGCAGCCTACAATGATATTAGTCTTTTTTCCTTTCATTTACTACTCATTAACCATGAAATAAGTTCTTCATCTTTCTGCTGCATCTCTAATTTTGCAGCATCGCCCAGTGCTTTTTTACAGGACTCTAAGTGAACTTGTCTTCACTTGTTTTCAACATGATTTTTAAACCTCACCACCCTGCTTTAGTGTTTTGGCATAGCTGGTCCTCTTGCCATTTTCCACTGTGGAGAGTGATGTGTCAGGCAGCTTTGCTCACCAGAACGTGCATGTAGCCAGCACCATCTCAGCACACGGACCCTTCCATGCTGCCTTCCCAATCCAGCACACGAGTGTCTGATCCTCACACCACTCAGGTAGACAGCTCTGGGTCACAGCCAAAATCCAGGGATCAGTAATATTAAAGATCGGGGGCCAGTTACAACACAGACACTGCTGCCATGAAGGGAATAACACAATTGTGCCACGGGGGCAGAATCCCATTGTGTGGGATTCTTGGACAGCCTTGCCCGTTGTGTGAAGCCACTGCCTGCTTGGCTGAGTCCCAGGCATGTTCCTCCCTGCCTGTTTGGGCTTTCCCTTCCACATCCAGCTCAAGGCAACCTCAAATGTGCCTTTATGCACAGTGTCCCTACTCACTTTTTGGGCCACCCCTCCACCTAATCCTTCTTTTGAGGGTCTCCAATCTCTTAGGCTGTATTAAAGAATTAAACACCTTTAACACAGACACTTCCCTTGGTATCACAGCAGACAATCTAACCTTTGTTTAAACCCCCTCATCTTACGTTTGCCTTCAGTTTGCCATATCCAAACCATTTCCTATTCCTTTCTCTCCGCCGGACCCATTCTCAGAGCCCGTTTGACCCAACTCATGGAGGAATTCCCCTTTGTGGTCCTTCTGAGGTATCATTCACTTCTACAGGACCCCTCATCATGTCTCACTCCCTGATGTGTTCAGAGAGCTCTTCCTCCGTGTTCCTCTGCCCGCCAGGCGATTGCATTTACACCCCCTCGGAGTGCACTCATTCTCCCTCCCTATCTTACACTTTCAGCCAATCCTCCCCTTTTCCTGCGTGTGGACGTCACCAGTCCAGCCACGCGCGTTGTTATCAGAACAATGCTGACTGCCAGAAGAAATGGTTAAACCAGCAAAGGCAAAAACTAAAGGCGAAGAGAAAAAAAACCCAGTTTGTATCGTGGCTGTGGAGCACCACACGAAGGGACACCCGTGTTTGAACATCATCATTACGTCAGCGATGATTTAAAAGCGCCGTTTCCGCGGGCAATGCATCAGAGGTGGTGCCTTCGACGGAGGTTTGCAGGACACGTCCTGCTCGGTGCTGGGGCTTGGGACAATCCCAGGAGCGCTCACCAGCATCGAGGGGCGCCCATTGGTGCTAAATTAGGGCACAGAACTTCGGCGGGAGACAGCAGGGGAATCTGTGAAGGAGAAAGGACGGAACAACAGCTCTGCTGTTTCTCCTCCCAGGAAACCGATGAGCTCCGCGCGGCGGCAGCTGCTCCCGAGGGCAGGTCCAGCTCACCGCCGCCCGAAAGGAGCTCATGAAAAGCTCCCACAGTAATGGGAACCCGGCATTACATAGGGTCTGCCTGCGAACCAAGGACGACCGGAGCTCGGACCAAGCCCAGATCGCCGGCGCGGAGCTGCCGACGGAGGTGCAAGGACCCCGCTTTCACCTTTCATGCGAGAGGAGGACGGCGGTGCCCCGGCGACACGAAACACCAGGGTCCTCAGGCTCGGGAGGTGTGGCCCGCGCTGAACCCTGCCTCAGCCCCCCAGCCCAGGCTCACTCTCAGCCCCGCGCTTCTCCCGGTGGATGGGACGGAAAAAACTTTTGGCAGCATCGCCGGGCTGATCTGCTCTGAGCCCCCCTTCTTTGCCCAGGCAGGCTGTGCCCGCTGGCAGAGCGAGCAGTGGTGTCAGGATGCCCTTCAAAAAGCTCGCAGCTGCTCCCCGGGGACGCGGGAGCAGAGATGACATTATCTATCGGGAGCCCGGAATAACAACTTCACATGCAGAGGATTTCTAGATTCCCACGAAAATCCTCATTACCCGCATCAAGGCACAGAAACAAGGACCCACTGCATGCTATTCAGTACATCGCAGGCAATATCTCGTCTCTTTAACACAAGGACACAGATCGGTCTGTTGACCCCCAACCAGAGACTACCGGACTTGACGGAAGCTGCCGGGGAGGACACCAGCGACAGCGGGTTACGGGGACTCGGTCCCGCTGGTGCGGCAGGAGCGGCTCCGAGCCGAGCACTCGGAGTCTCTGACAACTCCGAGGCAGCCGCGCGGGGCATCATCCTGCCTGGAAAATCTCGTTTTTTCATCTCCCTGTCTCGTTAAAATCTCGAAGCTGCAAAACATCTTCCGGCCGCCACGGCGGAGCAGGCGCTGCTGCCGCTCCCCCTCCGCTCCGCCCGCCGCGGAGCCGCCCGCGGAAGCGCTCGGCAGCGCTCCCGGCTGCCAGCCCCGCCTCGGCTGCGCTGTGCCTGAGAACACCGAGAAAATCGGCATCGCTCTCCTGAACAACGTGCGGCGCTGAGAAGAGCCTGGGCTTGCAGCGCCTGACAGCTCTGCGCGAAATTGGCAGCGTTTATTTAAGGCACTGACGGATATTCTAGAGCCTTCTGTAAACGACTCCTGCCCAGACTATTCCACGAAGTAAAAGCATCCACGAGCTGTTTCTAAAGTTAAGATTGCTTTATGTTTCTAACAGAAATGTTGAAATATTTTGTTGACCGTGTACGAACTGTAGTGATATCCGTATCACTACAGGGGAACTGAACAGAAGCCAAATCCTCCCCTGCCCGATACGATCAGCACTGAGACCCCACATCGCCCTTAACGATAACCTAAAGAAACGAGTCGATTCCAAAACCTGTGCGCAAATGCTGTTTCTCCATATTCTACAGAGGTAGTTAAATCTGTCTATAAGCTTAAAATAGACGTTTTTCCTTTAGAAACTCGTGGTTCCGTCACATCCATGTGAATAGAGGACAGAAGTGACAGTTCCACAGAGCTGGGATAAACCTTGCTGCTCACAAGTGAAGGAAGTTCACGCATAGTTAAGTGGTGATGACCCACTCCTCTTCAGCACGCGACTCCCCTTCATGATCAAAGGAGACTAAACAAACAATCCCCAGCAAATACATAAAGAACTCAAGCTTAAAGCCGCCACTAAGTGATCTAAGAGAAGAAAAGAGAAAATCGTGGGACACCGTCAAATGATTTGCTACGGATCGACGAGAGATAAGATACTTATCTCTCCTCAATCCTAAGATTCTTATCTCTCCTCACTCTTAAGATACTTATCAAAAAAGGACATGGAGTTTTCAAAATTCATTGGTGTTTTCTGTAGACCTATAAGCACAATTATCGTAATTTTGGAAACAACGATCCGCCATTTAAGTCTTTTAGTCCGTGTCCTTCCTCTAAAGAGCTCTATTAGCTCAAACCCCAACCAAATGTACTTTGTCAAAATAAAAAGGCAGCGTTTACAGATATCACTGTCTTTAAAATATGGGGGTTAACCAAAGGAATTGAGTGCCTAACGAAATTATATACCTACTACTCATTTTTATTACCCCGGCAGCTTTACACATTTCGCGTTCAGGCTATAGAGAAAATTAAATTAGATAGAAGAAATTTTCACTTTTCCGTTTAAAAATTCCTTTAATTTTCTGACACTGAACAAGAAACGCTAAACATGACCCTAAAGTCTTATCTCAAAGAGTGCTTTGAAGCTGGCTGACACGAGAACCGGGTCAATTCAGTGCCATCAGTACAAGGAAAAGATCAGCTGAAAAATAACGGTGTTGAAAACAACCCGGTAATTAAACAGTCGCTCTGCATCTGGAAATCGCTGAGTAAACGAGTATCGGAACTGTTCTCTTGGTTTTTTCTGCTCTACTGCTGGGAGAGCCAAAAGCTGTCAGCTTACCATCCCTGAACTATTGAACACCACAGAGAGAAATTTTCCGTTATAATTTTCCCTCTACCAATTTCCCGCTTCTCTCCGCTCCCACCAAATTCGGAATCTTCCTTCCACACAACACGTTTCTGTACGAATGGGATACAACAAACGCCCCATCACTACCAAGAGTGAGATCAGGTCGTGGGGAACGGTAAATTACCACTCCCCCCCTCAAACAGTTCTCCATTTTCCTACAAAACATCCTGGATTTTACTTCACTCCACCCTCACGCACACACATATTTTCGATGGACTTCCAGAGACAGAACAACGCTCACAACATCCACCAAAATTTCACCCGCTCTTTTCGCCCTAGAATTATCCCCTCATGTATTTCAGTTTCTCACAAGTGGCGAATTGCAACAATCAGAAAATTTCTAAATCGAAACACTCCCGAGCGCATCTTGGCGGTTGATTGACAACAGTCATCAAACAATCGTAAACGCCCATGGTTCAAAGACACAATTACATCCACCTTAAGGAAGATATCAAACTACTGAAAAACTCCCAGGCTGAAAGGCGCTTAAGGCAGGAAAAGAACATATCTCCTAACACCAACTGCTGCAATTTGACGCCAAGCAGGCAGTTAAAAAAAAAAAAATTCCGACCACATGAATAAAATAGCGTCCTATGCAAGATAATTTTTTTTAAGTAAAAGAAAAATAGAAAATAAGGAAATATTAACGGGCAGTCACGTATTGAGAAAAAGAAACTTGAAAATGAGAACACGCAAATCTAAGGCAGATCACCACATCTAAATGCAACACACTAAAATGCTAGGACATCGTTCTAAAACTGTTATCACAGAAAAGGCGTTTTAATATATCGAAGATTAATGTATTAAGCAAATCATTGTACCAAAGAGACAGAAACAAAAACGTAAGTTTTCGAAGGCTCTTACCACGCTGGAAGCAAGAGGGGAGAGAGACGGGCCCTTCCCAGCAGAACCATTTTCTGCAGCAGGACCAGGCGGCGGCGGAGGGAAGTTGGGGCTGAAAACCAAGAGGTCGCTCTTGGCCGCGCCGTCCGCCACGCACAGGCTCCGGCTGTGGCGCTGCGAGTAGGACCAGCTGCCCACTTCGCTGGCGCACACGAGCGTCGTGGGCCCGGGCCCCGAGAGCACGGCCGCCCGCGGCGCCCAGCGCGACGCCCCGTACAGCACCAGGGCCAGCAGGAAGAGGCTGGACACGGCGCAGATGGCCACCACGAGCCACACGTTGGTGGCCGCGCTCGCCGCGCCGGGGCCCGTGTCCACGCCCAGCGCCGAGCGCGACAGCGACGACGAGGATCCCGCGGCCGCGGCCAGCGCCGCCTCGGCGGCCTCGACCAGCGACACGCTGAGCGTGGCCGTGGCCGAGCGCGCCGGCTCGCCGTGGTCGCGCACGACGATGAGCAGCCTGTGGCGAGCGCCGTCGGCCTCGTCCAGCGCCCGCGCCGTGCTCACCTCGCCGCTGTAGAGCCCCACGCGGAACGGGCCCTTGCCCCGCGGCTCCCACAGCTCGTAGCGCAGCCACGCGTTGTAGCCCGAGTCGGCGTCCACGGCGCGGATCTTGGCCACCACCTGCCCCGCCGGCGCCCCCCACGCCGCCCACGCCCACAGCGTGCCCGACACCGAGCCCGCCGCCGCCGCCGCCTCGACCGCCTCGACCGGCAGGGCGCCCGCCTCCGGTGCCGAGCCCGCGGGCGGCAGCAGCGCCGGCGCGTTGTCGTTCTCGTCCAGCACGAAGAGCTGCACCGTGGCGTTGCCGCACAGCGGCGGCTCCCCCGCGTCCACCGCGCGCACCTCGAACTGCAGCACCTGCAGCTCCTCGTAGTCCAAGGGCTGCAGCGCCCACAGACGCCCGCTCTCCGCGTCCAGCGACACGTAGCTCGACGCCGGCCGCCACCCGCCGCCCACGGCCCCCGACGACGACACCGCGGCCCCGCCGCCCGCGCCGCCCGCGCCGCCCTCCCACACCGAGTAGCTGACGCGCCCGTTGCCCGCCTCGTCCGGGTCCCGCGCCCACAGCCGCGCCAGCTCCGCGCCCGCCGCGTTGTTCTCCCGCGCCAGCACCGTGTACACGGCCTGCGCGAACGCCGGCGCGTTGTCGTTCACGTCCGACACCGGCACCCGCAGCCCGCGCCTCGCGCGCAGCGCCGGCGCCCCGCCGTCCTCCGCTCGCACCTCCACCTCGTACTCCGACACTCGCTCCCGGTCCAGCGCCTCGCGCAGCACCAGCGAGTACGAGCCCGCGAACGTCGCCTCCAGACCGAACGGCGACGCCGGCCACACCCAGCACCGCACGCGACCGTTCTCGCCCGAGTCCCGGTCCGACACGCTCAGCAGGGCCACCACCGTCCCCAGCGACGCGTCCTCCGGCACCGGCACCGACAGTGACGTCACCCACACCTCCGGCGCGTTGTCGTTCACGTCCAGCACCTCCAGCACCACCTTGCAGTGACCCGACAGCGGCGGGGAGCCTTTGTCTCTTGCTTCTACAGGGATCTCGTAACTATACATTTGTTCATAGTCTAATATGCCCTTAAGTCGGATTTCTCCTTTATTTTCGTCGATAGTGAACATTTCTTCAACTTTTGTACTAACACGTCTGCTAAATATATATTCTATATCGCTATTGATCCCCTCGTCAGGATCGGTGGCACTAAGCGTGACTAACAGAGTCCCGAGCTCTGAACCTTCTAGGGCTTTAATCTTATACACGGACTGGTTGAATTGGGGCGTGTTGTCGTTCGCGTCCAGCACTGAGATCACCAGCTCCATTGTCCCCGTCAGAGACGGCCGGCCCCCGTCACTCGCCGTCAGCACCAACCGGTGCACGGGAATCGTCTCGCGGTCCAAAGCTTTCGTTAAAATAAGACCCAAAGACGCACTTTGGTCATTACTCCCCTGATGATCGAGACTGAAATACTCGCTGGGGCTGAGTGTGTAGGAGAGCTGCGCGTTCGCTCCGATATCCGCATCCGACGCGCCCTCCAGCGGGAAACGAGACCCTGGCACAGACGATTCCGCGATGCTAAGGGCTTCTTCGTCCACACGGAAGATGGGGGCATTGTCGTTGATGTCGGTGACCTCCAGCTCCACATGGAAGACGCGCAGCGGCCGCTCCAGCAGCACCTCCAGGCGCAGCGCGCACGGCGCGCTCTTGCCGCACAGCTCCTCCCGGTCGAGCCGCGAGCTCAGCAGCAGCGCGCCGCTCGCCCCGCTCACCTCCACGCTCGCCCGCCGGCCCTGCGCCACCAGCCGCAGCCGCCGCGCCTCCGCCTCGCCCGCCTCCAGCCCCAGGTCCTGCGCCAGACGGCCCACCACCGTGCCGGCCTTGGCTTCCTCCGGCACCGAGTAGCGCACCTGCCCGCCCGCCAGCGCCCAGGCCGCCTGCAGCACCAGCACCCGCAGCACGGGCTCCCACCGCATCGCCGCCGCTTTCTCCTCCGGCTCCTTCCCTGGCCCTGAGCGGCTCCCCGCCGCTGCCCTGACGTCCGCCTTAGTTTCTCCCTGGGAGGAGCCGCACGCTACTCCGCTTTCTCAGCACCCCGCCCGGGCCGGTCCGCCGCATCCTTCCTCTCGCTGACGGCACCGTGACTGAGGCTCGGGGAGGAGCTGCCGCCCTTCCGTGTCTCACAGCGCCTTCGCGGCCAACAGCGGCACCTGGTGTCCGACCGCGGCTCCTTCCGTGAGCAGCCGCCGCCGCCCTCCTCCCGCCGCCGCCGCGGCTCCGTGCCGGGAGGGACCGGCCGTGGCTCCGCCCGTTCGCCCTGTGCGCTCCGCGATTTCCCGTCCGAACACTGCCTGCCTCCGCAGCGGTTGTAGTTGGTTCTTTTGTCTCCTCCCCTTCTTCTTTTCTTCCTGTTCTCCTTCCTTGAGGCACTTTAATTGAGAAGTACACTTGCCAAAAATGCACGTATAATTGAACGCCCATATTAAGCCAGTAATCATACCTAGGAATATCTTCACTGCATAAAGCCTACTCCACTTCTGATCTCCGGACTTCATCTTCTCTTATGCGTGAGGAGGCATAATTCAATTTTCCCATTTATGTTTTCTTCTGGAAGGTATTTCAGCTGTTTCCTCTACAGAAGGAGCCTGTATCCTCGATCTTCCATCTGTAGAAAGTACTCAGGTCTTCAGAAGACATAGATCCACATATAATGTATTTGGTCCAGGAATGCTAGAAACGAACAGAAATTGCTTACCTTTTCATGGCTTTGTGACAGGGATGTCGCTGAGCAATTCCACACAGCCTCCTTGGGTTTTTGTAGAGTAAATAATTCAGTAAACCCATCATATTAAAAGACTACCTGTGTCTGTCCATAGGAGAATTCTTTTGCCCTCGAAGTACGTTTCCAACCGAGTAAAGCATCAGCACATACCAATTCCAAAGACTTTCAGCTCCATCAGCAACTCCCTAACTCTAAACATAACCAGAAGAGCAGAAATCCTCTCAGAAGGGTGAAATAGCTCAGGAAACCTGAACTCTCTCGTGTTTATGTGTCAGTAAAGTATTTTCTGTAAGTTTTATCCCCCAAGTGTAGCTGCACGATGGAGATCAAAGTCTTGGTTATCATTTTTAGGCAGGTAGAAATTCACAGTATGGCAAAACCATGTTACTGACGGAGCTGAGCTGCTGCAGGACACAGCAGAATTATACAACCATGACACAACTGAAGACAAGATAAAAGGGTTGCACCACTGTTCTTGCAAGGCAAGGTTCATCTCAACATGTTCCCAGGCACCCACCTCATCTATTCACATAAAAACATCAGAGCCCCTTCTCTACACAACTACAGCACTTCCTGCTGCTCTGCCCTGTAGGCCAGGCAGTAACATAAAGCAGGTAATTTCACAGATTAGTGAGTTGCTGGTTCTACCACAAGAGGAATCAATGATGCATGCACCCGGAGGTAAAAAAGCAACAACAAAAAAGGAACATACAAAGCACTAAAAAAATCCATGTAGGTCCCTTGATGGATATTTTTAATTACACCTGTTGCTATTCTAATAGTTATCCTCATTTATTTCTATGTCTCCATTGTCAGGCCTGTGTTCAAGGATCACTCTTCAAAATTTCAGGGAAGCAGGGCTGAAAAAGCAAACAGGTTTTTGTGCATCCTCTTAAATCTCAGCTGTATTTCCAGCATTTCTGTATCTGTTTCTACAAAGGCAGAAACAAATGAAACCTGAAGCCTCACAAGCTTTCTTTTGAAGTAAAATTGACCTTAAGAGACTACAACAAAATGAACAACAGTGATGGCAAGGAGCACAGACTCTGAAATAAAAGAGCATTATTTGGCAGCACGGCTTTCATTCACGACTGCCAACACATCTCCTGATAAAGTCAAGCTAAATCACTCTATGTGGAAATTGGGAGTTTCAAGCATCATCCATCTTCGTATTCATATGATCATCATATGGCAAGCACAAAACGAGACAAAAAAAAAAGCTTCTTTTTTAAAGTGTTCTAAGGGAAGGGAAAATTAAAATTAAATTAAGTAAACACAAATAATATAATGTTAAAACCCCACAACATCCTAGAAATACAATGCCTATGACTGCCGTGTACATGGGACTACCCAAGTCAGAAACCAAACTGAGGTGCTTTTACAAGTACATTAATCCACCAAGACCAAGTCCTGTACCAACATGTCTTGCTTGATCTAGCACTACAGCTGCAGATTTTGACAACCGCTTTGATTCGTGTTCTTCTGCAGTTAAGTACCGTAGATTAGAAAGCGATTTCAATCATACTTAGGAGGGGAAAACGTGAAATGCATCTGTCTTTTTCATGTCCATAGTAATTCTGTAGTACTTCACAAAATACTATATGCCATGCACGGTGAAGAGGCAAGAACTTCATATATAGATTTCTGTTTCAGAGGTGAATAAAAAAGAAGGACAGACTTCTGAGTAAGAAAAGACTGGAAACCAGCAATTTACAGCAGTCAAAAGCAAGAAATTAATTAGAACTGCCTCACCTGTAAGACAAGGAAATGTGGGCAAGTGAAGCTACTCTGTTCAAAATGAAAGACTGAAGAGGCACTCAGAGTTGGGATTAACTCCACAGGTGGAAGAAAGCCAGGCCTGATAACACCAGCAAGATAAGGTAAACACTGCAGTCAGGCAGAAATCTTTATCAAGAATTGTTACATTTAATAACTCATGACGGGATCTCAGAAAGTCACGAACAGAGATGTATCAAAGATTACAGAAGATATAACCCTATGGAGTAGAAATCAAATATAGGTCTGCTGAAAAGAACTGCAGAAAGAGTTGATGACTCTGAAGACCTAGGCAGGAAAATGGGAAAATATTTTCAGTGCAGGGGACTACAAAGCTGAGTAGAGAAGAAAAAGATGTGGCTTCAAGACAGACTGACTGATTCTGAAAAAGGCAGTGAAGGTTCTAAAATTACAAAATAGAGAAGAAAGTGAAATATATATGAACTCCAATCTCAGTGCTATGAAAAAGGCAAGACTCACGAGATGCTACAAGACAAAGAAATATTTCATTCAACTTTCACAGCGGACATCAAGACTTAAGTGTTTTTCAGAGCTGCCCACATAAACACGGTAAAGGGAAGAAAGAAGATCAGAGTGCCATAAAAAACCTGCTGCGACGTAACACAGTACAGACCACTAAGGCGACGTACAATGCAACCAGAAGTGAGAGGATAAAGCACAGCGAACCACGGACCGCCCCCACGCCACGGGGGCGGAGCCCGGCTCTAGCCCAGAACTGCCCTGGATTCGGGTGGGAAGGGACAGAACCACAAAGGCAGTGCCACTGACCGTGTCGAGGAGAGCGGAGGGCTCCGGCTGCGTGTCCTTGGGCGCGGGGCCGGGCGGCGGCGGAGGGAAGTTGGGGCTGAAAACCATGAGGTCGCTCTTGGCCGCGCCGTCCGCCACGCACAGGCTCCGGCTGTGGCGCTGCGAGTAGGACCAGCTGCCCACTTCGCTGGCGCACACGAGCGTCGTGGGCCCGGGCCCCGAGAGCACGGCCGCCCGCGGCGCCCAGCGCGACGCCCCGTACAGCACCAGGGCCAGCAGGAAGAGGCTGGACACGGCGCAGATGGCCACCACGAGCCACACGTTGGTGGCCGCGCTCGCCGCGCCGGGGCCCGTGTCCACGCCCAGCGCCGAGCGCGACAGCGACGACGAGGATCCCGCGGCCGCGGCCAGCGCCGCCTCGGCGGCCTCGACCAGCGACACGCTGAGCGTGGCCGTGGCCGAGCGCGCCGGCTCGCCGTGGTCGCGCACGACGATGAGCAGCCTGTGGCGAGCGCCGTCGGCCTCGTCCAGCGCCCGCGCCGTGCTCACCTCGCCGCTGTAGAGCCCCACGCGGAACGGGCCCTTGCCCCGCGGCTCCCACAGCTCGTAGCGCAGCCACGCGTTGTAGCCCGAGTCGGCGTCCACGGCGCGGATCTTGGCCACCACCTGCCCCGCCGGCGCCCCCCACGCCGCCCACGCCCACAGCGTGCCCGACACCGAGCCCGCCGCCGCCGCCGCCTCGACCGCCTCGGCCGGCAGGGCGCCCGCCTCCGGTGCCGAGCCCGCGGGCGGCAGCAGCGCCGGCGCGTTGTCGTTCTCGTCCAGCACGAAGAGCTGCACCGTGGCGTTGCCGCACAGCGCCGGCTCCCCCGCGTCCACCGCGCGCACCTCGAACTGCAGCACCTGCAGCTCCTCGTAGTCCAAGGGCTGCAGCGCCCACAGACGCCCGCTCTCCGCGTCCAGCGACACGTAGCTCGACGCCGGCCGCCACCCGCCGCCCACGGCCCCCGACGACGCCACCGCGGCCCCGCCGCCCGCGCCGCCCGCGCCGCCCTCCCACACCGAGTAGCTGACGCGCCCGTTGCCCGCCTCGTCCGGGTCCCGCGCCCACAGCCGCGCCAGCTCCGCGCCCGCCGCGTTGTTCTCCCGCGCCAGCACCGTGTACACGGCCTGCGCGAACGCCGGCGCGTTGTCGTTCACGTCCGACACCGGCACCCGCAGCCCGCGCCTCGCGCGCAGCGCCGGCGCCCCGCCGTCCTCCGCTCGCACCTCCACCTCGTACTCCGACACCCGCTCCCGGTCCAGCGCCTCGCGCAGCACCAGCGAGTACGAGCCCGCGAACGTCGCCTCCAGACCGAACGGCGACGCCGGCCACACCCAGCACCGCACGCGACCGTTCTCGCCCGAGTCCCGGTCCGACACGCTCAGCAGGGCCACCACCGTCCCCAGCGACGCGTCCTCCGGCACCGGCACCGACAGCGACGTCACCCACACCTCCGGCGCGTTGTCGTTCACGTCCAGCACCTTCAGTTCCACGCTACAATGACCCGACAGCGAAGGTGTCCCTTTATCTGTCGCTTCGATTTGCAATTCGTGTAAACGAACGTCTTCGAAGTCCAAAGTACCCATAAGTCTGATTTCGCCCGTCTTGGTGTCAATAGTAAAGAGTCCTTTGTTACCGATGGGAGTCGAGCTCAAGATGCTGTAACAAAACTCGCTATTGCTGCCTTCGTCCGGATCGGTGGCATTCACACGCACTAGGAGCGTCCCGTCTGTAGCGTTCTCCGGCAGCTGCACTTTATACACGGACTGGTTAAACTGGGGCGCGTTGTCGTTTGCATCCACCACCGAGATCACCAGCTCCATTGTCCCTATCAGAGACGGCCGGCCCCCGTCACTCGCCGTCAGCACCAACCGGTGCACGGGAATTGTCTCGCGGTCCAAAGACTTCGCGAGTACCAGAAACAGAGACTTCCTGCTTTCATCAGACGATTTGACATCGAGTGTAAAATGCTCGCTGGGACTGAGTGCGTAGGAGAGCTGCGCGTTCGCTCCGATATCCGCATCCGACGCGCCCTCCAGTGGAAAACGAGACCCCGGCACAGACGATTCCGCGATGCTGAGGTTTTTCCGAGCTGCGGCGAAGATGGGGGCATTGTCGTTGATGTCGGTGACCTCCAGCTCCACATGGAAGACGCGCAGCGGCCGCTCCAGCAGCACCTCCAGGCGCAGCGCGCACGGCGCGCTCTTGCCGCACAGCTCCTCCCGGTCGAGCCGCGAGCTCAGCAGCAGCGCGCCGCTCGCCCCGCTCACCTCCACGCTCGCCCGCCGGCCCTGCGCCACCAGCCGCAGCCGCCGCGCCTCCGCCTCGCCCGCCTCCAGCCCCAGGTCCTGCGCCAGACGGCCCACCACCGTGCCGGCCTTGGCTTCCTCCGGCACCGAGTAGCGCACCTGCCCGCCCGCCAGCGCCCAGGCCGCCTGCAGCACCAGCACCCGCAGCACGCCCGCACCACAACGCTCCTCCATCCCTGCCGCTGCCGCTGCCGCTGCCGCTCCGCCTGCCGGCCCCGCCACGGGCCCCGCACGGCTCCCCGCCGCCGCCCGGACGCTCCGGCTCTGCTGCCCGGCCCGCGCCGCCCCCCCGCGCTCACAGCCGGGCTCTCCGCCGCACCGGGGCGGAGCCGCCCAGCCGCCGTTCCTGAGCCTGCAGCGACACCGTGCGCTGCTCCGCCGCCTCACACGCTCCCACACAGCGCCCGAGCCTCCGACCCGGTATGGCCGTCTCCTCTACTTTTTCTCTTCTAATCGTTCTCCTCTTTTATTTTGTTTTTGGGGGTTTCATTTTATTCCTTTTTTTTTTTTTCTCCTATTCCCTCTTCTTTATGCCTTCTGGTAACTCGCCAGAAGCTTCCGGAGCCAGACAGCAGGAAAAACAAGCAGGACCCACGTACTGCATTTACGTGGCATTAGAGTCAGACCGCGAAATATTCTAATCGAGGCGGGGGCTCTTGAGAACCAGCTTCACCCAGCGAGTAGAGGTAAGATCGTTGCGTACTGCTCATCTCCGTTGCTGTTTTCTTTCTTCTCTTTGTCATCTTGCATCTCTAGTTATGTCTTTGTGCCATTCTTTCATAGCATCTTCTGTATTTCTTTATCTTGTCTCACTCCTTTTATGTCCTCCTTTCTTTCTTGCTCTCCTCCCTTTCTTTGTACATTTTATTCATCTGTGACTTACCAGTAAACCAATCCCTCCGTCCGTCCTTCCTTGCCCCCCCATCTTCTTCCTCCTCTTCACTGTCCTTATGCACACACATACTCTCTTCTTCTTCACCTCTGTAATCAGTGTTTTTTTCCATTACATCGCCCTCCCCATGAAGCATGAACATGCCATTGGTGACAGTTCTCATTCCTCTCCATCGTCATCTTTCATCTCTCCACTCAAGGAACAAACTTTCTGCTCACTTCAGGTCTATGCAGAGTGCTCTTTCCCCTCACCTTCTGGGAGGAAACCACACTCCTCAGGCCCCATCCTCTCAAGGGAGAGAATTCACAGCCCTCTGAAACACAGGCCCAATCCCTAGGTACTTTGACATTAGTGCAAACAGACTTGACTAAGCACAAACAACCCAGAGAATCTTCTTCAGGAACTCAAAGCCATCAAGGCCCAGCACACCAATCCTTCCTGAATGCTGGAGAAAATATGGAGCAACCACAGCTTCCGAACACTCTTCATATACTTCGATGAAGAACTGTTCTTCAGGCCTCATTTGCCACCTGCATGATGAATGTAAATATCTGGCTTCGTATTTCAGGCAGGCCAGGCAATCCTACTTTCATGTGGTTCTATCCTTCAATATAGGATTGCTCAAATCCTCCTCACACCTTGGACAGCACATATACAATTTATTAAATGCCATTTTCAGCTTTTTCATCCCAGGCCTGCTGAACTTCTGAATATTCAATCTCTTTGACATCCTACAAATAGAAATATCACAGTTGGTGTCATTTGGGAGGACTGCAAGAACAGACATTAATAGAGCAACCATTAAAGAGACTTTTTCTTACAGACATTGTGAGATTTCATTAAATTTATTCAGGCACAGTCAGAAATACACAGCAAGACCATCCATGCCCAGGGGCATTATTCCCTGTGGAATGCCTCTGTGTAGCCTGATCCACAGGGTGAAGGCAACGAAGTCATTTTATCAGTGTCATTTTCTCTGAGAATACACCCCAACTTCCAACAGATCCACTCTGAGAAATGTGTTAGGGTCCCTCTTTCATCCGTGCTTCCTGTTATTTGCTCGTACTGTGTCTGAAGAAATAAGATAGGAATGAGAGGAGGCAGTGCTGCTCTGCTGATCCAGTAAAGGAATCACACAACATTTCAAACTGGAAGGCACCCTTAAGGATCATCAACTCCAACTCCAAATCCAGGCGCATTTGGTCAATCCAAAATGAACATATCATGACTAAAGATGTTTAAAGGTACAACTCTATTTCAGACTCATCTTCTTTAGGAAGCAGCAACTTACCTGAAGCATCTCTGGCTCCTTCTTCAGAAAATATTTACTTTCAAGGGAGGAAATTTGTTCTGAAGCATATTTTCTTCTAATATTATCTGAGTTTTCTGGGGAAGATGAATAGGGGGAAATGACCCACATTCTGCAAAGCCTCTAAATCACTGAACAGAGCACAATACTCCTTCATGCATTTTTATCACATACGAAGTAGGAGAGGCCCTGCAAATCTAAGGACATTCTCCCAACCTCAACCTCAGCTTAGAAGACTGGAAAATCTATCCATAATAGTGATGGTCAGCTTCTGGAAACTCTGCTACCTGACAGCTACCAAAATGCAGCAGTCTGCATTTCATCCACTGTTACCAACATATTGCCAATGCAAAAGAAGAAAAAAATTTAAAAGATGTAATTTTTTGGTAAAAGGTGAGAAGAAAAGTAGAAGGTCACATTCCACCATATCAAAATGCCAGGTCTGACAATTTCTTGGTTAAGAAGAGAACTTCTTCCACTCCCTAGCAAGACAAGAGCAGAGATGTAAACAAGGAGAGCTCCGGAGAAGGCTGACCAAGCAAGACTGATATTTGGAAAAAGCTGATGTTTCACCGACACCACATTTTCAAAAGCAAGTGATCCAAGTGGTGTACGGCAGATGTCTTCACATCTCGCAGGAAGAGCATGGAGAATACTGAGGATCCAGAGGACTTGAGAAGGACCTGAGAGGATCCCAGGAGAGCAACCCTGGGTGACAGGTGTCTTCACAAGGTTTTCCACTGGAATCTTCTATCCCAAGGTCTGGGAAATTAATCTCCAGCTAAGTAGCTGGAGCTTTTCTTCCCCAATGAGAATGCTTATGCTTCACAGCATCTCCATTTCCTCAGTGAAGAAACTTCTCCACTCAAAGTCACCCTCCCCATGACAGAGAGCCCAAGCAGTACTCCCTGCCACTTGGAGGATTACAGCTGTAGCAACCAAACTGCCCCACCAAAACAGCTTGCTCCAGCAATAAAACCCACCCTGAGCATGATCCAGGCCTTTGCACATCCCCACCTTCCCTCCCAATCGGCACAAAGAACTTATGAAGGGATGCAAAGCCACAGAAGATCTGACAGACTGTGAAATTCACCCTAAATGTGCTGCTTTTTCAGCAATCTCAGATGGAAACACCACAGAGCTACACATTAGAGATGTTTAAAATTCTGTGATCAGAGTGACAGCTCTGATCCTTATCCAGATTCATTTTATTTTGAGAGAGCCACACCAAATGCTGAAGCACAAACACAGTTAAACTGTAGGGAGAATTTCTATGATAACATCATAGCTGGGCTGCTCTGCAGCGTTTGGTGTGGCCACGGAGATATCAGGGTTAAGCATGAGAAGGGGACACCCCATTTCTACTGAGGCTGACCCTGCAAGTGCTCAGGTAGGAGATATGAGGCACACACAGATTATACTCTCTTCCTCATCACATCCTCTTGCAAATCCCACTTGACAAGCAGCAAGAAACCATCATGACAAAATCAACAGATGAGGATGCTACTACAGACGTGCATCCCTACACAAGGACTCCAGCAAACTGAAGTCCTACCCTCCCACAATGCCTTCCTCAAAATAAGAGGGAAGTGGTTCATCAAACAATATTCAGCAGTCCATTTGCTCTTATCAGCACATTTCATATAGTAACGATATATCAGCACAAATCTCTTTCTGTTTTGGGAGAACTTCATCACCTCAAAGGACTTTGTGGCCATTTCAATACCGCACAGCATCTCAAGGTCTACCAAGCCTCCAACTCCAGAACCTTAGAGCTTTTCAAAGGATCCCAGGCAGAAACACTCCGTTGCGCATCCTTCCTCACAGTTTTCTCTAGAAATCCTTCATTCATCACTCTGGGATGTGACACCATATCATCACTCATTCTTGTCTTAAGACATGGCCCATAGCCTTCTCAATGAATACCACCATCCTTAGGCAATTCTTCCCTCTGTTCAAGGTCACATCAAAAAATCAGGGCCTTACTCTGCCACTGCCACACTCGCTTTAATAAACATGCTACAGTTTCCTTCCTTTATAGGAAGGAAAAAAGATAAAAGGAAAAAGGCAATAGTAAAAGTCCATACTGCCTTTCCTACTTTCTTAATGAGCCTGATGATGGAACCTAAGAGTAGAATTGTTGTTTCCAAAGGGAGCCAAATATTTGAAGTCCCAAGTGTAATTTTGTGTCACATCTCTTGCAAGGAAAATAAAAGAGGACAGTTTTCAGTAATAATCTAGACCTAATACCAACATGGTCAGAAGTCAGCAAAGGCATTAAGTCAATACAAAGGGATTGGGGGACTGGCACCACCATGGCTTGTCTTGTATTCCTGCACCAAGCTGACAATAAAATCCTTCATGCAAAAAAGTAAGAAAGCTGCCTGTAAAGCTGGCACCTCGAGGCACCTCTCACTGCAATAGGCACTGATTTCATTCCAGGTAAAACTCCTGACCAGAGCAGCAAGACTCTACTGCGGATGGTAACTGATCTGAGGTGCCATAATATCCTATTTCTATTTCCACACATCAAAAAATTCCAAAATCGGGGAAGGACAAGGACGAAGATAAAAATGTCCCCTGAATATCCTAAAACACCCACTGCCCAGGGCTACGGGGGCGGAGCCGCGCTACAAGCAAGAACAACACAGGGGGCGGAGAGAATGGGCAGAGGAGAAAAGAAGCGGTGGAGGAAACGACGAGAGGCGAGCAAGGTATTGGCACTGACCGTGTCGAGGAGAGCGGAGGGCTCCAGCTGCGTGTCCTTGGGCGCGGGGCCGGGCGGCGGCGGAGGGAAGTTGGGGCTGAAAACCATGAGGTCGCTCTTGGCCGCGCCGTCCGCCACGCACAGGCTCCGGCTGTGGCGCTGCGAGTAGGACCAGCTGCCCACTTCGCTGGCGCACACGAGCGTCGTGGGCCCGGGCCCCGAGAGCACGGCCGCCCGCGGCGCCCAGCGCGACGCCCCGTACAGCACCAGGGCCAGCAGGAAGAGGCTGGACACGGCGCAGATGGCCACCACGAGCCACACGTTGGTGGCCGCGCTCGCCGCGCCGGGGCCCGTGTCCACGCCCAGCGCCGAGCGCGACAGCGACGACGAGGATCCCGCGGCCGCGGCCAGCGCCGCCTCGGCGGCCTCGACCAGCGACACGCTGAGCGTGGCCGTGGCCGAGCGCGCCGGCTCGCCGTGGTCGCGCACGACGATGAGCAGCCTGTGGCGAGCGCCGTCGGCCTCGTCCAGCGCCCGCGCCGTGCTCACCTCGCCGCTGTAGAGCCCCACGCGGAACGGGCCCTTGCCCCGCGGCTCCCACAGCTCGTAGCGCAGCCACGCGTTGTAGCCCGAGTCGGCGTCCACGGCGCGGATCTTGGCCACCACCTGCCCCGCCGGCGCCCCCCACGCCGCCCACGCCCACAGCGTGCCCGACACCGAGCCCGCCGCCGCCGCCGCCTCGACCGCCTCGACCGGCAGGGCGCCCGCCTCCGGTGCCGAGCCCGCGGGCGGCAGCAGCGCCGGCGCGTTGTCGTTCTCGTCCAGCACGAAGAGCTGCACCGTGGCGTTGCCGCACAGCGGCGGCTCCCCCGCGTCCACCGCGCGCACCTCGAACTGCAGCACCTGCAGCTCCTCGTAGTCCAAGGGCTGCAGCGCCCACAGACGCCCGCTCTCCGCGTCCAGCGACACGTAGCTCGACGCCGGCCGCCACCCGCCGCCCACGGCCCCCGACGACGACACCGCGGC
>VWZP01008434.1:32658-53311 GCA_013396995.1 Dicaeum eximium | reverse complement strand
GCAGGTGACCTGTCCAAGCAGGAAAGCAGCTGACCTGCTCCACACCCTGTAACACCTGCCCCGTTCCAGGCCTGCCCTGGATAAGCTGTGATTATCCCTGGCATGCGCAGGGGCAGCTCCTGGAGCTGGTTTTTGTCCTGCTGAAGCTGCTGTGATCCGTGAGAGCCCTCGCTGGGCCAATCCCAGGAGCAGCCTCCTCGCAGCCTCCCGGGGTTCAGTTCAGAGCCGAGGCATCGCTGCTGACACCACCCCTGACATCTTAATTTGGAACTGCACCCTCTGTAATTACTGCCCTGTCGGGGACCTTATAATCACCCAAGTAAAACCTCAACCAATTTAAAACGATCCCGGGTCCAGCCCCCAGGTGTGACTTCCAGGGGTGCTTCCAGCTCAGGCCAGTTCAAATTACAAGGGCCGACCTCCTAATTAGGAAGAGTTATGGCTCGATTTAAAAAGGAGAGCAGACTAATTAACACATGTAGTGTAATGTCTTAATTGGGATTCAGATTGGAGAATTTATGTGGTTCAGAATAAATGACTCATAATTAGCCAAGAGGTCCAGTTTTCTCCTGTGCCTGGGATCCCTGCTCCCGACACCGAGCTGGGGAGGATGGGGAGTTAAATATTGCATTTTGTGAGCTGTCAGCTGCAGTGCAAATCCCTCTTTGCACCCATTAACCCCCCACAGGAAGGGAGTGATGAGGAGCTTCCAAAGGGTTTCACTGCAGAGGATCAGCACAGATTGAAAATAAATACAATTAATATCCATGTGGTGAAGAGGGATTTAGTTCACACCGCTGCTCTGCGTGCTCTGCCAAAGGGTTGGGTCAGGGAAGGGGGAGGTCTGGAGCTTCAGAGCCCCCTGACAGCCCAGCCCTGGCATCTTCTGGAGCCTAAAAAAATCTCAGGATGAGTAACGTTGGGAGGGAGGTCACCCAGCCCAACCTCCCTGCTCAAGCAGGGTCCCCTGGAGCACAGAACTCAGGATTGTGCCCAGATGGATTTGGAGTATCTCAAAAGACACTTAAAAAAGAGATATTAAAAACTGAATTACTGAACATCTCCAGAGATATTCAAAAAGCAGAGGAAGGAGCCTGATTTATTCACAAGAGCAAACTCCATCCCACCCCACTGTAACTCTGCAGAAGTATTGGTGCTGTTTCACAGGAGAACAGGAGTTTTAGGGACCTCACCCCATGCACTGGACAGGAGCAGCTTTGGAATTAAACCCTGGCTCACATGATTCAATAAGAAGCTGGAAAGCTTGCACCAGGAGGTCTCACACAGGAAAGCTGCAGGAGGACAAGAGAATCGTGGAATCATGGAATGGTTGGGGTTGGGAGGGACCTTAAAGCCCATCAGGGACAACTGCCACTGTCCCAGGTGGATCCAAACCCATCAACCTGGCCTTGGGCACTGCCAGGGATCCAGGGGCAGCCACAGCTGCTCTGGCAATTCCAGCCCAGCCCCTCCCCACCCTCCCAGCCAGGAATTCCTTCCCAAGATCTGATCCAAACCTCCCCTCCCTCACTTGAGACCATCTCCCCTTGTCCTTTCACTCCCTGCTCTTGGGAAAAGTCCCCTCTGCAGCCTTTCACAAGCCTCCTTTATCACGTTTATTTTATTGTCCCCAATTTTATAACAGAAAATTTTTGGTCTGTCTCACTGCCATAACTGGTCCAAAATTTTTGGTCTGTCCTGACCTTCAGATGACAAAGAACAGGAAATTTTGCAACACTTCCCTCCTCCTCTTCCTCTTTTCCTTCAAGCCTTGTTCCTTTACTGCTTCAAACCCCCCAACGCCTCTTCCTCCTGCAATTTCCCATCAGAACATTTGCTGGGGAGACCCTGAGAGAGGCAGGGAGAGGCTGGGAGCGCTGAGCTGAGGGATGCAGCGGAGCAGCCGAGCCCGCGCGGTGTCCGTAGGTACAGACACACACAGACAGTGCATCTGCTGCGCAGAGACAGAGTGTTGGAGCTCTTGTAAATACACCTTCATTCAACTTTCATCGCAGCGTTCATTAGTGGTTTAAATTTTGCATAATTTGGCAGCTGCCTCTGGCGTTTTTCAGGAGGTGCTGTAATTTATTCCATATGGAAGTCAGGCGCTGCACTCCGAAGGAGTTATCGGGTGCGCTGAACCAGGGCTGTATTTGTCTGGGAGGAGGTGTCAGATGCTAAACTAAACATGACAGGAGTGAACCCAAGTCTCCCAGCTGACAGATTCTGTGGGGTTTCTGTGCTGTTTGCTATAAACAGGTTCAGAGGCAGCGCAGACACCGCGAGACGCCGGCGCTGCCGCGGGGCACGGGGAGCGCAGGGCTGGATCCTGAGGGATCCTGAGGGATCCCACACTCCTCACAACACCCCTCTGATGTGCCAAGGAAGTTTGGGATGCCCAGATCGCCGTTCTGAGACCCTCCCAGAGCCCGTCAGGCCTCTCTGCTCTGTTCCTGAGCTTTTCTCACTCGTTTTGGGTCATTTTGGGAAATCCGAGCTCCACCAGCCAGCAGCAGCTCTGCTGTCCCACCCAGCCAGGCCACCGCTGTCCCCACCCCGCAGCTCCAGCCCTGAGCCCCTCCAGGGGACACAGCAGATGCAAAACGAGGGAGGCTGGGGGTTTCTGTGCTTGATTGACACCATTAAAGGAGCAGTTTCCGTGTTTACTCTGGGAACAGCCCCAGCAGTTGAAGGTGTCACTGCTGGCAGCTGCTGAGCCCAAACAAACTTCACTGAGGGCTGAGCTGGACGGGGCCCTCGGAGGAAAAGCACCTGAGGGAACATCCTGCACTCACTGACAGGGGAATGTCCCCAGGGAAAGCCCACGGACACCAGGGCCAGGAGGGCCTCCTGCCTCACCCCAGCTCTGCAGTGACAAACAGGGCTCAAGCAGAGGAAATGCCCTTCCAGCACCACAGAGCACTGACCAGCCCCCAGGGAAAGCCACTTCTCCTGGTGCCACTGATTCAGCTCAGCCAGAGCAGCTCTGCAGGGCTGATCCAGCCTGGGGGCATCCTGATTTTATGGGATTTACAGGAAAACAGCCCTGGGAACTGCTGCATGAGGAGGATTTGGGGATGAAGAAGAGCAGAAATGCCCCTCTTCCATGGACACAACTGTTCTGCTCCCATTTCTCCCTCAGCTCCTGCCCATTGCCAGCAGCTCCAGCTTTGTCTCTTCCACAGACACTGCCCAGCCAGCTCCAAGGCCTTCTCCAGCTCATCCTGACATTCCCAAGCTCTTGGAACCTTCTCAGCCCTGCTCTGTGCTTCAGACCCTCTGAAAGGCCTTCGCTGAGGGGCACAGAGGAGGGTTAAGATAAGGATGCAAGAAGAGTTCAGGCTCTTCACTCTCCACTCAGAGGTCCCCAAAGTGTCCCCAGCAGACGCTGGTGATGGACTGAGCTTCTTCAACTCTTGGCCAGACCACAGGAGCCAAAAATTTGGGCTCTCCCACCACAGAGCTCAGACTGAAGCTGCACTGAGAGCTGGCCTGCCCCACCACACAGCCCAGCTGCAGGATGGGCTGCAGCTCTGCAAGGAGCAGGGAGCTGCACGAAGGCTGCTGGAGAAGCCTTGGATGGTGGCTGGGAGCAAACAGCTCCATTTCCCAAATTTCATCGCAACAACCAAACAAAGGATTCACAGAAGTGGCTGAATAAAGGGAATAAAGGGAAATGGGCATGAAAGGCCCAACTTCTTGCAGTGGATGCTGTTGTCCCCACAGCTGTGTGACACAGAGGCACCAAAGAATTCCCAGTGTCACTCGCCCTCATCCCGCAGACACGGCCAAACCAATATTTTTCCGCATCAAAGTTGCCAGCGCGGATATTATTTATAAAACTTCAATGAGGATACATCTGCACGAAATAACTGACACCGTGTTCCCTGCGTGGCATATGCAGGCTGAAAATAAACATTGATTCTATATGTTCAGTGCTCCAACAGAGCGTCCAAGCAGCAGGAAATGCATGAAACATGGGGAAGAATGGGAGTGCGGCAGTGGGAGGGAACATGGAATTACTTGGAGAGCAGAGAAGGCGGCCCCGGGAGTTAAAATACACAGCAGGCAAAGAGAAGAGAGGAGCCAAGAGAGCTGAAAAAAATGGCACAAGAGACGAGAGAGGCAGCTGGGGGAGTTAAAACATGCAGATGGAGAGATGGCTGGGAGAGAGGAAAGACCTGGATCCGAGCGGAGAGACGGCGACCGGGAACTGGCCACTTAAAATAAACTTTGGGTGCAGACGAGGCAGGGAGAATTCCTGGGATCTGAAACCCTGCTGGGAGCAGGGGCTGGGCCCTGGAGGGGTGGGAGTCCCACTCAGCTGAGCACCATCACCCACCTGCACCCGGGATCACACCGGACACGGGAATTGTCCCATCCTTCCCGTATCCCAAACTCAAACTACTTGGAGGAATCGCTCCCTTCCTGCCCCACGATCCCAAATACAAATCCATTGGAAGAACCATCCCCTACTTCCCACAATCCCAAATGCAAATCCATTGGAAGAACCATCCCCTACTTCCCACAATCCCAAATGCAAATCCATTGGAGGAATCTCTCCCTTCCTGCCCCACGATCCCAAATGCAAACCCATTGGAGGAATCACCCCCTACTTCCCACAATCCCAAATGTAAATCCATCGGAGGAACTCTTCCCTTCCTTCCCCACGTTCCCCAATGCAAATGACTTGGAGGAATTGCTGCCCTCTTTCCCCACACTCCCAAATGCAAATCCATTGGAGGAACCATCCCCTCCTTCCCATATCCCAAATGCAAATCCATTGGAGGATCCAGAGTGTGACTCCTGATCCCAGCTCTCCAGCCTCCAAATAATGAGTGACACGTTCATCCTTCCCACTTACAGCCCCTGTAGGGATTTCTGTAAGTAAAAGGATAATGTCTGCCTGGATCTCACCCCATTAAAAACACCCTCCTCAAACTCAAAGGGTTTTTTTTCCCCAAAATGAGCTTTCAGCTCTGACTGAGCCCTTTAGGAACCAGTTTTAAGATCTGTGAGTTGATTTCGGACCCCTCAGGCACAGGCAGGGACAGTCCCCGTGTCCCGGGGCTGCTCCAGAGATGCCACCACCTCCAGCAGCGTGGCCAAGCCACACCTCACTCCCCATCCCTGCTGCTTCTCACTCCCAGCCTTCCAAGGATATTTGGAATCCAAGGAATCCAAGGATATTTGATGGAAAACGAAGCAGGCACAAAGCTCTGGGGAGAATTCAGGCAGGCAAAAGCAGAGCCCGGATATTTTTATACCCACGGAGTTTTGTGGCAGTGAGAAGGAAAATTTTCTCTCACAAACGTGAATTAAAGCTTTCAATAAGTTAAAATTATGATTTTTTGGAGGGTAATCTCCTGTAAGTTCACAGATAAAATCAGTTTTAGCAAGGCCTGCACTGAACACAGGTGCACTCAGCAAAACTCGTATCAATCCAAGGATTTAGGATGCCCCGAGGACAAAGAAATGATTTATTGGTTTTATTTTGCTGCAAAGGACGGAGCAAATTTCACCATCAGTTTTATTTTCTGCCCAGGTGCCAATCCAATTTTACTGCCAGGTTTATTTCAGCTTGGGGATGGCCCAGGATGGGCCCTCAGTGTGTCCTGCTAGAGTCAATCATTTATTAATTTAGAGAGGAGTTTTCTACAAATTTCTCCAAATTTTTTGCACATGAAGGATTTTATCTGTGGATACCCAGCAAAGGTCCTTTGAAGCAATATAATAATTTGTCCTGGGTGTTGACTTTTTGTGGGTGGTTAAATGGGAACCAGTTAAACCAGTGGGAACACACAAAACCACCTCAGTGCAAAGCCTCGGTTCCTACACACAGCTTGGAGTAAACCCCGAGTAAATCACTCCAGAATAAGTTACTCCAGAGTCAGGAACTCCAGAGTAAGGCACAGCCACTCCCAGGCACATTCCCAGCAGATCCTGCTGGTAAATCCTGGCTTGGGGACCATGTGGGTGACAAAGGGACTTGGAGTAGGGAAGAGGCTGCAGAGATTTTGTCCAGAAGGAGAATTGAAATAAAAGTCAAGTGTTTTGCACAAAATTAGGGGGGTTGGAATCTGCTCCTCCTTGGAATTGGATGGTCTTTAAGGTCTCTTCCTACCCAAACAATTCCATGGTTCCATGATAATCTCTGGCTGAACACCAGCCAAACCCTTTTAATCTCTAATGTTTGCTGAGGGGAGAACTGAAAATCAGGGACAGTTTTCCACTGAATTCAGAGGGTTTTGTCTCCCACTGACCTTCCACGATGGGTTATTCAAACTGCTGGGGTGTCAGGGATGAGTTAAAATAATCACATCAATATAAAACTTCAACAAGCCAGACATTGGTCCAAAATGATGGCATGTGGAAGTTTAATAAGCAAAAAAATATATTTAGTGGATGAAGTTTGGGGGGAACCTTGTGGCTCTGCACAGCTCCTGCCAGGAGGGGACAGCCGGGGGGGTCGGGCTCTGCTCCCAGGAACAGGGACAGGAGGAGAGGGAACAGCACCAGGGAGGGTTTGGGTTGGATTTGGGGAAAATTCCTTCATGGAAAGGGTTGTTAAACAGGACAGGGCTGGAGTCCCCATCCCTGGAGGGATTTCAAAGCCCTGTGGATGTGGCACTCGGGGACACGGGGCAGTGGTGGCAGTGCTGGGGATGGTTGGACTCCATGACCTTGCAGGACCTTTCCAACCTAAACCATTCCATGATTCCATTATAAAATCAACGCCTGACACCCAGGGAGGGCCTTTCCTCCCTTCCCCTGGGGAATCCCCCGTCCCCCCAGGCAGACTCACTTCTCCAGCACGGACATGATGATGGGAGGTAGAACCAGTATAGGCATGGGCAGGACCACTCTGGTCAGGGCTGTTTCCAGCAGAGCCTGCGGAGCAAAAACCAACAAACAAACACATCAGACATCCCAAACCAACCCCAGGATGGAGCTGCTGGGCTTTGCTGGGTCATTGATGGGAATGAGAGCATCAGCAGACACTGCCAGCTCTGCCAGGAGCTGCTTGGTCACAACATTCTGAGTCCCTGTAGTGATTTTGGTTTATTAATTTGAGATTTTACTGATTTTGAGATTTCCTGGCTGGTGTATTAATGAGTGTGGTGGGTTTAGTGTTGGTTAATTATAAGTGTATTTACTTTTTGTTGTGAGGTAGGAGTAGGAGAAAGGTAAAGTAGGTTCAAAACTTTAAAAGGGTATAAAGAAAAATTTATTAATAGCAATTAAAAGAAAGAGTAATAAGAATTAGAACAAAACATTCAGAACACTTCTCCCCACAACATTTTTTTTCTTATTGATAATGTAAAGAAACAAGACCTAAAATTTTAGTTAGTTTATCACGTTTAGAATCGGGGTTTTTTTAGTTAATTTAGGGAGAGAAGTCTTTTTTGTTAATGTTATGGAGACTTCTCTCCCTAAAAAAACCCAGTTATTTGTGGTTTCTCTACGAATAGACAGATACAGTCACAAACCCAGCAGAATACACAGAGACACACGAGAGCTTCCCCAGTTTCACCTGGTGTGACCAAAAGTGTCCAAACACCCCAGAAAATTCCTACACAAACAGCTCAGGGCTGCCTGCAGGGAGAAAGGGATGTGGGATTGCTGCCTGGAGAGGTTGTAGGGAAATGTTGTGGGGGAAATGTAGGGGAAATGTTGTGGGGGAAATGTAGGGGAAATGTTGTGGGGAAAATGTAGGGGAAATGTTGTAGGGAAATGTTGTGGGGAAATGTTGTAGGGGTGATGTTGTGAGGGGAAATATTGGAGGGGAAATGTTGTGAGGGAAATGTTGGAGGGAAGTGCTGTGAGGGAAATGTTGTGCAGGAAATATCCCACCATGGGCTGAGCAGCACTTCCAGCCCTTCCTCCCTGAGTTTTGATTTCAGCTCCCTGCTGGGGAATGCAGCTCCTCACTGCTGCTCCAGGAATTGTTTTCCATCACTGCTGGTTCATTCACTGCAGGGATTTGGGACACACAGGGCTCTCTTCCCCTGGGAAAACCCCAACCATGGAGCTACACTTGTGCCTCCACCGATTCTTCCTTCATGGCCAGGCTCACCAGAAGGAGCAACCAAAGCAGGATTTGGATTTATTGAGGCCCAGAGATCTTCCAGGGCCTGAAGGGGCTCCAGGAGAGCTGGAGAGGGACTGGGGACAAGGCCTGCAGGGACAGGACACAGGGAATGGCTCCCACTGGGAAAGGGGAGATTGGGCTGGGATCTTGGGAAGGAATTCCTGGCTGGGAGGGTGGGGAGGGGCTGGGCTGGAATTGCCAGAGCAGCTGTGGCTGCCCCTGGGTCCCTGGCAGTGCCCACGGCCAGGCTGGATGGAGCTTGGGATCCACCTGGGACAGTGGGAGGTGTCCCTGCCATGGATGGGGTGGCACTGGGTGGGATTTAAGGTCCCTTCCACCCAAACCATTCCATGATTTTATGTCACAGGGACACCTACTCACAACAAGGGACACACAGGGACAGCTGTGTCACAGTGAGGCTCTGCCATGGTTCACATGACAAAAACCAGGATTAACCTATCCAGGAAGAAGCACTGGGATTGAATGGCAGCTGATCAGAAGTTCCCAGAACTCCCAAATTTTATGTTTAAGCTCCACCTCCATCGCTCTCACAGTACCTTCACTTTTAATCTTTATTTTCTCTTTCAACCGTCAGGATCGAGAGGGAAAAGTGGGTCCTGGAGCCAGTTAATGGAAGTGAGGAAAACTAGCTCCAAGAAGTGTCTCTGAGCCCTTCACCAGATTGTTTTAATCCCCCTGTTAACCAACAATATGGAGAGCTATTTGAGATCTCCCCGTTCCTGCCGAGGACTGCAGAGCTGTACATTAATTGCTGTCTCTGGAGTGCTTTGGACAGAAGGAGGGAGGGAAATGCCAAGCATTATATTATTAACTCCTGTGCCTGGGCGTGTGCTCAGTACAGCTTCACATCTCAGCTGAGAGCCCACTTGGAAACAACAGCTCAGGGGGATGCTCAGGAGCCAGAGCAGCCCCAGGGATGGAAAGGGAACAATTCCAGGCAGATGGCACAGAGTGGGTTATAGGGAAAGCAATCCAGGTGTTAGCGAGGTTAAAAACATCTGGCTGCCCTCAGCCAGCTTTGGGTGGAGTTTTTAATGCAGGTTTGGTAGGGAAGGGTTGAAAAGCTGCTCAGCTCAGAGCCTGAGTCCTCCTCACTTGGGAAAAGGTGTGAGGGATCTTTGCTGGGTATTCCACAAGGAATTCCTGTGGAAGCAGCAGGCCCAGGATCTGTCCTAGGTCACTGCACCATTCCAAACCATCATTTGGTCCCCACATTTCCCTGCACAACACAAATCCGTGTTTTCTGCTCTCCTCCATCCCCAGCTCCTAAAGCCATGGATTCCAGTGGCTGTGGGATGTGCTGAGCCTGGAATCAGCTGTGTCCCAGCCCACCCAGCTCCTCGGTACTCACATGTTTGGCAGCAACTCTGGAAGAGCCGACAATGTTCCCATTATTGTCCAACACATCGATCCCTTCCTCCAGCTCCGTGTGCCTCATCAGGACCACGTTGCAGATGTTGGCACTGGCTGAGGAGGAGAAAGGCAGGAGGATCAGCCCTGCTCCATCCCCACTGGCAGCTTCTGTTTGCCCTGACAGCCCTCCAGATCTCCTTCCCCCACCTTCTGCTGAGGTGAATTGCTCTGATCCCCAAAAAAAGATGGAATTCTCAAAGAGAATAATAACAATTTTTTTTTCCTCTGGGACAATAAGGGCAAATAGCCTACAAGAAGGTCTAGTGCAAGGTGTCCTTGCCTGTGGTTGGATCTAGATGGTCTTTAGGTCCTTTCCAGCCCAAACCATTCCATGATTTCACACATTTTAGGGGGAAAATGGCTCTGTGCACCAGGACCTTTCTGACCTCTCCTCCTTGCCCAGCCTGTGGCTTTTGAGGCCTCAAGATGACCCCAAATTCTGCCTCTCAAGTCTGATCAAGAGTTGGAGTTGAACACCTCCCTCCCACGTCCAGCCCCTCCCAAGGGCTCAGGCACTTCCCAACTTCTCCCAGAGAAAATCTGCTAATTCCCACAAAACTTTTGGGCTGATCAGGTGGCATTTTCCAGCACCCCCCACACCACATTTCCCTGCAAACTTTCCACCCAGAACTGAGACAAACCCACTGTTGCTGCAAGTACCAGAGCCTTCCAAAAATGTGTTTCTGCACTGCTTGATGGGTTAATATTCGTTAATTAATCTCAATTCATGTCATATAACAAATGTCTAATTTTTTGAGGGTGGTGGGTGGGTGAGCCCTCTCCGAAGGCAGCTCTGTGCAATCAAGGATGATTTGTGGTGACAAATGCTCCTTCCACTCGAGAGGGAGAGGAACACACACACACGCACACTCTGTCTCTCTCTTTAATATTCCAACTACCAGACCACTCTTCCCATCTATCAAAATATCTGTGTTCCCAACCCTTCAGCTCCTGAATCCCAGAGAAAAAACAAAACAAGGCCTTCCATGTAAAGAAAGTTTAGCCCCTGGGTTTTTTTGTGGTTTTTTTTTGGGGGGTTTTTTTTTTCTTTTTCTTTTTTGGTTTTAACACTCGCACGCCCCGTCCTTCTCGCTGTCAATCAAAACTGAGCAGATCAAACACCCCGGGCACAGAGCTCCTGACAGACTCAGGGTGGGGTGGCCAGTCCTGATGCTCCAAGGATGCTTTTCCAAGGCTATGGATTGCCTGACCTGGTCCCAAAGCCAAAAGCTGCTTCCAGCTCGTTTGTCTGCGACGAGCCGCTCCCGTAACTGCTCCCCTTCTGCTTTCTGAGAGAGCAGAAATGCTGCTAATTATGGCTAAACTTGGATTTCATGGACGTCTCAAATGCACGAGGGTGGGGGGGGGCGAGAAATAAATGAATACGTGTGCAGACAAAGTGATCTGCAGGATTTGGGAAGAAATTGTGATAATGTGGCCTGGAAACGGCGGCGGTGAAAGCGCTCTGAGGAAACTGGGCTCGGGCTCCAAACCAAGGCACCACCCCACTCCTGGGTGTTTGTTGATACTTTTTCTACCCTAGCGTGCTTTCCACACTCTCAATCTGTCCTTGGGCATCACCTAAACACAGCAATTTCAACCATACACACACAAAAAAGCCCAAGGAGAAGAAATCCTTCCTCCCTTTCCCTTCTCTCCAAGGAGGATCTTTCCATCAGCTTTCATTTCCTTCAGTTTGGGATGTGATTTTTGGGGTTTTCTGAGGTTTTTTAGCTGTGAACATCTCCAGTGTAAAGCACACCCTCCCCAGTGTCACTGGCCTTGGGCACAGCTGTTCACACCCAGTTCTGGGGAAGAAAAGGCTGAACTGGGTTCCTTGAGTTCCCTGGGCACTGAGATCCTTCCCCTCCTCACTCTGAGAAAGGATCCAGCCCCTCCCTGCTCAAATTCAGGCTCCAAGACCCTCCTTCCCTTCCCTGCTCTTTTCAAACCCCTTCACCCCCCGAGGATGCTCCAGCTGGATCCCAAACCCCTTTTCCAGCAGGGCAGCCTCTGGCTCTGCAGGACCTTGGCCCTGGGTTGCTTTCCTGGACCCAACCCCTGGGCCTGGCCAGGATTTTTTGGACAATTTTGGGATTTTCAGCTGCTACAAATCAACCTTGGAGGAGGGTGGTGTTAAATGTGTCCCTCAGGCAGAGCTGGGCAGTTCCCTGATGGTGCAAACACAACCTTTAGATGGCCTGGAGGAGACACAGACCCCTCTGAGGGCACCAAGACCTTTCCCAGCACCCATCCCAGCTTCTCAGAGCTCCATGGAGCCCTCAGGAACATCCCTGCTGGAGTTTGGGCTGCCTTCCACCCCAGCAGCAGCTGCCCCTCTCCGTGCTAAATTGGGATGGGATCCTCAGGCTTGGATGTCCCTCCAGTTTTCCAGCTGTCCCCAGCCAGCACAGCTCTGGAGGTGAGTGGAGAGGGAGGCAATGAAGGGAAGGGAAAAACTCTCTAATTTCACAGAATCATGGAATTATTAAGGCTAAAAAAGGCCTCTAAGATCATCAGGTCCAACCATCAACCACCACTAAACCCCATCCCTGAGGACAACATCTGTGGGATTTCTGGAGCAAGAGCTTTACCCCAGTGTTTGGCTTTTCATGTAGAAATAGATAATTTCTGCCTTTCTGCTGGGGGCTGGAGGTTCAAAAGGAATTGGGAGACACATCTTAATTAAGGGTTTGTCCAGGTCTGCAAACCACAAACCAGCAATTAGTGGGAGGACCCCTCATGTCCTGGCTCATAACGAAGCATGACAAATAAAACATTAGCTGGAGAATTAATTACAGGCTAAACAAATTAATGATGGGTCCTCAATCAATGCCAACACAAACACCTTGGTGTGAAAACAGCTCAACCCTGCAGCAAGGATTTCCTGCGTGTTTCTGACTCAAACCCTGCCCCAGAGCTGCCTCCCAGGGCTTGAACTCATCCCTCGTGCTCTCCTGGTGATAAAAACTCAAGGAAAGCTGAATCCCCCTACAGTAGATCCCAAAAAAGTCCCAGGAGAGCAACAACAATTCCCACAGATCCCTGGTGGACAGGGAAAGTGCTCAGTGCAAACCTCAGAGCACAATCCCCGTCCCCCCTGCTCTGCAGGTGGGGCAAGCAGCTGCTTTTCTGGGAGAAAAGAGGGAGAAAATCCGGCAATTTGGGAATTGAGGGCTGGAGGGACACAACAACGAGTTCTCTGTTAAAAAAGGAGCAGAAAGGCCAGAGAAAGTGAGAGCAACAGACAGGTAAAGGGGTTCAGGAGAGCTCTGAGGATGTGCACAGCAAAGGAAAAACCTGGAAGGAAAATTTGGCATTATATGGCTGAAAAAGGAACCTGGAACAGGGAGCAAACCCCATTTGTTAGTGATTTCCTCCATGGCTGGGCAATTTTTGCAGCACCTTTGTAAATAAACAAGCTTACACAGACAATTACCCCAAAGCCACTGGTGATTTCTTCAGGGCTAAAATAACTCAGCACGTGCTGGAGGTTGGAACCACAGGGCCCAGCAAAGGCTGAGTCCAGGGCACCCCTTCCCTCAAACACACACTGGTAAAACACCAACAGAATGCTCCACCAAGCCAGGAGCAGCCTCAGTTCTGCACACACTTGGGGCTGCTTTTAATCAGTGGCTCTCAGGAATCTGCACATTCAGAGCAGAACCATTTCTTTGCATTTTGTTGTAAAACAGCCACAGTGATGCTGCTTATTTGAAGATAGGACCCAGTCCAACCCAGATCTTGCAAATTAAAAGCTCTCAGGTTGGAATGGCTGAGGACCAGTCAGTGCTGACCACTTCTGAAGCTGCTTCAGAGTGCAAAGTGCAGCTGAAAAGCCTGAGGAGCCTCCACCAGCAGCTTTGCAGTATTTTTCTGCCTCAATTCTGCTTTGCAGAGCCCCATCCCTGCCTGCCCCAGCTCAGGCACCACCACTGAGGGGACACGAGCAGGAAGGAAGGAGTTGTGCCCACCCCAGTGGCTTCTGGCCACCTGCAGGTTTGCAGCCACCACTTGGAATACAAAAAAAAGGAGTTTTTCCTTACCGACAGCAGGGAATGGCACAAACCTCTGGATCAGGAGCCGAGTGGCCGGGGTAAACTTGTTTGCTCTCTGGATCAGAACATTAAGGCCCACCTTGGAATGGAGAAAAACAAACCAGAGAAGCAGAGAGTTAATGACCAGGAGCAGGGCAGATGGCACAGTTTGGGGTCTCTCCCCATGAAGAGGTGTTTGAGGACTAAACACCTGGCTGTGTTGGGCTCAACCCTTTAGTCAACACAGGGTTAATTCCAACTGTTGAGCTTAAAACAAGGGTTGAACCCAACCTTTGGGCTTAAATGAAGAGTTGAACCCAACTCTTGGGTTTAAATGAAAGACTGAACCCAGCTTATGGATTTAAATCAAGGGTTGAACCCAACTCTTGGGTTTAAGTGAAGGATTGAACCCAGCTTTTGGGTCTAAATCAAGGGTTGAACCCAACTCTTGGGTTTAAATGATGAGTTGAACCCAGCCCTTAGGTTTAAATGAAGAATTAAACCCAACCATTTGGTTTAAGGGCTGAACCCAGCTCAGGTTTATATGAAGTGTTGAACAAAACCATTGGATTGAACCCAATCATTTGGTTTAAATTAAGGATTTAACCCAACTCTTGGGTTTAAATGATGGGTTGAACCCAACTCTTGGGTTTAAATGATGGGTTGAACCCAACTCTTGGGTTTAAATGAAGGGTTGAACCCAACTCTTGGGTTTAAATGAAGGGCTGAACCCAACTCTTGGGTTTATCCAAAGTGCTGAACCCAACCATTGGACTGAACCAAACCATTGGGTTTAAATGAAGGGTTGAACTGTTGGGTTTAAATGAAGGGTTGAGCCCATCACTGGGTTTAAGTTAAGGGTTAAACCCAACTGTTGGATTTACACAAAGTGTTGAACCCAACAGTTCGACTGGACCAAACCACTGGATTTAAATTAAGGATTGAACCCAACTGTTGGATTTATATGGAGGGTTAACCCCAACTGTTGGGTTTAAACCCTTCCCAGCTAAAAGAAACCAGAAACCACCCCAACACCATCCAGTCCTTCTGGAATTGCCCTTGGCTGGATTTTTGGCCAGTTCACCGCCATTTTCTCCATCCACCACAAAATCCTTGGGACTGGCAGTCCTCACCTAGCTGGGAAAAACCCAGATTTCAGTGGTGGTGGTGGCCCAACACAATGAATTCCTTCTCCAAGGGTCTGGACTACACAACCCCATCCAGTGCCAACATTTGGGCTGTAAATTTTATTATAACCACGGATTTATTTTTGTTGCCTTGTCCAACCCTTGAATAATGCAGAGCTCTCCACAGTTTTTCATGGATCTGAGTCATGGTGGAAGTTCATAGAAACAGCACAGAGGAGTCGCTGCCTCCTGAGCCTCACATTGATAACACTGAAAGTTAGGACAATCTCCATCAAAATTGGCTTCATGCACAAGTGGGGTTAAAAATTAACCAAATCTATTCATGGGAAATGACTTCTGTCTTTAAATTACTCTGCCTTGCAATATTTTCTCTTTTTCAACCCCCCCAAAAAACCCCAAATGCACAAACTAAACCCAACAGCCCCAACCTAGGAATTTTCAGCTGGAAATTGAAGCCTTGAGCAATGTGTGGCCAAAACGTTTTCAGCCCAAAATGCAGCAAAATTAATTAAAAAAAAAATAGCCAAAACCAAAAAGCTGTATTTTTTTTTTTCTTGGGGGGTGGGATGGTTTAAAAAGCAAAGAGAATCCTGGGAGATTTTGCAGGCTGCTACATTATACATGCACATCCCAGCACATCCCGGCGTGCTGGAGCCTGGGAGGAAGAGGTGGAGAAGCACCAGTGCAGGGCTGCTTTTCCAGCCCCAGGAAATATTTCCAGAGCCTTTCCCAATGTTTTCACCCAGACCCCCAGCAGGAACTCTTCCTCTTGTCCTCAGCAAATGGAATTCTAGAGCTGAGCCCAAGAGAGCCATGGTGATTCTGCTTAGTCTGAGCAGTGAAGGCTTGTCTTGGACTTCTTTCCCCACAAAAATGACTGAATTTTTTTTTATATTTTCCAATTGTTAGGATGAGTCTTTTCAAAGTCTGAGCACCTCTAGAAACTGTAACACAGTCTAAAATGTGTGGCTTTAAGAGAAGCCAGTTTTAAGCCTGGCTTTGCGGGTCCGCCCCATGGATTTGGGTATTTAGTCTGGATATGGTTAATCTGTGTCCATGACAAATTTTGTTGGGTTTGCAGCCCCTGCTTGGAGGTTTGATGGAGGATTTGACAATGAAGTGGAAGAGCAGCAGCTTTTGAAAGAGAAAAGCTGAGTCTGGGAGAGCCACCACTGCGAGGGCAGCGAAATAAAAGCATTTTACTTCCAGATTTAATGTGATGAACTCAGTCCCCACTTACAGCAACCCACCTGCTGGGAATATGAAATTAAATATTGCTGGAGATTAAATCCCATTTCCCAAATCCTCAGCACAAGGGCTGGATATAGGAAACTAATGAGGGTTTGTTTTCTACAGTTTGGAAATTGCTGTAGCTGATCTGTGAACTCCTTCCCACAGGCCATGAGGTGGGATAAGGGTAAACAGGGCAGGAACTGCTCAACCTCAGGCCACCAAAGCAAAAGGGACATCAAGGAGATGTTAATGAGTTTAATTACTTGGGACTGGCCAAATGATGCTGTTGAGGCAAATCCATCATTAAAAACCAACCCCAGGTTTGTTATTGTGACCATCACCCAGGTGCTGAGAGGGATCTGCAGAACTGGTGATGGAAACAGGGAACAGAATCAGGGGGATTCACCTCCCCAAACCTGGCACAGCCACAGAGCCCCTGAGGCTGGAAAAGCCCTCTAAGGTCGAGTCCAGCCATCCCCACACTGCCACCACTGCCCCATGTCCCCAAGGGCCACATGCACATGGCTCTGAAATCCCTGCAGGGATGGAGATACCACCCCTGCCCTGGGCAGCTGTGCTTGACAACCTTTTGGTGAAGGAATTCTTCCTGACATCCAGCCTGAACCTTCCCTGGCACAGCCTGAAGCTGCTTCCTCCTACCCTATGGCTCCCCTTGCAGCTCAGCTTCTCTGGGCAACCTGCTCCAGTGTTTGACAGAATTCCAGGATGGTTTGGGTCAGGAGAGACCTCAAAGAACATCCGTGGCAGGAACACCTCCCACTGTCCCAGGCTGCTCCAAGCCCCAGTGTCCAACCTGGCCTTGGACACTGCCAGGGATGAGGAGTCATCCACCGTGTAAATTCCTGCAGAATCAAAATCAAATCCAGCTTTTTCCAGCTGCCTGGTTTGTTGAGGCTTCCTCCTCCAGAGCACTCCCTTGATGTGGCTGAGGGGCCAGGGGGAGCTGGGCACAGGGACACACAGCTGGACACAGGGACACATGGCTGGGCATGGGGACACAGGGCTGGACACAGTGAAACATGCTGGACACAGGGACACGTGGCTGGACACAGGGACAAAGCTGGACCCAGGGATATGTGACACCAACACTTCCTGACATCCCTCAACACAAAACCGGGATCAAACACTGTCAGTGGGAGAGGAACCTCACCCAGGGCTCTTGGTTGCCTCTGGCAGCACTCTGCCCTCCCTCCCTCCCTCCCTCCTCCTCCCCGAGTGCCAAGAATTCCTGCCATTTCTTTAGCTCCCAGTTTTGTTTCAGCATCAACAACATTCCCTCAGCAGAACGTTTGTGACGTCACCGCACTTCGAAGCTGGAACCATCAGACACTGTCACAGACCAACCCTTCTGATTCCTTTTCCTCTCCTCGCCTCACAAAGTTCTGACCTCAAGTCTACCAAGACACCAATTCTAAAACCATGGGAATTAAAAAAAAATTTCCTGTTTTTTTCCACATTTTTATGAAGATTTTTGAAGCCTGAGAGACGGTTTTGAATGCCTGACATTGGCAATAGCCAAGCCCACACCTCTTAAACCCAGCCTAGAGCAGTAAATCCATCCAAGGGGTGATTTCACTTCAAATTGGGAGGGAATTTTTATAAAATAAAGCAATCTCAGGAGGCCAGCGAGCATTAGCTGGTAGGTGACACCACCCAAATGTTGCTGAGCCACTCTCCAGCCTTCATGGACTGTGCTGGAGAAATCTCCACTGACTGAAGGGATTCAACTCCAGGGCATCCCTGAGCACTGCAGCTGGAGCTGGCTGCTCAGGGGACCTGGAAAGTCAACTTGGAAAGAGGGACTGGCTCCAAAGGAGGTTATTCCTCATCCCCCCAGCCACCAGATTGGATTAGAACTAATTGGATCTGATGAGTCCCATTCAGCCAAGCTGGAGAAAAGAGCATTAGGAGAAGGAAGGAAAAAACCCATTCATTAGGGCTGGGAGGTGAAGATGGAGGCAGAGAGATGGAAAACTGGGCTCTTTCCCAACTGGAGCTTTCCCAAGCCAAGGAGAACAGAATGGAGGAGTCTAAGGGAAGGGAAAGCAATCAGGATCCGAGTGGGGAAGGAAGTTAGAGAGGAGCAAGAGTAAGGAATGAGGAAACATCACTCCCAAGACAATTCCAGCAGGGATGACCACAGCAGCCCCACAGTTGGATGCTTCAAGGGAAGAGAATGGTGTGGAGCAAGACTGGAGAAAAGTGGGATTCACGCTGAGAACAAGACAAACTTGGTTTGGGAGGTGGTGGAGAAGGAGGATGAGGGGCCATGCCCAAGACAAGAGGGTGTTGTCTCAAGTTTTCCATGCACCTGGATCCTGTCCAGAGGCAGCAGCACTCCTGGGGCTGGGGAGGATGGGCTGGGACAGAGGGAGAGGAAGGGATGAGAACAAACCTGCTGAAAATGGAGACATCCCAGTGAAATGAGAGAGAAAATGCTGCAGAGAGGCACATGGAGCTTGGGAGGGGACAGCCACGGAATGCCAGAGCAAGCTGGGTTGGGAGGAACCTTAAGGATCATCCACCTCCAACCCTCTGCCATGGCAGGAACACCTTCCACCATCCCAGGCTGCTCCAAGCCCTGTCCAGCCTGGCCTGGGACACTCCCAGGGATGGGCTTGGCAGGACCCAGCAGGTGCCAGGTGCTCCTGACTCCAGGGACAGGGTGGGGATGGGCACTGGGAGCATTCCCAGAGGGACAGGGTGGGGATGGACACTGGGAGCATTCCCAGAGGGACAGGGTGGGGATGGACACTGGGAGCATTCCCAGAGAACCCCATGTCCTTGTCTCCCACTGCACCCGAGGGTCAAGGCTGTGCCTTTGGGAATGGCTGCTCTAGCTCCAGGGATTTCTGGGCTCCATGGAGGAACTGCCAGGCTGAGTTTCCAGTCTGAGAGATCCAACCACTCCCTCCTGAAATCTGAGAATGAAGAGATAAAGGGATCTGGAGGAACAGCTTTGGAGCAGAGAGATGCAGACTTTAGAGCCAGGCCCCGCTTCATTTCAAACTTAAACCTCATTTAAAACAGAAGTTGATCACCAGCTCCTCATATTCCCCTGGGATTTTCCTCCTGCTCCCGTGGAGGAGGGAGCCAGGCCACGCTCCATCCCCTCCCATCCCTCTCCCGACTTCCTGCAGCTCCTAAAGCTCTCCTGGCTGCCCCGAGCAGGACAGACCCGAGGCGGTGGGAGGGCTGCAGCTCTCCCGGCTGATTATGGACATCACACCCCATTCACAGGCTGTCAGCGCAGCCTCGCAGACAATTATCGGGAACAGGGAGCTGGATTGGAAAAATCCACAGGGGCACCTCCACCTGGGGAGGAGAGCGAGAAATGGTGTGTGAGAGGTCAGCGTGGGAGCGGGGAAGGAGGAGCGACCCCGGGATGGCGGAGCCCACGGCTCGGGAAGGAGTGGGACTGCTGGAAAGGGAGGGAATGGGATTGCTGGAAAGGAAAGGGAAGGAATGGGATTGCTGGAAAGGAAAGGGAAGGAATGGGATTGCTGGAAAGGGAAGGAATGGGATTGCTGATGTGGGAAGGAATGGGACTGCTGGTGTGGGAAGGAATAGGATTGCTGGAAAGGAAAGGGAAAGAATGGGATTGCTAGCATGGGAAGGAATGGGACTGCTGGAAAGGAAAGGGAAGGATTAGGATTGATGGTGTGGAAACGATTAGGATTGCTGGAAAGGGAAGGATTAGAATTAATGGCATGGGAAGGAATGGGATTGCTGGAAAGGGAAGGAGTGGGATTTCTGACTGAGCCCCTCCAGGCTGAGCCTCTTTCCCAGCTCCCTCAGCTGCTCCAGGTGCTCCAGCCCCAGGATCCACAGGACACTCAAACTGCCCTGTTCCTCCCCAGTTTTGCCCCAGTTTGGTTCTGACCACGCTCAAGTGTAAGTGCACAGGCTGTCCCAGCTGTGCCCACCGTGGATAACCCAGAGCAGCAGGAAATCCCAGTGGCAGCTGTTCCCCACCTCCAGTGGCTCCTGCAGAGGCAGGATTTAGGGTCAGGAGCAGGGAAGCACTTCCAAAATGAAGAGCTCTGGGTCTGCCCGTGAGGAGCTGCTTCCAACACCCTCCTGGGAGCCAGCAGTGAGTCCAAGGTGGGTCATTAGGAGCTGGCATTAATGACATTAATGAATGGAATTTTACCCCGGTGAGGTGAAGGAAAAGGAGCATCCGGGTGCTGAGCAGGGACATTGGAAGTGCAGGGACCAACCCTGAGCCCTGAGCCCAGCTGCAGCCATGGTTACGTGACACTGCTCCTCCCTGTCAGCCACAAGAAGAAGAACACCTACTTCTGTCAGAATTTAGCTCAGGTTGCTAAGTGAGAACCAAATATTTATTTGTGTCTGTGCTGACAGGCCCCCAAACCCCAAACCTGCGCTGCAATAAACCCTGTTAGAGATTTATTGAGGTTACAAACCCTGCTCTGCTGGGAAGGGAGGAGAAGGAGGGAATGGGAACAGGGCAAAGCCTCGAAGGGGCTGATCCCACACCTGCCTGGCCTCCCCTTCTGCTGGGAGCCAAAGGAGGCTCGGTGTCACCGTGGCTGTCACCAAGGGGGTTCCTGGGAGAGCTACAGCCCAGAACTGACTCTGTGCCCTGCCAGGGCCCATCAGAGCCCAGAACTGACTCTGTGCCCTGCCAGGGCCCATCGGAGCCCAGAACTGACTCTGTGCCCTGC
>VWZP01008433.1:205413-217329 GCA_013396995.1 Dicaeum eximium | reverse complement strand
GGGACACCCAGGGACAGGCAGGGACACACAAGGACAGACAGGGACACACAGGGACACAGCAGGGACAGACAGGGACACAGCAGGGACAGCCAGGGACACAGCAGGGACACAGAAGGGACACGGCAGGGACACCCAGGGACACACAGGGACACAGCAGGGACACAGCAGGGACACTTTCAAAAGTTTGACAGTGTCCCTGGCAGTGTCCCTGGCAGTGACAGGACACAGAGCAGGGTCCCTGCAATGACAGGACACACACGAACTTTCNCCTGCCCACAGCTGTGGCTGATGGCTTTAGGCTGGGCTCTGTCCCCCACGGCCCGTGGTTGCTGTCTGGGTACAATAAACAGCATTTACAGAGCCCTCTGGAGCCCCCATCTCCTTGTGGGCTCTTACACCCAACAACATTGGAACACTGATGTGTAATTAAATAACACCAACCCCTCCTTCAGGGGCTCCTGATTCACTCAGTGCAGGTTTAGGAATCACATTGCACTTTGGTCTCAAAGCTGCTTGGAAATTGCTTAAACCCAGAAAAGTCTTGCCAAGGAACCAGGAAGAACTCAGGAGTTCTGCATGAACATTTTGCTATTTGGCTGTTAAAATACAGCTGTGATTCACATGAGTGCTCTCAGCAGCTATCCAGGGACTGTGTGGCTGAAAATTCATTTAATCTGATTCTATTTTAAAAGTTCCTTTGGAGTGGACTTGGGGGAACAGATTTTGCACTGGCAAGGAGATGTATTCCATGGTTTAATACATCTTCCTGCTTCTAATTCCTCTGATTCTGTGACATGGAGCCACTTGTTGAAGCGCTGCAGTTGTCATTGAAAAATGGGATTAACTGGAATTTGACGTGGATTAGAAACTCCTGCTGGTGTGTCTGGATGGAGAGAACTCTCCACAGGGGCTGCAGTGGTGCTGTGGTTCAGGTTTGTGACCAGAGCAGCCCTGGTGCCACACTGCCCTGTGGCACAGGGAGGCACGGCCCCAGGAACACCAGGAGGGCTCAGGCACGGCCCCAGGAACACCAGGAGGGCTCAGGGACAGCCCCAGGAACACCAGGAGGGCTCAGGGACAGCCCCAGGAACACCAGGAGGGCTCAGGGATGGCCCCAGGAACACCAGGAGGGCTCAGGGATGGCCCCAGGAACACCAGGAGGGCTCAGGGACAGCCCCAGGAACACCAGGAGGGCTCAGGGATGGCCCCAGGAACATCAGGAGGGCTCAGGGATGGCCCCAGGAACATCAGGAGGGCTCAGGGATGGCCCCAGGAACATCAGGAGGGCTCAGGGACGGCCCCAGGAACACCAGGAGGGCTCAGGGACGGGGACTCGTCCCCAAGGAAGGAGCAACCCCAGGGTGAACAGCCCAGGGTGTCCAGAGAGTCAGAGCCTGGTGGGGAAATGGCAGAATCGTGAATGGCTTGGGTTGGAAGGGCCCTGAAATCCTGAAATCCTGAAATCCCGAAATCCCGAAATCCCGAAATCCTGAAATCCCGAAATCCTGAAATCCTGAAATCCTGAAATCCCGAAATCCCGAAATCCTGAAATCCTGAAATCCTGAAATCCTGCAATCCTGAAATCCCGAAATCCTGAAATCCCGAAATCCTGAAATCCTGAAATCCAGAAATCCTGAAATCCCGAAATCCTGAAATTCTGAAATCCAGAAATCCCGAAATCCTGAAATCCTGAAATCCCGAAATCCTGAAATCCTGAAATCCTGAAATCCCGAAATCCCGAAATCCCATCCAGTGCCGCCAGTAGTGCCAGGAGCCAGCAGCCCTGTCCTGGTCCGTGAGGGCACACAGGGGGCACGGAGCGGGGCAGGAGCCCCGGAGGGCTGTGCAGCCCTCAGAGATCCCATTTGCAGGAAGGGCCGGCAGAAGGGGCTGCACATCCCCCCCATCCCTGTGGGGAGGAGCCCATGCCCGGCACGGAGCACTGTCCCAGGGCAGGTGTCCCCTCAGGGCTCCTGGCCCAGCCCAGCCCGGGCAGGGAGGNCAGCAACAATTGGTGACCCTTGAGCCGTGGGGCAACAAGGGAGCACTGCCATGGGCAGATGTCCCCTCAGGGCTTGTGTCCCCTCAGGCCTCGTGTCCCCTCAGGGCTCTGTCCCCTCAGGGCTCCTGGCCCCAGAGCCTGGAGCTGGCCAGGTCGGTGCTGCAGCCAGGGCTGCTCTCTCCTGTCCTCTCCTGATCTCCCTTCCCCTTCCCCTCCATCCTTTACTCCTGTTGTTCTTTTCAGAAGACTGAGATAAAACCTCACCAATTTCCATGCTGAGTGAGGAGGTCACTCTGTGCCACTTTTTGGACCCTTTTGGCTTTTGCTGCTCTTTCCTGGCCACGGGCATCTCCAAATCCTGGGTGCTCCCTTCCATACAGGCAAACCCCAAAAACCATTCAAGGACCTGTCACAAAGATACCTGAGCCACTGTCCCACCCAGCTGGGGCTCCTCTGCAGAGTTATCTCTCTCTTTTATTCTGCATCTGATTCCTGCATTGAGGTTCACACTGTAACTTTTTAAAATGTCATTCCTGGCATTACTTGTTGGATTGAAAATGTTATTTAAATGCATTTCACATGGACATTTATTACCAAGCTGGAAGGAAAACATTCTCTTGGAAGTTTACACAAGTTATGAACTTCACGTTTGTATTTAATGGCTTTGTAGAATTGCATTGTGAGAAAACATTATAAATATGAGAAATAAAAAAAAAAATTCAAAGATATTGTATAACCTTGTGGATTTATCTCCCTCTATTTACTCCATTGCTCTGAGGGCCCATTAAGGCAGCAGTAATCTCATCCTAAAGACAGGATGTCATTTCTTATATCTGCATTCTGCTGCCACCCTTAAGTGGGCTCCAAAGATCCCCAAATGGGAAATAAACAAAACAAAACAAAAGAAATCAAACCAGGAAAACAACAGCCCCGAAGCTGTGGTTAATCTAAAAGGGAACTTTTTTTTTGTCAGGCTGAATCCCCCTGCTCAGGGGCCAGCTTTTCTCCTGGGACACAAGAGAGCCTGAAATGGGACAGGGGACAGGGATGGAGGGACAGGACACAGGGAAAGGCTCCCACTGCCAGAGGGCAGGGATGGATGGGATCTTGGGAATTGGGAATTCCTGGCTGGGCTGGAATTCCCAGAGCAGCTGTGGCTGCCCCTGGATCCCTGGCAGTGCCCAAGGCCAGGTTGGACACTGGGGCTGGAGCAGCCTGGGACAGTGGGAGGTGTCCCTGCTCTGGGGAAAAAGTGAACAGTTTTCAGATGACGACACAACAAAATCAAGAATAAATAAGTTTTGGGGAAAACAGCCTGAAAAAAAGAAAAATATGGGATGCAGGCACCCCCACCTCCCCTTCAGCCTGGAAATTTGAACCCAGAGGAAGTCAAGAGCTGACTCTCTCATGGTGTGAGCGGACTGATCCGTGTTTCTCTTTCAAAAGAAAGGGTTTTTAATGTATCAGGCAAGGAAATTCTGAGCTCTGCTTGGTGGAATTTCAAACAAGAAATTCTGCACGCTAGAAAGCAATCTCACAAGGAATCAGCTTGGTAAGGGAAATGTAATTACATGTACAGACACTCCTGTGCTTGAACTCCCGAAATTATGAGTAGCTGCTTCTCTAAAAATTACCCTCTCAGGAATTGATGAAAAGGGACAAAATCTGCATCTTGTCTTTCACAGTGACCCCGCTGAGAGACTGAGAGTGTTGTGGCAATGGTCTGAACTCCTCATATCAAAATCAACCCAAATTTTCCCCTGGCACCCTCCAGAACAGAATTATTACCATGGAGACTCCACATAAAAATAGTAATACTGATCCTAATTAATAGGCATTAAGCCTTTCCATCACAAGACATTCAGAGTCTGACACATTCACTGCTAAACCCGGTTGAAAATGATTAGGAATTGTTACTTTTGAAGGTGAAGCCTCTGCTCAGAGGCAGTGAGGGGCCTGGGCCAGACACAGCAGGGAATCCCAGCAGAGCTGCTGGCTCTGGGGCCCTGCACCCTGAACTTCTGACGGGTTTCTGTGCCCACACCCATCCTCAGCCCAGTCCCTGCCCCACGGCACCGAATCCTCACCACCAGCAGCTCTGGCTGCTCCGGGGTCCCACTGGGAGGGGACAGGGGGGACAGAGCCTGGGGGGCTCCTGTCACCTCCTGGGATTTACTGGGAACATGGCTTTCAACTCCAGTCTGTCAGAGAGTCTGGGAATCTTGGAATGGTTTGGGTGGGAAGGGACCCCAAATCCCATCCAGTGCCACCCCAGCCATGGCAGGGACACCTCCCACTGTCCCAGGCTGCTCCAACCTGGCCTTGGGCACTGCCAGGGATCCAGGGGCAGCCACAGCTGCTCTGGCAATTCCAGCCCAGCCAGGAATTCCCAATTCCCAACATCCCACCCATCCCTGCCCTGTGCCACCAACAAACCAAAACAAGGCTGACCCTCCAAGCACACTTTAATCCCATGAGAAAGCAGCTGCCCAAAAATAAACCCAGGTTAAATTGTCCTTGGCCTCAGCTCACAGTTTTTAATCGATTGCAGATGGAATCTGTTGGATGGATATTTTTGCCCAGCACCACCAGGTTTATTGGTGATCAGAGGCCCAGTTCGTTGTTTATTGTCCCTGAGCCAGTGCCAGCCCCTCCCAGCAGCCAGGGGCACTCAGATCCCGTGGATTTGGAATGCTGCTAAAGCAGGGGGAGATTTCTCCTGCTCCTACATCTCAGAAAAGATGTTAAACCACCTGGAATCCAGAATACGTCCCAAGTGCACATGAGGGAAATCAGGTCCCTGATGATGATCCCTTGGATTCAGGAACCAGCGGAATTTTCTGGATTCCTGGGTGTGCTTCTGTGGGGAGCACAAATGCCTGGATGTTTTTGCACTGAAGATGGCCATAAGTTTTCTCACACTCACCTGCAGCTTTGTGCTTTGCTGCATTTTTGCTTACGCAAGGATTTTTTAAAACATATTCAAGACTCCTGAGCAAGAAGCCTCTGGAAGATGACATCACTTGGGATGGGACTGACAAGATGGAGCTCTGGGGTACAAAGGTTAATTCCTTTTGCATAAAATGGAGCAGATAAAACCCCCGTGGGATTATTCCTTACTTTGCATTTTTGCAGAGCAGCACAGAGGGCTCCAGGCTCTGACCTCGTGCAGGGCTGTGCTGCCTCTGGTCCCTGCAGGAACATCCCAGGGGTGGGAGCCAGGTGGGCTTTAGGGTCCCTTCCAGCCCAGGCCACCCCGGAGCCATGGGGGACATCCAGCATGGCAGCTCTGCCACTCGTGGTTGGGTGTTTTGAGACAAACCAGGGAGAGCTGGGTGGGTGAGGAACTGGGTGACTGGACGTGGCAGGGTGACATGGCAGGGTGACATTCCAGGGTGACAATCCAGGGTGACATTCCAGGGTGACAATCCAGGGTGACAATCCAGGGCCGTGGTGCTGAAGGTGACAGCCCTGTCACAGAGTGTGAGCGTGTCCCCTGTCCTGTCCCCTCCCAAAGGTCCCACCTGCCTGGTGCTGTGGATGTGAAGGACAGGGCAGTGCCTGTCCCCTGTGCTGGCCCTGCCGAGGCCACAGCTCCAGTCCTGGGGACAGCTTTAGGCACGGAGGGACTGGAATGAATCNTGGCTCTGCACAGCTCCTGCCAGGAGGGGACAGCCGGGGGGGTCGGGCTCTGCTCCCAGGGAACAGGGACAGGAGGAGAGGGAACGGCCCCAGGCTGGGCCAGGGGAGCTCAGGGTGGATATTGGGGGAAAAAAAATCCTGAAAAGGGCTGTAAATCATTTAAACAAACTGGCCAGGGCAGGGAGCAGTGCCCATCCCTGGAAGGGTTGAGAGAACTCTGGATGTGGAGCTGCTGCTGGCTCGATGCAGCTCTAAGAACTCTTTTCCAGCCCTGGGGATTCTGTGGGTCCCTGGAAATGTGTTTGTTCTCCAGCGTTCTCAGAGCTCTCCTCCCGGCTGGTTTCTCCCAGGAATGTGCCTGCAGGGCGCTGCGGCTCCGGTGCTGCTCCCGTTCGGGATCGGGAGTCGGGAAGGGCGGTGGGCGGGGGCTGTGGGAGGCTTGGGAAAACATTTCCTGGGGAATGACTGCGCTTTTCGCCATTTCCTGGGGAATGACTGCGCTTTTCGCCAGCAGCCATCCCTGGGGTTCTCAAACTGAGCATCCCGGCACGCTGTGTCACTTCCATGGAGATTTCCCTGTAACCATTCCGTGTGTTCTCACCGCAGATTATCCCGGGGACGTGGGGAGGGGCTGCTCTGTCCTGGAGCTGCAGGAACACGGACAGGAGCTCTGCACAAGCAGCTCAGCCCGAGCACGCTGGGGTTGGAAAAGCCTTTAGTCCCACCATCCCCAGCAGTGCCCAGGCCAGCACCGCCCCGTGTCCCCAAGTGCCACCTCCGCAGGGCTTTCCATCCCCCCAGGGATGGGCACTGCACATTTTACTGTGAGAAGCCAAAGCCTGAGGGGATCAAAGGTGAGGTTTGCCTCCCCTGGCCCTGGAACCCCCTCCCCAGGTGAAGTCTGTGCAGGTGGCTGATGTGAATTCCCGAGGGATCTGTGGCAAAGCTGGAGTGAAGATCCCAGACCTGGAGCTCGTGGTGCCGGTTCTGAGAGCTCCCCTGGCTGAGCTGGGCTGGGCTGGGCTGAGCTGGTGGTGGCGAGTGACAGAAAGCTCCCAGGACGAGGGGCTGCCACTTCAGTGTGATGTGCAGTGACCAAGAGAGGCTCATTACAGGCTGAGGGTAATGACTCCAACTCAGAGCACTGGGAGTTTGGGAGCGGCAGCTGTACCTGAAATAAATGTAAAATATTGGTAATGGACATTTCCAGCCAAGGTTTTCTTCAGCTGTTTGGCCACAGCCCTTCACAGTGTGAATATGGGAGCTGGAAGAGGTTTCCAGGAGAGCTGGAAATCCCCCACAAGGCTGTTCCCCTTCCTAGGGAAGGAGCTGTCCAGCTCTGGTGATGGTGCTGAGCTGGGAACACGGGAATGCCTGGGAATCAGGGACAGTCCCTGTGACAGTCCCTGTGCTTTTCTTTACCCCAAACCCCATCCCAGGTGTGGGGGGGTGCTGCTGTCCCTGCCCTGACATCCCAAACCCCATTCCAGGTGTGCTCCTGCCCCTGGCACTCACCAGTTCCAGCACATCCCCTCTGCCCCCCAGGGCTCTCCAGGAATGCCCAGGTGTCCATCACACATTCATGCAGTGCCAAGGTCAGAAGGGACCATTGAGACCAAGTTCCAGCCCTGCTGCCACCTCCCACTGTCCCAGGCTGCTCCAACCTGGCCTTGGGCACTGCAGGGATCCAGGGGCAGCCACAGCTGCTCTGGCAATTCCAGCCCAGCCAGGAATTCCCAATTCCCAAGATCCCACCCATCCCTGCCCTCTGGCACTGGGAGCCATTCCCTGTGTCCTGTCCCTCCATCCCTTGTCCCCAGTCCCTCTCCAGCTCTCCTGGAGCCCCTTCAGGCCCTGCCAGGGCTCTGAGCTCTCCCTGGTCCCTCTCTCCCCCAGAATGTCCCCAAAGCCCCTGGGTCACTCCTCGGTGCCCGGGCTGTGCTGGGGAAATGCAGGTGGGGCTGAAAGCCCTGCAGGGAAGTTTCTGTCAGAAAGAATCGCTTGGGATTGGTGTTCTGGGAGCAGGGACAGAAAAGGGATGGGAAGGGGGGAGGGATCCAGAGGAAGGTCCTGTCTGAGGCATGGGGGGTGCAGCAGTTCAGTCCTGCTCTGGCCTGGTCCTGGGGCTGCTCCAGGCCTTGCTCCAGAACTGCATTCCTTTCTTTTTAATTAAATAATTGATTGAACTGTGAAGTTTCATAGGAATGGAAGATCTGCTAAAGTAGGTTGAAATCAGCAAAGAGATTAGCAAAAAAAAAAAAAAAAAAAAAGAGAAATCATATAATTGCCAAGCATTGGATTTGAGCATTATCAGAATGAAATGTTCCAGACTTTGATTTCTGAAAGTGCTTCATCTCAAAATTCAATAAATCCCTTTTTATGTAGAAGTGACACTTTTCATATTAAAATTAACACACATTTACAAACAGACAGAGCTTCAATGGTTAAATAGAACCAATCTGAATGAAAATTAAGAGCAACTGCAATTCCAGAATACTTTTTTTTCCATCGGGTCCCTTTAGAAAACTGTTTTAATTTAATATACATTTCTGCCCTCTTATTTTTATCTGCTTTGGATGCATCTGGAAAGCCCATTTTTCCTTTTTATGGAAATTTTGGATGTATCTGGAAAGCCCGTGGTTCCTTGTTATGGAAATCGAGGTTGGAGCAGGTGATTGCAAGGGAAGGGCTCCCAGACAGAGCAGCAGAGACCCTGCAGAGGCACGGGGAGCACTGGGAATCCTGGATCTTCCGTGCCTGGCCAAGCAGGGGTGCATTGAACAGTGGGCAAATCACAGAAACCTGGAATCCCAGCAGGGTTTGGGATGGGAGGGACCTTAAATCCCACCCAGTGCCACCCCTGCCGTGGCAGGGACACCTCCCGCTGTCCCAGGCTGCTCCAGCCCCTTCCCAGAACACTTCCAGTGGTGGGATGTCATTATTTCTTTACATATTCATATGTAAAAAAAAAATACATACATATATATACATAAATATATATATAAACACATCCCAATTCAACCCAGGCCTTACAAGACCCATTTCCTATTCCCTAACCCCAGACAAAAGGCCAAGAGCAGCCCCTTGGCAGTTTTGAACTCTGATTTTGGGGCAGGGAGCTGCCATCCCCTCGTGGGGGCTGCACAAGGTCCCAGCTGCTCCCTCTGTCTCTTGGCTGCTCCTCAGCAAAATGGGGAGGGAATCAACAGCTGCCTTGTTCAAAGAACTGTGGGAAAAAAATGAAGATGAAAAAAACCCGAAAAATTAATGGGAAAAAATGAAATGAAGATGAAAAAATAGGCAAAGCCTTTTTGTGCAATTTCCTCTGGGGGGAAGTCAGCAGTCACCTCTGAGAGCAGCGCTGGCCCTGACAAGAGCTCCTTTCATCACCTGGGAAGTTGCCCATTTGCATTTTGAAGTCTCTCCTTTGCTGCTCCTGCATTCAGATCCAGGTTCCTGTTTCTTGGGGGTTTTTTATTGTTTGGAGTTTTTTCCCCACGTTTGTCCTACAAGAAAAGAACTCAAATGAACAACCTCCATCCAGGGGTGGAGTTCACTGATGTTGTCCTTGAGGAGGGAGGCTTTCACAGACAAATAATTCCAGAGACTTTTTTTTTTCCTTCATCAGTGTGATACATTGCAAACTCAGTATTTTGGGTATATATATTAAAAAAAAAAAAAAAAAAGAAAAAAGAAAAAAATACAAAACAAAACCTCCCAGCTGCCCTCAAAGGAGCCTCTCCAGGTGAAATTCCCACTATTCCTACCTGTGACAGCTCACAGACACCATCCCTGTGATAGAGGCAGCACACCCTGACTCTGAGCACCAGAGCTGGAGTTTACATTGGGGCAGTCACTGTGAGAGCCAGAAACCCCCAGCTCAGCCCCAGGGAGAGACAGGGGCAGGGAGTTTGTTCCATTTCCACTCTGTCTTCTCCCACTTTGAGTCCATTTCCTTTCCCAAGATGTCTGGGGGTGCTGTATTTCGAGAACAAATTAATTCCCTGCTGTATTCCTCATCTACTTTCAAATGTGGCTGGACCCCCCCTGTCCTCCTGGGCAGAGTTCAGATGTGTGGATGTGGCATCTGGGGACACCGGCCAGGGTCCCCTTGGCAGTGTGGGGAGAGCTTGGGCTCGGTGGCCTCAGGTGTTTTCCCAACACAGGGGATTCTCTGAAGCATCATTTGGTAAAATGAATTACCAAATTCATTTTAATGGTAAATAAAGCTGTTTCTGCTGAGGTCTGGGCTGCCCATCCTGGGGAGGTTGTGCTGTTTTCCTTCCAGGCCCTGAGGAAGGAGGGAAATAAACCCAGAGGAGGCTGCTGGAGCTGTCTTCAGGGTCTGATCTGCCCTGGGGGCAATCGGATGTGCCAGGGGAGGGGAATTCCTGCTCACTGATATCCTGTGTCCCACCCTCTCTCCTTCCAGGGACCCCAAAAAGTGCAGGGAACCTCAACATCACCGTCAGCTGGGCTGGGAGGGAGGGAGGGAGGGATCCAGCCCAGCTCTGGGCGTTTCTGTAAGCCCAGGATTACTCTGTTTGCATGTTTGAATCAAGTGATTCCTTTATTTGCATGTTTGAATCAAGTGATTCCTTTATTTGCATGTTTGAATCAAGTGATTCCTTTATCTAAATGTTTGAATCAAGTGATTCCTTTGTTTGAATGTTTGAATCAAGTGATTCCTTTGTTTGAATGTTTGAATCAAGTGATTCCTTTGTTTGCATGTTTGAATCAAGTGATTCCTTTGTTTGAATGTTTGAATGAAATGATTCCTTTGTTTGAATGTTTGAATCAACTGATTCCTTTATTTGAATGTTTGAATCAAGTGATTCCTTTGTTTGAATGTTGGAATCAAGTGATTCCTTTGTTTGAGTGTTGGAATCAAGTGATTCCTTTATTTGAATGTTTGAATCAAGTGATTCCTTTGTTTGAATGAAGCCAGATCTGCTCGCTCGTCCCTTTGAGCTGCACTCAGACACTTGTGGGGTTAAAAGTTGCAGAATTACCCTTCAGTGGTACAAACAAAATGAAGCTTTGATTTATTCTGGATATTTTGATTCTGCTGTTGTTTAGCCAGTATTCCAAGGCCAGTTGGTCAGTGCCTCTTTGGATGTAGAGATCTGGGTTTTTTTCCCTTGGGTTAACTCTAATTTATGTTTTGGACAAATTTAATAGTATCACCATTAAGAGTATCACCATCTCTACTACATTATCCTGTATGAGCAGAGCAATTTTAAACGGGGTTTTTTATCCTCATCCCTGACTATTCACACCAAACTTCTGTTTCTCCTGTTACTGTAATCAGTTTTTAACACTGGGAGGAAGGGGAAAGGCAGGAAAGAGAAAGGAAACAATGCCTGGCCGTGGCTCTGAGTGTCACCTCTGCATTTGCTAAAACCCAGATAAAGGATTCCTTCCATTACCGGGTGTGAGGGGGCTCTGTAACCATTGGGGATATTTAGGGTGGGCAGGATTTGGGGTCTCTGTAAGCACTGGGATATTTGGGTGTGCAGGATATGGGCGCTCTGTAAGCACTGGGGTATTTGGGGTGTGCAGGATTTGGGGTCTCTGTAAGCACTGGGATATTTGGGGTGGGCAGGATTTGGGGTCTCTGTAAGCACTGGGGTATTTGGGGTGTGCAGNCACCATTAAGAGTATCACCATCTCTACTACATTATCCTGTATGAGCAGAGCAATTTTAAACGGGGTTTTTTATCCTCATCCCTGACTATTCACACCAAACTTCTGTTTCTCCTGTTACTGTAATCAGTTTTTAACGCTGGGAGGAAGGGGAAAGGCAGGAAAGAGAAAGGAAACAATGCCTGGCCGTGGCTCTGAGTGTCACCTCTGCATTTGCTAAAACCCAGATAAAGGATTCCTTCCATTACCGGGTGTGAGGGGGCTCTGTAACCATTGGGGATATTTAGGGTGGGCAGGATTTGGGGTCTCTGTAAGCACTGGGATATTTGGGGTGGTTCCTGGGTCACAGGCTGGAAGTGGCCTCAGGGTTCTGCTGTCCCCCTCCTGCTCCAAGCCAAGCTGGGCTGGGGCAGGGACGTCCTCAAGCCCAGAGTGAGAGGCCCCAGCAGTGACACCCCAGGGCCCCCTGAGCACATCCAGCAGCTCTGCCCTGGCTCCAGCTGGGCTTCCCTGGCAGCACTTGGCTCTTGTCCCCTGCCATCCCTGCTGTCCCCTGCTGTCCCCTGCCATCCCTGCCATCCCTGCCATCCCTGCCGTCCCTGCTATCCCCTGCCATCCCCTGCTGT
>VWZP01008433.1:159665-196321 GCA_013396995.1 Dicaeum eximium | reverse complement strand
TGTCCATCCCAGGAATGGGGTCAGACCCCTCACTGTGCCCTGTCCATCCCAGGAGTGGGGACAGACTCCTCATGTCCATCCCAGGAATGGGGTCAGACCCCTCACTGTGCCCTGTCCATGCCACCAGTGCTTTTATTTTCAGAAATAAACCATCTTTATCCCTCCCAGGAATTATCTGAAGTCTGGTATCAAATGAGGAGTTAATTGTGAGCCAGGTGAGGACTCCCCACCCCAACCTTTCCTCATCACTGTCACCTCCCCTGTCCCGCTCTCCTGCAGGCTGGGGGGACACCCTGCTGTGCTGGCATGTCCCTGATGTGGGGATGTCCCTGATGTGGGGATGTCCCTGATGTGCTGGGATGTCCCTGATGTGCTGGGATGTCCCTGCTGTGGGGATGTCCCTGATATGGGGGATGTCCCTGATGGGGGGATGTCCCTGATGTGGGGGATGTCCCTGATGTGCTGGGATGTCCCTGATGTCAGGATGTCCCTGCTGTGCTGGCATGTCCCTGCTGTGGGGGATGTCCCTGCTGTGCTGGGACGTCCCTGCTGTGCTGGGACGTCCCTGCTGTGCTGGGACGTCCCTGCTGTGCTGGGACGTCCCTGCTGTGCTGGGACGTCCCTGCTGTGCTGGGATGTCCCTGGTGTGGAGGTTCCTGGTGCTCCTGGATCCCAAGTACGTCAGGCCTGAGGGGCTCTGTCCTGACCCAGCTGCTGCAGGAATCCCCCGTGCAGGGAATTTTATTTACTGTCCTCCTTCCCAGCGCTGGGATCTGACTTGGTTTTGTCAATGAATTTGGGAAAGCTCCTTTCAACAGACTTTTAATTTATTTGTGAACAAGCTGGGAGAGTGTAAGGTGGTTGGGATTGTCAGAAATGGAGCTTCCATCCCAAACTCCCCCCTGTCCTAACCCAGTGAACACCCTGCAGCTGTGTGACACTCTCAGAACAGGCGATTTTCACTCTGCAGCTGTGTGACACCCTCAGAACAGACGATTTTCAGAAGGAGAAGCTTCCAGCAAGGCCAGGAAAGAGCCAAGAGCAACGTGGGTCAAGCTGAACAGTGAATTTGCAGTGCTGGGCTGGAAATGGAGCCCAGGAATGTGTGCTGGGCTGGGAGAGGAGCTCCAGGAGCGCTCTGGGTCCCTCCCAGCTGGGGGTTCCTGTGGTCCCTGCTCTGTGCTGGGTGGATTCCCCTCCCTGGGGCTGGCAGCTCCTGCAGGGGATGCTCTGCCCTGTCGCTGAGCTGAACCCGCTGTGGCACAGAAATGCTTTATCTCAGGCCAGGGCAGTGCCTCTGCCCTCACACCAGGCAGATTTCCTGTCAGAGCAGAGCACTGATGGCTTTTACAGCAGGGAAAGCTAAACCTGTGTTTGCTCTGGAGCTCAGCAATGAAACCACCAGCCCGTGGTACCTGACGAGGTTACTCTGGGTATTTATGGTCTGAGCCTCTGCTAAGCCCAGCACAGAAAACCTCAGGCAAAAAGTGTCATGCTCTGATTTGGCACAAAGCAGTCAAAACAACTGTGCAAAAAACCAGAACTTAAACGCCTAAAAATCTCTGCTAAAGGAGAAATCAATACAAAGCAGCCTAATTCCTCCTTCATCCTGCTCTGGGTTTGCTCCTGGTGTGCCCAGGCTGCTGTCCTGGCACTGCCTGCAAGGAGTTAATCCCATTTTTGCACTGCTGACAGGGGCTTTGGGGGATTGTGCCCTCGGCCATGTCCCTGCAGCAACCCCAGAGGAGGAGGAGTGTCACTGGACATTTTATGGAGGGGTGTCACTGGACATTTCACAAGTTTCTTGGATGCGAACTTGCTGAGTTTTTCTTCCATGGGAAAGCTCTTTTTTCTCTGCAGATTTCAAATCCCTGTGTGTGTGTTTCAAGGACAAAATGAATTCCTTTGCCTCCCAACATGGGAGATGTGGTTTGCTTTTCCCAACCCATGATATAAAGAATTGCTCTCTCTGGCATTGTAAACATTTTCTGGCATTCTTGAGCTTTGGGGTGTGGAGCTGGAAGAAGCAAGATGTTAGCTCTGTACCTGGGCAGGAATAGCTCAAATCCTTCTGAACAATGGAGTAATTTTAATAAATAATATAAATAATATAAACCTTCTGATATTGGAGTCAGGAGTGCTGATTCATCACCCCCCTCGAGGAACAGCCACAACAGAGAGGCTCAGCTCCTGTACCTGGTGTCAGCTGTCACCCACATCTGTGCACAGCTGTGTGCCCAAAGCTCTGAACCCAGGACACGAAATACCCCCACACCCATCCTAAACAGCGATCCAATCCCTCTGCAGCCAGCAGAGACGGGAAATTCGGGTGGGTTTCCTCAGGTCCATGGAAACAGAACCTGGTGGTAACACCCAGCTGCACCTGCCCAGAGCCAGCAGCAGCAATTCCCAGCAGCAGCAATTCCCAGCAGCAGCAATTCCCAGCAGCAGCAATTCCCAACAACAGGAATTCCCAACAACAGGAATTCCCAGCAGCAGCAATTCCCAACAACAGGAATTCCCAGCAGCAGCAATTCCCAGCAGCAGCAATTCCCAGCAGCAGCAATTCCCAGCAGCAGGAATTCCTCTGCTGGTGGGCAGTGCCAGGGAAGGCATTTTCCATCCAGGAGGAGGGAGGTTCGTGCCCAGCTGTTACCAGGGGTGAGGGGAAAGCTCCCACCTGGAATTTGTGTCCTCAGGAGCTCTCAGGGAACACAGACCTGTCATAGTTCCAGAGAGCTGCTCCAGGGCTGGAGCCAGGCTGGGAAAGCTGGGAATGTTCCCTGGAGAGGAGAAGGCTCCAGGGAGAGCTCAGAGCCCCTTGCAGGGCCTGAAGGGGCTCCAGGAGAGCTGGAGAGGGACTGGGGACAAGGGATGGAGGGACAGGACACAGGGAATGGCTCCCACTGCCAGAGGGCAGGGATGGATGGGATCTCGGGAATTGGGAATTCCTGGCTGGGATGGAATTCCCAGAGCAGCTGTGGCTGTCCCTGGATCCCTGGCAGTGCCCAAGGCCAGGTTGGACACTGGGGCTGGAGCAGCCTGGGACAGTGGGAGGTGTCCCTGCCATGGCTGGGGGGGCACCGGGTGGGATTTGAGGTCCCTTCCAACCCAAACCAGTCTGGAATTCTGGGATGATCCCAAGGTGCCATAAGCAGAGCACCCAGTGCTGAGCTCATTTTTCTACTGAGATGTGGAGAAAGACCCAGAAAAATTAATGTGGGCTCCTCCAAATTCAGAGCCCTCAGGTTTGAGCGGGGTGGGGGAGCAGGGGCTGAGACACCTCGGGAACAAACGGGAGCAGGGAGAGGAGGGCAGAGCAGGGCAGGGCACTGGCAGCTCCTCAGAGAAACCACGTTAGAGCCACAGCAGCAAAGCAGCTTTTGGTGGGAGAGAGATGAAAAAAGAACAAGATATAATGAAAAAGGCCAGTGGAGAATGAAGTAATAAAATGTAGCCTGAAAATCACCTTTACCTCCAGTTCTGAAGAACTCAGAGGTGATGAGTAGATCTGTCAAAATGTTTGTAATGGAAAAGTCGTGATTTATGAGGTTTGGGGTTTCATTGTTTTTCTCAATTTGTTACAAAAATAAAAGCAAAATTTGATGGGGGAAGATCTGGGTTTTCCCGTTTCTATTATTTTTTAATTAAAAAGGATGACGAGAAGTGAACATTGCTGATGTATTATGGTTTTTAAATATGAGAAAAAAGCCTGTAATTTTTAAATTCCTGTTAGAAGTGGGAGAAAGCTCCAGTGAGGAGGTGAGAGAGAAAGCAGGAGCGGATGCCTTCTCTGCTTGTGCAGTGTGGGTTGGCTTTTTGTCAAAGGAAAAATAACACATCTTTCCTGCAGGAGAGGATTTGGCTACTGGGAGAAAATATCCTCTTCCAACTGGCTCTATTCAAACAGAATTTGGCCACTGCAGATTAATTGCATTAATTGCAAGCTTTCACCCCCCTGCTGTTCCCTGGGGCAGCGTTCAGAGGACCTGGCCCTGCTCCTCCTGCAAGGGCCACGTGGGGCTGGTGAGCTCCTCTCGCTCCCTGAGGACATTTTCTACCCCTATTAAATCAGAGATATTGATATAAAATATTCCAGAATATCATGGAGATTCTTGTTTTTCCCTCATGGGGTCCATTTGTTGTCATTCTCGCCCCCACCCCCCCCGTGGGGCTGGCACTGCCGTGGCTGGAGGGACACGGGAGTGTCACTTGTGCAGTCCCCTCTGTGCTTGCCAGAGCAGCCTGGCAGAGCCCTGAGCCCGTGTGGCCCTTGGCAGCGTCCCAGGAATCACAGAATCGGGAATGTCCTGAGCTGGAGGGACCCCCAGGATCATCCCAGCCCCCACCAAGCCCCCCCTGTCCATCCCTGGCAGCGCTGCCCAAACCCTCCTGGAGCTCCGGCAGCCTCGGGAGTGTCACCATTCCCTGGGGAACCTGGGCACTGCCAGCACCCTCTGGGGAGGAACCTTTCCTGAAATCCAACTTAACCCTGCCCTGGCCCAGCCCCAGCCCTTCCCTGACGCTGTCCCTGTCCCAGAGCAGGGATTGGAGCTGTCCCTTGGAGCTGCAGCCCCCTTTGTCCACGTGGACATTGCAGAGGTGTGAAAAGCAGCAGAATCCCCTGGATGCTGTTTGCACCAAGCCCCTGGCCAAGCAGGACCGCCCGAGTGTCCCCGAGTGTCCCCGAGTGTCCTGCTGCTCAGGATCCCAGAGCTGCTCCATCCCCCTGCCCAGGATCCCAGAGCTGCTCCATCCTCCCCTCTNCCCATCTCTCAGCTCCCATCTCTCAGCTCCCAGCTCCCAGCTCCCAGTTCCCAGCTCCCATCTCCCAGCTCCCATCTCTCAGCTCCCATCTCTCAGCTCCCAGCTCCCAGCTCCCAGTTCCCAGCTCCCATCTCCCAGCTCCCATCTCTCAGCTCCCATCTCTCAGCTCCCAGCTCCCAGCTCCCAGTTCCCAGCTCCCATCTCCCAGCTCCCATCTCTCAGCTCCCATCTCTCAGCTCCCAGCTCCCAGCTCCCAGTTCCCAGCTCCCATCTCCCAGCTCCCATCTCTCAGCTCCCATCTCTCAGCTCCCAGCTCCCATCTCCCAGCTCCCCTCTCACACCCACACAGGTTTGTGGCCGTGCCTGCCCGCCCGGGTTCCGCTGCCCTGAAGGAGCCCCCGGCCATGGATCCCTCACTCACTGGGCTCGCTCGGCTGCTGTTTGACCACCACGCGTGGCTCGTGACCTTTTCAATATTCTGGATTGTGTGAGCAGCCGCTGCCTGGTGCCCGAGGGCTGGTGGGGCGGGGGTGTGAGCGCAGGGCAGGGGGAGCAGCGGAGAGATCCGAGCGCTCCGGCAGCAAAGGTCAGAGCCCACGACAGGTGTCAGAGCCCACGACACGTGTCAGAGCCCAGGACACCGTGTGTGACAGCGGCACATCCATCCCCAGAGCTCCCGGCAGCGCCGCGGGGACAGCAGCCCTGTGCCACATGGCAGCGCTGTGAGGGGACAGCAGCCCTGTGCCACATGGCAGCGCTGTGAGGGGACAGCAGCCCTGTGCCACATGGCAGCACCACGGGGACAGCAGCTCTGTGCCACATGGCAGCGCTGTGAGGGGACAGCAGCTCTGTGCCACATGGCAGCGCTGTGAGGGGACAGCAGCCCTGTGCCACATGGCAGCGCTGTGAGGGGACAGCAGCCCTGTGCCACATGGCAGCACCGGCCCTGAGGGATTCCAGCCCGAGGGGACACTGTGGGACATCAGTGCTGAGCTGGGACAGCGTGTGGGAGCTGCCTGTGCCGTGGGACCCAACTGCTCAATGCCTCTGGTGGCAGAGAGGGGACAGAGAGGGCACAGAGAGGGGACAGAGAGGGGACAGAGAGGGCACAGAGAGGGGACAGAGAGGGGACAGAGAGGGCACAGAGAGGGGACAGAGAGGGGACAGAGAGGGGACAGCTCCGTGGAACAGCCAGCTCAGGAGGGGACCCTGCCCTCTGCTCGGCACTGGGAACGCGCCCTGGAATTCTGGGCCAGGCCAGCGTGGGAAGGGCTTAGACACCCTGGGGCAGTGGGAGGTGTCCCTGCCGTGGCAGGGGTGGCACTGGGTGGGATTTGAGGTCCCTTCCCACCCAAACCAGTCTGGGATTCCATCCCGTGCCTTTCCTTGGCCAAATACAGATCCAGGCTGGGGTGCAGCTGACCCCGGAGCCCAGCCCAGGCAGAGGCTGGAAGGAATCCCCTGGGGTCAGGGTTTGTGCCCGTGCACTGCAGAGGGCATGGCTGGGACACGGGTGACACCATCGCCTCCCCTGTCACTCACACTGCACTGAAGAGCTCCTTGGAGCTCATTTTTGTCAGCACTTGCCATCCACAACGATCCATCACGCTCAGCTCTATCAATAACGCTGCTGCAGGAACATATTTTTATGCACTTTCCCCACTCACACACATTTTCCTGCAAAGGAAGTGTTTTTCATGCAAATTGTTTTTTTTCCCTCCTGTGCACATGTGCTGAGCTATATCAAGAGCAGGACTGAGGAGCAGATAAAAAGCTGCCCATATGTTTTCTTTATGGTCCCGCAGTGCCTGGAGCCCCGGCAATCTGGCGTGGGATTCTGAGCAAGCAGGAGCCACCCGAAGGCTTTTCCAGCCTCTGCTGGCTGCACAAAGAGCTCCTCAGCTCCCAGCATCACCAGTGCCTGGGGTGAAGATGCTACTGGGAAGAATCATAGAATAATGGAATGGCCTGGGCTGCAAGGGACCTCAAATCCCACCCAGTGCCACCCCAGCCATGGCAGGGACACCTCCCACTGTCCCAGGCTGCTCCAGCCCCAGTGTCCACCCTGGCCTTGGGCACTGCCAGGGATCCAGGGGCAGCCACAGCTGCTCTGGCAATTCCAGCCCAGCCAGGAATTCCCAATTCCCGAGATCCCATCCATCCCTGCCCTCTGGCACTGGGAGCCATTCCCTGTGTCCTGTCCCTCCATCCCTTGTCCCCAGTCCCTCTCCAGCTCTCCTGGAGCCCCTTCAGGCCCTGCAAGGGGCTCTGAGCTCTCCCTGGAGCCTTCTCCTCTCCAGGGAACATTCCCAGCTCTCCCAGCCTGGCTCCAGAGGGGCTCCAGCCCTGGAGCAGCCCCGTGGCTCCTCTGGGCTCTCTCCAGCAGCTCCAGGTCCCGCTGTGTCCCCAGGGCTGGGCCAGCTCTGCAGGTGAGGTCTCACCTGGGCACAGGGGCAGGATCCCCCTCGCTGCCCACGCTGGGCTCAGCCCAGGGCTCATTTTTTTTCAGGGGTTCATGTTTTCATGCCCAGCTCTCATCCCCCAGCACCCCCAGGTCCTTCTCAGCAAAGGAGCTGCTCCTCCTCGGTGGCCTCTCGGGGAAGGTGTCCCCTCTGTGCCCGCTCTGGTCCCGGTGTCCCCCGGCACAGGGGTGACCAGGGATGGGTGCAGTCAGGAAAGGAGGGGACATTCCCTTTAATGCCACCAATCCCTTCTGTCCCTGACGCCGCAGTGCTGCTCTCGTTGAGGGAACGGCGCCTTTTAACGAGCCAGTTAGCGGTAACTTATTAGTTTAGTTCCGTCCTAATGGAAAACTCTTCACATTCCACGGAGCCTTCTGCTCATTTACTTTGATTCTTAATGAAGGACATTTTAGACGAGAGCCTTGTTTTCTTGTTTTATTAAAAAGCATTAAAAATATTGCTCATAAAATATATATGGGGGGTTGAACTTTTGCTGCTGCTGCGGGGATGGATAAATAGTCGGCGTTAATAAAAGCCAAGGAGAAATAAAGCGGCACTCCCGGCATCCCGAGAGCTCCGCGGGAGCCACGAGGGCTCTGATCGCTGCTCGGGATCCCCCAGGGCGGGCACAATTAGCGCTGGGCGTTAATGAGGGAGGGCTGAGCTGATTCATCCCCCGAGCCGGGCACGGAACGGGTCAGACACTGCTGGAATTCCGATGGGAGAGCGATTCCAGCTCGCTTAAATCGCGGGGAGCAGCCCAGGAACGAGGACACGGCTTCTGCGAGCCGCGGAACCGCGCGGGGCTGGGAGGGACCGCAGTGCCCGGCCCCACCGCCCCTGCCGCGGGAGGGACACGGGATCCTCCTGCCGTGGGGTCCGGGATCCTCCTGCCGTGGGATCCTCCTGCCGTGGGGTCCGGGATCCTCTTGCCGTGGGGTCCGGGATCCTCCTGCCGTGGGATCCACCTGCCGTGGGGTCCGGGATCCACCTGCCATGGGATCCACCTGCCGTGGGGTCCGGGATCCTCCTGCCGTGGGGTCCGGGATCCACCTGCCGTGGGGTCCACCTTCCATGGGGCCTTCCTTCCATGGGGTCCGGGATCCTCCTGCCGTGGGGTCCGGGATCCTCCTGCCGTGGGGTCCACCTTCCATGGGATCCTCCTATCCTGGAATCTTCCTTCCATGGGATCCACTTCCCATGGGATCTGGGATCCTCCTTCCATGGGATCCTCCTTCCATAGGACCCAGGATCCACCTTCCTCTGGATCTTCCTTCCTTGGGATTCACTTTCAATGGGATCTGGGATCCACCTTCCATGAGACCCAGGATCCACCTTCCATGGGTTCCACCTTCCGTGGGTTCCACCTCTAATGGGTTCCACCTCCAATGGGATCTGGGTTCCACCTTCCATGAGATCCAGGATCCATCTTCCATGGGATCCAACTCCCACAGGATCCTCCTCCCACTGGATCCACCTCCCACCATTTCTTTGCAACACAATTTGCTCGTTTGTCTGATGTGGTGTTGAGGTCACTCAGGGCTCCCTGCTCCTCCTCTCCTGCTGCCCTGGGACCTTGTCTTTGTTTCATCTGCTGCTTCTACCCCTTGGGTGTGGAATAGGTATTATTTGAAAATATGTATGCAGATATTTTAACATGGGGATGCAGAACATGAATAGAATAGAATAGAATAGAATAGAATAGAATAGAATAGAATAGAATAGAATAGAATACAATACAATACAATACAATACAATACAATACAATACAATACAATACAATACAATACAATACTATAATATTGTTTTGTGCATGTGCACCCACAGAACAAGCTCTGCTGCTTCAAATGAGCTGCACCAGTGCCTGGCACTGGGAGGAGCAGAATTAATGCCCAGGCGAGCTCTGGGTTTGGGTCAGCACCTCACACACCAAACACAACACTGAATTAAGGAGGAGGAAACCACAGCCAGCAGCTCCCTCATCCTGAGCTCTGCAGAATGCCCAGGCTGCTGCTTCCTTCAGCACCAAAACTGATATCAGTCAATTATTTCAAGGCTGTCAGGAGCCATCAACACCCCTTAGAGCCATTCCAGCATTGCAGTTTATAAACTGTGGAGTAAATAAATCAAACAATATGAGAAACTTCCAAATGTGCTGTTTCTGAGGGGTTTTTCACACTTTGTGAGCCATTTGTCTGCTCTGCTCGGTGTTTTTTCACAGCCGATTTCCATCTGTTTCCCGTGGAATTGAGACTGTTCCTCAGCATTTCCTGAGCTCCTGCACGGCGCTGCAATGAAACGCCAGCCCCAATCACACTGATGCAGCCCGAGACAAAGGGAAATAAACGCTCTGCTCTGCCTCTCCCTCGCCATCCTGCCCGTCTCTGGGAGGTTCCTTTGTTTCCTGGCTGGTGTTCGGCTCCGTGTGAGACGTTCCCTGTTTCCAGCACTGAGAACTCATCCCGGGTTTTGTGCTGGGATGGAGCAATAACGGAGTGGGAAGGAAAAAATGTCTGTGAGCATCAGCCACAAGAGCCAGGGAGCGACTTCGTGCTCAAAATCTTCTGCAAAAGCGATTGGGTTTTTCTGGCTGATGCTGTGATTCCCTGAGGGGTAACAGATTCCTGAGAATTCCTCTCCTCTGGTAGCCCCTGGTCTAAGCCTCCAAAGTTTTCTGCTGGACTGACATTTCCTGTGCTCAGCCAGGACTTACCCAGCAAGATGCCTTTAAGCAGAACACTTGCCTTTAGAGCAAACTTATTTGAAATAATTTTCCTTTAGAGGAGAACTTTTATTTTGCCATAAAAATCCCAGAATGGTTTGGGTTAAAGGGACCTCAAATCCCACCCAGTGCCACCCCTGCCACGGCAGGGACACCTCCCACTGTCCCAGGCTGCTCCAACCTGGCCTTGGGCACTGCCAGGGATCTAGGGGCACATTCCCCAAATTTGGGGTGAGGAATTCCTTTAAAGCCCATCCCATCCTGCTCCGTGCTGTGCTCAGCCCCTGTGGGTTTTTGGGATAAGGAATTCCTTTAAGCCCATCCCATCCTGCTCCATGCTGTGCTCAGCCCCTATGGATTGCTGGGGTGAGGAATTCCTTTAAAGCCCATCCCATCCTGCTCTGTGGATTTTTGGGGTGAGGAATTCCTTTAAAGCCCATCCCAGTCCTGCTCTGAGGATTTTTGGGGTGAGGAATTTTTGGGGTGAGGATTTTTGGGGTGAGGAATTCCTTTAAGCCCATCCCATCCTGCTCCATGCTCTGCTCACCCCTGCTGCTGGCAGCCCCTTCTGAAGTTGTTTAATCCACAGAAGCGGGGGGGGGTTGGGGGTTGTTCTTTCCCACAGGCTCCCATTTTCCCTGGATTTCGTTCTGGCCATTCCTGGTGGATCTGGGGATCCCGGTGAGCCGGATTTGCCTCTCCCCAGGCAGGGCTGTCCCAGAGGGGCCTGGGTGGTGTCCGTGCACAGGTTCTCCAGGAAAAGGCTGATGTTTATTATGCTTAGCCTGGAACGAGTGAATAAACAGATTTCCTTGCAAGAAGTGCCTTTTTGGGAAGGAGGGACTCTTCAGAGCAACCTCAGAAATGAGGGAAAACCAGTCCCAGTTCCTTGTGCCAGCTCTGTTCTGATTTCTGGTGCCATTTGCAGGCTAAAAGTCACCATTGCCTTCGACTGACTGATCCTGGTGGAAGTTAATAGCATCTGCTTGTGTTTCTCCAGCAGAATTTATTAAATAAGATTTTCAGCCTAATTAAAGCATTTCAGGATTTTGGCTTCCTGTCACCCAAAGATAAGTCTGAAGTGGGAAATGAGGTAATAGCCATAGAAACACAGAATATATTTATAGAGTTTTTATAACTTCTGTATTGTCTTAATTTCAATCCCATTTTCTTTTATGTTACTTTAAAGGAGGAAAAATGCAAGCAGCAGTTACTGGGAATGGTGACCCTGATATATTTAGTAAAATATTAAACTGCAAGTGGTAAATGCGTTACTCATGGCACAGAGGACAGTCAGGCCGTGGCCACTGCAATGCCATAAAACCCAGACACACCTCAAATATTCCTTCAGTTTATTGCAGAGATGAAGTTAATATCCACGAAACAGAGCTGGGGGAACACAGGCTTCACCTGGGATCATCACAGGGATGCACAGAGGAATTTCCATCCTAGAAAAGGCAGCAATGAGGATGCAGTGTGGGATTTAGTCTTTGTTTTCCAGAAAGAAATCCTTCAGTGTGAGCCTGCAAGGAGGGAATGCCTCAGCTAACCAATAGTACCTTTAATTTTAGGTGCAAATCTGTAATTAGTCATTGGAAGAGAGGGGTTTCTCCTTTCAACTCCTGTTTTACAAACATTTCCCCAGTGGCAGAGCTGGTTTTCTGTCCCCTCCTCCCTCCCCCTGCCCCTCCCAGCCCTCTGCCCATTCCTGCTGTGTCACAGGCGCTGCTGGGCAGGATTTGTGGGGCCATAAAAGCCCTGAATGGAAACCCAAAGGAGTTATTGCTGCTTTCTGTTGGGTTTTCTCCATGCTCCACCTCCACTGTGCCCCCCCGAGCCCTGGGAGCAGAGCTGGAGCTGAACCCTGTCCTGGAGCCAGGCTGTGGGAAAGGAGGATCCCGAAATGTCCTTAAATGATCCTTAAACCAGCACAGCCTGAGCCTCTCCCCACACCCTGCTCCAGCTCCTGCTGCTCCCAGAAAACTCTGGGAGCTCCCTGCGAGCTCAGAGATTTACACCTGCCACTCTTCCACCCTTTTTTTCATGGGATATTGGGAATAATTCCTCCCTGTGGCTGAGGGATCCCCCCTGGCACAGCTGGGGCTGCCCCTGTCCCCTGGCAGTGCCCAGGGCCAGGTTGGACACTGGGGCTGGAGCAGCCTGGGACAGTGGGAGGTGTCCCTGCCATGGCTGGGGTGGGATTTAGGGTCTGCCACATCCCAAACATTCAGATGAGGGTTTGTCTTTTCCTTGGAAACCTTTCCCAGCATTCCCAGCTGTAGCAGTTTCCCTGTGATGTTTTCCTGCCCTCCCTGGATCTGTTCCTGAGCCACTCCCGGTGCCAGAGCAGCTCTGAGGCTCAGCAGAGATCCAGGAGCACGCAGGGCTGGGAGAGGTGTGGCAGCAGGGCTGGAGGCAGCTCCTGAGGGACATTCCCTGTGGGAAAAGGCCAGGGAGATGAGAATCCAAAGGGACGGGTGGGATCCAGCTGGTAAAATGTCAAATACAAGACAAGATTAAAAAAAATAAAAAGAGGAACTAATAGATTTATTTATAGCTGCTCTAAATAAGTAAGAGAGTTGAACCAGACCATTGTAATTTGCAATACAGATGTCCTAGAAGGCAAATAAAAGATGGAAGTGAACTACCCCTCCCTGCAGCTGTGAGGATACACTTGTTACCTCTGCTCATTTCCCACTCCGTTAATTCAGGATCCTCTTTTTTCCCTCTCCTCCCATGAGAATTAATTCTCTGACTCCCAGGGATGGCTGTGCAGATGATCCTGAGCAGAATCCCAATCTGTTCGCTCTGCCAGGACACATCTCCTGAGTCTGAGAGCTTCCTGCCTCCAGCCTTACATCCAGATCCTGCTTTTATCTCTTGTTCTGAGGCAGCATCGCTTTTCTGTTTCATTTATTCATGGAATGCCATCTCCTCCTGCCCTGCAGTGCCACACTTGCTTTCCATCACATGAGGATGCACCTCTGCAAAGCACTGAACTCTGTGAGCTGGGCACAAAACGATTCCATTCCCTTCTCTGGGCAAAAATTATCCCATTCCCCTTTCTGGGCACAAAATGATCCCATTCCCTTCTCTGGGCACAAAATGCTCCCATTCCCTTCTCTGGGCACAAAACGATCCCGTTCCCTTCTGCTTGTGGCAGGATGAACAGCTTTTACTGCCCAGCTTTTTCTGCCCCAGCTTTTACTGCCCCAGCTTGGCTGGGAGCTGGAAGGGGCTGGGTGAGCCCTCACAGGAGAACATCCTCACCCCAGGGCCCTCAGCATCCTCACTGCCCCCACCCTCAGCATCCTCCTCCAGCCCCCTGAGCATCCCACACCCATCCCCACCCCTCAGCACCCCCCAGCCCTGTCCCAGCCATTCCAGCAATCCCAGAGCTCCTGGCCAGCCTCGGCCAGCTGGGCAGGGATGAGCAGAGCCAGGCTGTGACAGCAGATAAGGGAACGCCGCTCCAGAGCTGCTCTAACACCAGCAGAACACGCTGGCAGGAGCCAGGATGTTTTACAGGGCAGATCCAGCTCCTCAGCAGATAAAAATGCAGAGCTCTGTGGGCTGTGCTGCCGCAGCAGGAGCTCAGCTCCCAGGGAAGACGGTTCCAGCAGGAATGTGGCTGATGGAGGCTTTCAGGGGCACTGATAACTCAGCTGGCTGTGCCAGCAGCCCCTGGCACGTTCGTGGCTTGCAGCTGCAGGCTCTGGGCACTCAGCTTTGCCTGGGGCTGCACACAGCTCCCTGTTGCTCTCTGTTAACCACGGTGTATTTGGGATCCTTTGCCCACCCCCAGATTTATTCCTGTTGCTTTGCAAGCCTGCAAAAGCAGTGCCCCTGAAGCTCAGCTGATCCCAGGGGCGTTCCACAGAGCTCTGCTCTGCAGGCCCAGCTGTCCCAGCTGCTGAGGGGATGCTGGAGCCATCCAGAGTCCATCAGAAACCCATCCCTGCTGCAGCCATCCCTCTGGGAGCACCAGGCACTTTGTCTGCCACCAGTGCCTGCGCTGTGCTCCAGGAAATCCTGAATTTTGTGTCATTCTAGGAGGTGTCGCAGCCAGCCTGGGCAGTCAGAGGTACAGAGGGACACTGCTGAGTGACTGGAGGGACCAGTGCCTCCCTGTCCCCCCAGGTGCCACCAGCCAAGTTTGCTTCCCTGGGATGTATCTCCTGGAAAAAGCACACCTCAAAGCAAACAGCCTTGGGCTGTGCCACAAGGGCCGTGGGACCCTCAAAATCCACTTGAAGGCAGAGACCCAGAGATGCACAGGGATTAATTCAATACATACAACATTACTAAACCATTTTGTCTTGTAACAAAGGGCATTATGCAGTGAGTGCAACTCTGCACTGAAATCTGAGGGGTTCTTTTCCACAAGTACCTTCAGTTTTAATAAGCTCTTGGGAAGGAATGCAATGAGTAGTTTATTAATGCAGTTCAGCTGCTCAAATTCCATTTTACTCTATGAATGATTGTGCTGACAAACAGGAGCTCTGGGTCTCTACTTTCACTTTGAAGCTCAGGACCGGATGAGCAGGAAATATTTTGGAGCAGATCATGCATTGAAGATTCCTTGGAGGCGCAGGGACCAAATATTTGAAATGATGGAAAACCTGACAGGGAGACTTGAACAGCTCCTTTGTTGCTCTGACTGTACTCTTGGTTTTCCTAAACAGGTGGAAATTACCCGGAATCAATAATGAGAGTTGCAAGGTCAGGGAAGGAGCAGCTCCGAGCTGACTCCTCATTTCAGGGCCGATTTGCCTGGCGTCCCAGCCATCCGTTCCCGGGGTCTGAGCAGCTCTGACAGCTCATTAATTATGGAGGGAGATTGGACAGTGGACAGCAGCAGTGGCACCAGAGGATTCATCTTTGCTGTCAGCTGCCTAATGTGCCTCCGCTGTCTGGCCACGGAGAAGAACACTTCCAGTAAATCTTTGTCCATCTCCCATCTCCAGGAAGGAAATCAGACATGACATTAACAATTGCTTCTGCATTCTCTGGGAAACGCACTCCTAAACGCCAGACACGGGGATACATTAACACTTCAGCATCGCGCACTTCTCGTCAGCCCCGCGGTTCGCGCTACGGAAACGCAGAAATCATTTCCCGGGAGCTGGGAACACGGCAGGAGCCAGGCCCCCGTGAGGATGAGGAGGGAGCAGAGTGCTCCTGGAGCTGCTGAGGGCAGCCAGGGCTGGAGCAGGGGGAATGCCTCGGTTCCATCAATTCTGCAGGCGCTGCGTGCCCCGGTCAGGGCTCGGCAGCCGCCGCGATCGATGGAGCTATCAAAGCTGGCTATTGACGTGTGCCCGAGCATTTAACTGCCTTCAGCTCTCCAGGAAAATCCAGCAGGGCTTTGCAGCCTCTGGAAAGCGTGTGGAATTCTTCACAGGCGCTGCCATGCCCACGCCAGCCCTGAGCTGCTCCTCCGCTCGGCTCCCTCGTGATGGAGGCAGGCGGTGCTGAGCCCTTCCTGAGCAAGAAGGGAACACAGAACTCCCAGGAACAGCTCTGGCTTTCCAAGAAAGGGGGGTCTGATCCTTGCCTGACTTCAGGAATTTCTGGTAAAATCCCGAGAAGTTTCTCACACTCTTCTGGAGCTTTAGCAGAAATAAGAAAAAATGAGAATATTGAGAATTCAGCTCATCTGCCAGAGGGCTGGGTGCAGTGCTGAGCTGGGAACAAGCACTGCTAAAGCTCCACCAAGTGAGAGTTAAAAATAAAGGCACCAGGTACTTCCAAAGGTGTTTGTTCCCTCTTTCCAAAGGTGTGTGTTCCCTCTTCCAAAGGTGTGTTCTCTCTTCCAAAAGGGTGTGTTCCCTCTTCCAAAGGTGTGTGTTCCCTCTTCCCAAAGGTGTGTGTTCTCTCTNTTAAAAATAAAGGCACCAGGTACTTCCAAAGGTGTTTGTTCCCTCTTTCCAAAGGTGTGTTCCTTTTCCCTCTTTCCAAAGGTGTGTGTTCCCTCTTCCCAAAGGTGTGTGTTCTCTCTTTCAAAGGTGTGTGTTCCCTCTTTCCAAAGGTGTGTGTTCCCTCTTCCAAAGGTGTGTTCTCTCTTCCAAAAGGGTGTGTTCCCTCTTCCAAAGGTGTGTGCTCCCTCTTCCAAAGGTCTGTCCCTGCTGGCATCATTTAACAGTGGCAAAGAGAAGCGTTTTCAGGATTTACTTCCCAGCCTGTGGATTCATAAGTAGGGGAATGGCTTTGCATTGGTTGGCAGGGTGCAGGTTGGATGGGATATTGGGAATTAGGATTGTTCCCTGGCAGGGTGGGCAGGGGCTGGGCTGGAATTGCCAGAGCAGCTGTGGCTGCCCCTGGATCCCTGGCGGTGCCCAAGGCCAGGCTGGACACTGGGGCTGGAGCAGCCTGGGACAGTGGGAGGTGTCCCTGCCATGGCTGGGGTGGCACTGGGTGGGATTTAGGGTCCCTAAAACCCAAACTCAGTGTGGGATCCTGTGATTCCTCCTTGGGAAGGAGCAAGGGAAAGCATCCTGGGCAGTGTAAGTTTGGGACAAAGGCTAATCCTGCCTGGAACAGGGCATGAGCTTCCCTGAGAAGGAGGTGACGTCCTCAGTGCCCACCAAACACCCCTGAGCCCTTCCACGTTCCCTGAATTGCTCCTTCTCCTTTCACCCTGCCCCACACAGATTTTCTTTCCAACCTTTTTAAATCCCAGCCCCAGAAGGGAGCCTGGGAAGGCTGGGGTGCTCTGGGTGTGGATTCAGCTGCTCTGGCTGTGGCACAGAGGCAGAGGCTGCTGTCCCTCTGCACCTGCAGCAGCTCCTGCCCATCCCCTGTGCAGCTGAGTGGGGCCACCAGCCACACCCAGAGTCCCCAGAGTCCCCAGAGCTTGGGGGTGCAGCTCTGCCAGGGGGCACAGGGAGGTTCGTCTTTAAAACAATGCCCCATAAATTAACAATAAGTAATAAAATTAACAATAAATAATAAAATAATAATTTTATTATATATAATAAATTAAAACAATAACCCATAAACAAGCTATGAGAAAAGCTTGAAAAAAATTAAGGATTACAATAATAATAATTTTTTTCTTATAGACAAGTCTCCATATAAGTCTCCAACAAAAATTACTTCTCTCCCTAAGTAAACTAAAAAGAGACTATTCTAAAAGTAGTAAACTAACTAAAATTTTAGGTTTTGTTTCTTTACATTATCAATACAAAGAAAAGTTATAGAGAAAAGAGAAGTATTCTAAAAGTTTTATTCTAATTCCTATTGCTCTTTCTTCTAGCTACTATTAATACATNCAGAGTCCCCAGAGTCCCCAGAGCTTGGGGGTGCAGCTCTGCCAGGGGGCACAGGGAGGTTCGTCTTTAAAACAATGCCCCATAAATTAACAATAAGTAATAAAATTAACAATAAATAATAAAATAATAATTTTATTATATATAATAAATTAAAACAATAACCCATAAACAAGCTATGAGAAAAGCTTGAAAAAAATTAAGGATTACAATAATAATAATTTTTTTCTTATAGACAAGTCTCCATATAAGTCTCCAACAAAAATTACTTCTCTCCCTAAGTAAACTAAAAAGAGACTATTCTAAAAGTAGTAAACTAACTAAAATTTTAGGTTTTGTTTCTTTACATTATCAATACAAAGAAAAGTTATAGAGAAAAGAGAAGTATTCTAAAAGTTTTATTCTAATTCCTATTGCTCTTTCTTCTAGCTACTATTAATACATTTTTCTTCATACCCTTTAAAAATTTTAAACCTATTTTACCTTTCTCCTAATCCTATCTCACAACAAAATGTAAATATATCAGTAATTAACTTAATTAACAACCCCACCCTGTCCATCCCTGGCAGCGCTGCCCAAACCCTCCTGGAGCTCTGGCAGCCTCGGGAATGTCACCATTCCCTGGGGAGCCTGGGCAGTGCCAGCACCCTCTGGGGAAGAACCTTTCCCTGATTCCACCCTGAGCCTCCCTGGCCCAGCTTCATGCCAAAGAAAAGGCAAAAGTCTATCCTGACACAATTTCCAACTTTTAACAACAGAAGCAAGGTGACTTGGACAGAGGATCCTCCAACCTGCTGCATGAAAGGCAAAAAATTATCCGGGTTGGAAACAAAGCTAAATAAACCTGTATTAAAGATGGTTTGGGGTTTGCAGGATAAGGGTTGTTTCCTTCCTTGTGTATTAAAACAATGAGGAGTAATGCACAACTCTGGTAAGATACCCACTCCTGGAATTTTTTTAATCAAATGTGATTTTTTTAAAAGAAGAAGAAGAGAAACCCTCCAGTAATAAATACATGGAAGATTACGGTCCACGATCAAAATGGTCAAAAACCCCTTTAATACGTGAGTTAGGTGGTCCCAGATGCACAGTGGCCACTCTGGGATGAGCTAACACAGCTGAAAATGTCAGATCCTGAGGTGGCACCGCCACAGCTCCGATATTCTGCAGTGACCAGCAGAGCCCGAGCAATGTCACCTGTGCCAGCTGCCAAAACGCCAGGCTGGTGACACCTTGGGGAGGGCAGCAGGTCCTGAGCTGGGCTGTGCAGGGAACCCCTCCTTGCCCTCCTGCTGGGCTCCCTTTCCATTCCAGCCCCAGAAACTGCCCCCGAGGCACTGGAATTGCACAGAACTGCACAGAAACGAGGCACTGGAATTGCACAGAACCGAGGCACTGGAATTGCACAGAACTGAGGCACTGGAATTGCACAGAACTGAGGCATTGGAATTGCACAGAACTGCACAGAAACGAGGCACTGGAATTGCACAGAACTGAGGCACTGGAATTGCACAGAACTGAGGCATTGGAATTGCACAGAACTGCACAGAACCAAGGCACTGGAATTGCACAGAACTGAGGCACTGGAATTGCACAGAACTGCACAGAAACGAGGCACTGGAATTGCACAGAACCGAGGCACTGGAATTGCACAGAACTGAGGCACTGGAATTGCACAGAACTGCACAGAAACGAGGCACTGGAATTGCACAGAATTGCACAGAATTGCACAGAATTGCACAGAATCTCACAGAATTTCACAGAATTGCACAGAATCGGGGCTTTGTGCAGGGCATTGCTCCAGGGGCTGTGTGGGGCAAGGGAATTGTCCCATGGGACATGCCCTATCCCCATGGAAATCTGGGGACTTTTCCTGGGTTATTGCAAAATCTCTCTCCCAGCCTCTCCAAATTATGATAACATCCCCTAAATGCCAGATCAGTTTCATTTACATTTATCACCAATGTTTTTAAGGACTCTGATAACAACTTGGCAATACAAAATAAACCAATATTTGGTCTGCGTGACAATGTATTGGAAATCTTAAGTTGATCTTAATTCATCCCTGCTATAAAATCCAGCATTTGTTACTGCTCCGAATTGCTCTATGGAAATATCAGGTTCAGTTTCTATGACAACAAGAGTCATAAATGCCAAAATTCTTCCTGTTCCCTTTCTGTTTTCAGCTTGACAATGAGCCTTTTTTTTTCATTCTTTTGAATTAACCTTTCCCTCTCCCCTGGAAATGAATAATCCAGACAGAACCTGCTTTCCCTGCCGTATGCACAATGTCCAGTTGTTCCAGCACAGCCCAGCTGTGTATGGAGAATTGGGAAAAAACTCATCTCCTTTTCCCAGGGAACATTCAGATCCTGGAAATGGATGGAGGGTGGCAGAAGAAAGCCCAGGGATGAGTTTAGGGAAGCAGGGCCCTTCCAGAGGCCACATTCCAGTCAGGAGTGGGTGGCACTGCAGGCATCCCGTCTGTCCTGGGGCCACAGCAGCGCCCCAGGCTGGCACAGGTGGGGCTCCTGCTCCTGTGAGCTCCCAGCTCAGCCACAGCCAGGACAGGGTGGGGAGGACAGGGTGGACAGGACAGACAGGACAGGACAGACAGGACAGGGTGGGCAGGACAGGATGGACACGACAGGGTGGGCAGGACAGAGAGGACAGGGTGGGCAGGATGGGGTGGGCAGGACAGGGTGGGCAGGACAACAGCAGCTGCCCAGAATTTGCAGAAAAACACCAGCCAGCCACTCATTCCTGGAGCCACCACCATGATCCTGGAGCCAGCCCCACCCTCCGTCTGTGGCAGAGCTGGGAGCACTGTGACATTCCCTGCTCCTGACTGAAGCAGGACAGGGCTGGGCTGCAGACACAACATCTCCATTGCAAACACAACATTTCCATTGCTGGGCTGCAGACACAACATTTCCATTGCTGGGCTGCAGACACAAAATTTCCATTGCTGGGCTGCAAACACAGCATTTCTCTTCTGCTCCCCCTGCAGCTCTTTGAGCCCTGCAGCTCTTTGAGCCCTGGCCACTCGGCCAGAGAGGAATTTCTGCCCTGACTGAGCTTCCAGCACAGCAAAGGGCCGGGACTCCAGGAAACGGCCTCAGATTGCAGAGGGGAAGTTCAGGTTTGATACTGGGGAAATGGATCCTGGCATTTGCTTTCTGCTCTGAAAATTTTTACAGCAACGAGTNACACAACATTTCCATTGCTGGGCTGCAGACACAACCCTTCCATTGCTGGGCTGCAGACACAACATTTCCATTGCAAACACAACATTTCCATTGCTGGGCTGCAGACACAACCCTTCCATTGCTGGGCTGCAGACACAACATTTCCATTGCTGGGCTGCAGACACAACATTTCCATTGCTGGGCTGCAAACACAGCATTTCTCTTCTGCTCCCCCTGCAGCTCTTTGAGCCCTGCAGCTCTTTGAGCCCTGGCCACTCGGCCAGAGAGGAATTTCTGCCCTGACTGAGCTTCCAGCACAGCAAAGGGCCGGGACTCCAGGAAACGGCCTCAGATTGCAGAGGGGAAGTTCAGGTTTGATACTGGGGAAATGGATCCTGGCATTTGCTTTCTGCTCTGAAAATTTTTACAGCAACGAGTTTGTCTTTCATTTTCAGCTCTTAGCTGGCTGTTCATTCCCAGCAATTGCTATGGAAATATTTCTTCCTTCCTGCCCCGAGTCCCTGATTCAGTGTCCCCTGGGCCACAGGATCAGGAACACATGGGCAGGAACATTTTCACTTTTCTGCTACTTAGGTGAAAGTAGAAGATGCTTCACTTCTGCCAGAGATTCAACTGCTGCTTGTGGAAACTCAAAAAAAAAAAAAGAAAAAAGAAAAAAAATTATTTTCTTGCTACTTTGGTTCATGCCTTCACCCTTTCCTTGCACTGTTCTGCTCCACTGAAGTCACTCAGCCTGAAGCCTCACAATTCTGGGTTTCAAGACTCCTGATTTGCCCCCTGCACTGACCATCCCAAGAGGATGTGGTCAGGAATCTCTGCCTGGAGCTGAGAGCAGCCAAACACGGCAGGTCCTTGAATCCAAATTATTGTGTCCTAAAAATCACAGCTCTGGCAATCCCCCACTGCAGCACGGCTCCATCCTGATGGGCTCCATGGATCCCTGAGGAAATGTGGGCTGGAAGAAGCTGTCTGAGGGAATGGCAGGGATTGCTGTCACCCTCCAGGGGGAAATCTCACTTTTGAGAGGGGCTGAGCAGCCAAAGGCAGCGGCTGCACAGCGTGGGGGCCTCCAGCAGCAGCCCTGGCTTTAATGCTCCTCATTCTGATGCAGGTTTGCCTGTCTAGAAAAGCCTGGCACACAGGAATTATTTTTGCATTTTAGGGTTTTAGTCTAATTTAGGCTGAAACCTGAATTGGTCTTTTCTTTTTCCCCCAACAAATTGAATCAGCTTCTGTTTACATTTACATTTTCACTGAAACTTCTGCTGCTTCCCAAGTCAGGGACATAATGTCTCCTCATAAAAACCTCATCAAGCATCAACTAAAATTCTTCTTCACTCTCTTTATGCTCACGAAACATTCCTTTTTTTGAATACCTCCAGTAAGTGATGCTAAACTTCACCATCTGCTAAGATTTTTATCCCATTGTATTTCTTTTTCGCTCCTGAAGATGATAATTTGCTTATACTGCTACGCCATTCCACCTCTCAGAATTTTTACCAGGCATTATCATATCTTTGCTGCTTAATTTTAACAGTTTGTCATTAATTTACATTCTCAATGATCTATGCAGCTTAAATCAGCAATCAGCTGCATTCGGTGCTGGTGCTGGAGTTAAAGAATTCACACCAATAAACAGAATTTTTGCCATTATTCACAAAATGCCTTTGTTTTTGTGCTGACCCAGGGGCTGAGCTCTGCCTGGCCTTGTCCTGAGCTGCTCTGGGCAGGTTTCAGCTGACTGTGGAACTTCCAGCTGCCTGTTCCCAATTCTTTGGGCTCAGCCCTAGAAATCCTGCCCATGGATCAAACCCCCAGCCCCTGGCAGAGGATGCTCCGTGCTTCAGCTGAGGGGAAAGGTGGGGAAAGTCAGGTTTTAGCTGGTTCCCCCTCGGGAACGAGCACATTCTCCTCTAAAATGTGTAAAACCAGCCCCAGCTGGTGTGAAATGGAGAGGGAGGAGCCCCCTGGCACGGTGCCTTCCAGGGAAACGAGCTCCTGGCTGAATATCCCCACAGGACAGACGTTTGAAGCGCTCTATTTTCATTAAAATAACCTTTTCAATTAAGCAAGAGAAATTATTAATATTCTGATCTATTATCAGGACCCTATTTCATATCCATCAAGCCAACAGCATGAGTCATAATTGAAAAAAATCTATTTCTGGGGCTCTCTGGATCCACAGGTGCAGGAGAGGAGAGGCCCAGGAAAAGTAGCAGGAGGCTTTAAATAATTCTGATTTATGGGTTGGGTTATGGCAGCAACTGGATACGCCAGGCCAGGCTTGGGCTTGTGGCACCATGAAATTTATGAGTGCCCACATACACTGAAGAGATGTCTTTGCTCCAAATATTTTACAATCTAAGTGAAACCAGCGATGAGGCAAATAGAGTGAATTTGATGACATTTGGTCAAACTTTGTTAAGCTGTTAAAGCCCTTAAAGCAAACTGACTTCTGTAGGTCCCAGCTCCCAAACAGGGCCTTTCAAACACTGAAATTTTCCCCTGTTACTGATAATCCTGCCTGGACTGGTCTCATTTTTCACGTGAGGAGAACGCTGTGCTGGGGGGAATCAGGGAAATGGGGATTTTCAGTGCAGGGATGAGCAGGGAGATGAGGCCAAGTCTGGCAGCCCAGAGCTGCTGGGGACAGGGACAGTGGCAGGGCTGAGCCCCATCAAACACCTCATTACCTCCGAGACAGGCAGTGGGAAATGGAAAATCCTTCACCCAGAAAGAGAAATCAGATTTTGCTTTTTACGGGGCACGCGGCCTTGTTCTTTATCTTCTAATTTATTTATTCTGGTGAAGAAAAGAGGCTGAGAGGATGGCACGGGGCTTCAAAATCCTGGATTACCTCACGTGCCCTCCCAGGCGTGCGCTGCTGCAGATGGCACGGGATAAATTTAACTGATCCATCGCTGGGCGCTTCCAGACAGCTGAATTCTGAATTCCACAGCTCACAGAATTCCACATCTCACTGTGCCTAGAGCGGGGTTTGTGGAATTCCACATCCCGCTGAATTCCACATCTCACAGAATTCTACATCTCACAGAATTCCACATCCTGCTGAATTCCACATCTCACTGTGCCTAGAGCAGGGTTTGTGTAATTCCACATCTTGATGAATTCCACATCTCGCAGAATTCCACATCTTGCAGAATTCCACACCTTGCAGAATTCCACATCTCACTGTGCCCAGAGCCCAGGCTGCTGCAGCTGAGTGGGGTTTGTGGAATTCCACATCTCACAGAATTCCACGTCATCCTGCAGAATTCCACATCCTGCTGAATTCCACATCTCACAGAATTCCACATCTCACAGAATTCCACATCCTGCAGAATTCCACATCCTGCTGAATTCCACATCTCACAGAATTCCACACCTTGCAGAATTCCACATCTCACAGAATTCCACATCTTGCAGAATTCCACATCTCACAGAATTCCACATCCTGCTGAATTCCACATCTCACAGAATTCCACACCTTGCAGAATTCCACACCTGGCTGTGCCCAGAGCCCCGGCTGCTGCAGCACCGTTCCCCTGACAGGAACCACAGGAATTTCTGTCAGGTGTCACAGAATCACAGACCCATGGAACGCTGCAAGGGACCCCAAATCCCACCCAGTGCCACCCCAGGGACACCTCCCCCTGTCCCAGGCTTCTCCCAGCCCCAGTGTCCAACCCGGCCTCGGGGGACGGGTCCTTCATTGCCCGCATCCCCTCGTTATCCCCTTCAACACCTGCAATCAAAGCGCCGGGAGGAAACCAAATAAACATTGCAGATTGCATCGAGTTCTCCCTGCACACAAAGCTGGGCTCTTCCCCTCAGCTGCGAAGAAATTTGAACAAATAATTTAGGGAAGAAAAAAAAAATTTAAAAAAAAAAAAAAAAAAAAAAAAACAAAAAAAAAAAAAGGACAGAAAGAAAATAAAACTGCCGGTTTTTTGCAGGTTCTTTTGGAAAGTGAAGAGGTGGAAGCAGCGGGGAGAGGCAGGAGCTGAGTGCAGGGTGAACGATGTCCCGAGGGGCTCAGAAGGAGCACAGCCACCGCCTGCTCCTGCCTGCAGCTCCCCTGGGTGCAGCCCTGGCACCCGGCCCTGCCAGGGCAGGCATTTGGGGCATCAGAGCCTCCAGCCCTTTGCCCAGGAGCCATCTTTTCACGGCTCTACAAAGCTTTTTGAAAAGGAAAATTTCCCTTCTCGTTCTTGCCGGTGCGCAGTCCCCGGGGAGCAGGACTGCTCCAGGGAGGATATTTTTGTGTGCTCCAAACCCCACAGTGTGCTGCTTGCTTTTGCCTTATTTGCATGTTCTAAAGGTGCTGTTGAGTGGGAATTTAGTGGTTTCTAAACCTAGTGGTTTTCCAGCTCCTGTGCATATGCAATAATTTGTACTCGGAGATGTGCAGTGACCTCTTTTTTTTTTCAGAGCAAAAAATGTTTTCATTAAAAATAAAATAGCAGATACATCAAGACATTTCCTCTTGTAAAGCCTCATGTCCTGAATATCAAGTAGGAATAGCCAGGCTGTACAAAGCTTTCTGATGGTGCCACACAGATAAAAACAGGAGAGAGAGCCTGAGAGGGAGATTGGGCTGTTGTGTAACAGATAAACCAAACTTTATGGGCTCTGGAACTTCCATAATCAGATCACAGGACCAGGGAATGTCTGGGGTTGGAAGGGATCTTAAATCCCACCCAGTGCCACCCCAGCCATGGCAGGGACACCTCCCACTGTCCCAGGCTGCTCCAACCTGGCCTTGGGCACTGCCAGGGATCCAGGGGCAGCCACAGCTGCTCTGGCAATTCCAGCCCAGCCAGGAATTCCCAATTCCCAATTTCCCCTCCATCCCTGCCCTCTGGCAGTGGGAGCCATTCCCTGTGTCCTGTCCCTCCATCCCCTGGAAATCCTCTCTCCACCTCTCCTGCAAGGCCACAGCTGGGTGACCCCCGGACCCACAGCGGAGACCCCTAGAAGAGCACTCAGAGCATTTGGCTCTGTGGTGTGAGCAGCTCTCCTGCGGCTGGTGCCGATGGAAACGCGGAATTAGTGATTTCCCCCATCCTGAGGAGCCAGCACTAACACGCTGCCGCCAAACCGGGGCTCCCGTGGCCAACGTGCCTCGTTGGTGGCAAATTGTGTTTGAAATTTCTGAGCTGTTGGAGCTGGCTGAGCCCTCAGAGCCCGGGATTGGGAATATTTTAACAAATAGAAGCTGTCAGGTCTGTTCAAGGCGATGCACAAACTCCTGCTGCTCCTTATCTGACGGAATTCAGGTCATTGCCAAAGAATGGGCATAATAGCTCACAAGTCCCGCAATCCTCCATTAATTCAGGATAAAAAATAATTCATCTGAAAAGCCACACTGCTAATTACTCTGATTTAAAGAGCATTTCAATTACCTAATTGAGGCCCAGAAACAGTGCACTCAATTTAGGTGGTCAGTCACAGTTCAGAAATAATGAATAGTAAATGATTAACACACAGCCCAGAAACACTCATAATCGGAAAATGATTCCTTTGGATCAGCCAGGGGATGGCTGGCAGTGAGGGGCACTTGGAATCGATGGCAGGCCCTGGCTCAGCTGCTCCTGGGAATGCTGCTCCGGGCACAGGCAGCTTTCCCCAGGGTTTTACCCCAGATGGGCTTTGTCCCTCCAGAAGAGAGGATTTTTTCTCAGGTGCTTTAGCCAGAGCTGTGTGTCTGCTGTTTGGGGTGTTTTTTAATGGACAGAGGCAATTCATCCTGGATGAGCCAAATTTTTCTTGGCATCTACACAACAAATCAATCCTGGTGCTGCTGTGGGAGTGCAGGGTGGGGCTGGGCTGGGGGGACACACCCAGGGACATCCAGACACACCCAGGGACATCCAAACACACCCAGGGACATCCAAACACATCCAGGGGAATCCAAACACACCCAGGGACATCCAAACACACCCAAGGGAATCCAAACACATCCAGAGGAATCCAAACACATCCAGGGGAATCCAAACACATCCAGGGACATCCAGGCACATCCAAACACACCCAGGGACATCCAAACACACCCAGGGCTGCCAGGGAGACAAGGAGAGGGAACGGCCTCAGGCTGGGCCAGGGGAGCTCAGGGTGGAGCCCAGCAGGAATTTCCCCATGGAAAGGGTGCTCAGGCCTTGGGACTGCCCAGGGAGGGTGGGAGTGCCCATCCCTGCAGGTGTCCCAGGATGCCATCAATTAGTAATTGATAATTAGCAATTAATTACCAAGCTAAAAGCTAGTTAACATTAGGAATAAACACTCATAACTAAAGCCCAAAATTAAGGCAAAGAAAGGAGTTTAAATTCTTCCACAAAGAGCTTAATCCAGTGAAAAGTCACCTTCAGATCAGGCAAAATATATTCAAGGTTTTTTCTACAACTCCTGACCCTTCCCAGAGGGAAAGGAGAATGAAGGAAAATCTTACAGTACAGATGTTCCATTTCAACTACTCCAAAAAAATAACAATATAATAAAAAAAAATAATGGAATCCCAGAATTGTTTAGGTTGAAAGGGACCTTAAATCCCATGGCAGGGACCCCTCCCACTGTCCCAGGTTGCTCCAGCCCCAGTGTCCAGCCTGGCCTTAGGCACTGCCAGGGATCCAGGGGCAGCCACAGCTGCCCTGGGCAACTATTCTGAAGCTAAAAAAAAAATTATTCTGAAAAATTACAAATCGTATAAAATATGTAAAATAAATCTATTTCATGATAAATAAAGATATTTTTATACAGCTCTGAAAATAATTCTAAAATTATTCCGAAACTGCATTTTAAATTAGAGCCAACCCAATTCCTGCTGGAAACGGGAATGTCAGAGAACATCCCCGGGAGCAGGGCACGTTTGGATGCAGGGACAGCGCCCCGGAGGCTGCAGCTGCTCTGAGCTCACAGCCAGAGCTCAGCCTGCGCTCCCCTCCGAGCCCAGATAAACAGGTATTGCTGTTATCTGCCTGCATTGCCTTTCCTTCCCAATCCGTATAAATTATTTGCCATGGCAACCCCCTGTGCTAATAAGCTGTACTGTTTAATTATATGTTGCATGAAACGATTCCCGTTTGTCAGTTTTCATGTTCCCACATCAGAAATGCTGTTCCAACAAGCCATGCCTTCCCAAAACGGCGTCTCCTTCACGTGTTTGCCTTAATTACCCCCCTCAGTCCTGGCCAGGGGCTGCTGCAGCCCTGCAGGGAGCAGGGCCAGGGCTGGGCAGCCCACGGGAGCTCCTGGAGCTCCTGGCTGGGCTGGGACACTGCTGGGGCTGGGAGAGGAAAGGATGGACTTCATCTGAAATGCCAGAGGGCAGGGATGGATGGGAGATTGGGAATTGGGAATTCCTGGCTGAGCTGGAATTGCCAGAGCAGCTGTGGCTGCCCCTGGATCCCTGGCAGTGCCCAAGGCCAGGTTGGAGCAGCCTGGGACAGTGGGAGGTGTCCCTGCCATGGCTGGGGTGGCACTGGGTGGGATTTGAGGTCCCTTCCCACCCAAACCACTCTGGGGTTCCATGGAATGACAGAAGTCCCTGGCCACGCTCCAGCAGTGCCAGGCACAGCAGGGATTTCTGTAAGCCAGGGTGGAGAGACCATCACAGCCTGGGAGGTGCCAAGTGGGGGTCTCAGGTTTATCCTCCCTGCCCTGGCTCAGTTCAGGGAATATCCTGAGCTGGAGGGACCCCCAGGACACCCATCCCAGCCCCTGTCCCTGCCCAGCCCCCAACAGCCCCACCCTGTCCATCCCTGGCAGCGCTGCCCAAACCCTCCTGGAGCTCTGGCAGCCTCGGGGCCCTGCCCGTTCCCTGGGAGCTCTTCCAGTGCTTGTTCCACCCTCTGGGGGAAGAACCTTTCCTAAAATCCACCCTAAACCTTCCCTGGCCACTCCCCGGGTGCTGTCCCTGTCCCAGGGAGCAGAGACCAGAGCTGTCCCTTGGGAAGGAGCTGCAGCCCTGCTGAGCTCTGCCCTCTTCTCCAGCTGAACATTCCCAGTGCCCTCAGCTTCTCCTCCTATGGTGCTTTCAGAGCCTTCACCATCTGCATCCCCCTTGGGACACTCTGTGGTAGCTTTGGGTGTTCCTTCTGTATCTTCGTGTTGTGACACGAACAAAGACTATAGAATTTGTATCTGGTACTAGATTGGTCAGTGTAAATTAGAATATTCAGTATAGAAGAAGATTTAAGGCTTTGTAACAGAAACGTCGCTCTCTCACCTCTCTTGTTCACTTACTCTTAGCTCTCACCTCTCACCTCGCCTGCTCTCTCACTCTCTTGCTCTCCTCTCTCTCTCTCTCAGTGCTGCTCTGGGCTGTGCTGGCAGCTCTCAGCAGGGCCCCGTTACCCACACCCCAAGCAATAAACTGCTGCTCCTAAAGTAGCAAAAGCTTATAAAAATCTCTCGTCTCAGTTTGTCCATGCACAGACCCCCAGCCCCATACACCGTGGTCTGCCTGGGAAGTGACCTGAAATCCCACCCAGTGCCACCCCTGCCATGGCAGGGACACCTCCCACTGTCCCAGGTGCTCCTAGCCCTGTCCAGCCTGGCCCTGGGCGCTGCCGGGGCTGGGGAAGTTCTTGTGAGGAAGTTCTTGTGAGGGCTTTGTTAATTAGCAAGCAGAGCAGGGGCTGGAGGCAGCACGGCACATTAACATGTTAAGGCAGGAGTGGGGAAAGGTGCTGACAGCCATTACTGAATTAGGAAAAAAAGCCCTCTCCACAACGTGAAGGTTTATTAACATTTTTCATTAGACTTAAAAGGTTCTCTGCTCTCAAGGATTAGAATGAAATTGATGGGAGGGGACAGCTCCATTAAATCAAAAGTTAGCTTTTGAAAAACTTTGTACTGCGGTGTTTGCTGGAGAGAATTCTCAGCCTGGCACCTGCCCGGGCCTGCAATTCCCCCAGAATGGGTTGTCCTGGCAAGGGCTCACCCCTCGGGGCAGGATTCCCAAAAAAGTCTGCACCAGCCCGTGGAATGGCCCTGGCAGGGTCCTTCCTGTGGGGTGGGGTGAACAGCATCTCCTGACCCTGAAATCCCAGAGCCTCCTTCCTGTGGGGTGATGTTTGACAGCATCTCCTGATCCCAAAATCCCAGAGCCTCCTGGTGGGATCCTTCCTGTGGGGAGATGTTTGACAGCACCCCCCATTCCCTGATCCCGGAGGATCCTGGAGGATCCCGAAGGATCCCCACAGCAGAGGCTCCTCCTGCAGCCCCACAGGGACACACCGAGGCTCTGTGCCCTGCTGGCTCCCGGACTGTCCCCGTGCAGCCCCCACCTGGGGAAGGTGGCAGCGCAGGACAGAGCCACCCCATCACCCCTCCTCCTCCTCCTCCTCCTCCTCCTCCTCCTCCTCCTCCTCCTCCAGGGCTGCCCCTGCGCGGGACACGGAGGAATTTGGGAGGGATAAAGCCTGGAAAAAGGTGGGGGGAGGGTGTGTGCTCCTGGACTGGGAGGGCACCACTGTACCACTGTCACAGGAATGGTGGCAGCTCGCTCACGCTCCAGCATTTGTTTCAAACAGCAGGGAAGTTCTAATCAAAATAACTCAAATTTCGGGTTTCTCCAAAAATTGGGAGGGTTTTTTCTGCCTTTAAAGGCAGTGGTAGGTGTGTGACACCAGAGCACAGTTAATGGCACACAAATCAGTGTCTCTCTTCAGGCTGTGACCTGGCATTCCACTGGCTGCCCTTAGCAGACTGATTTATCTGTTTTCAGAGGTGATAAATTGCAGAATATTAAGATAATGGTGTAGCATTCATTACTACTCAACTGTTTATTACCAAAATTTAAATGTAATTTAATTTCAAGTGGAAAATAATGATCATTACTGGGACAAGCAAAGACAACTCATTACTCATCTCCATCAGCATTTTATTTAACAGAACCGAGACAACAAAAAAGAAAGATTTAGTAAATGCATTTTGAATAAATGAAATGTTAATGGTTGATCATAAAATAAAATAAAATACAGGGAGGCCCTGGCACAGGGTGCCCAGAGCAGCTGTGGCTGCCCCTGGATCCCTGGCAGTGCCCCAGGCCAGGTTGGACACTGGGGCTGGAGCAGCCTGGGACAGTGGGAGGTGTCCCTGCCATGGCTGGGGTGGCACTGGGTGGGATTTAAGGTCCTAAAACCCAAAGACCAGTCTGGGGTTCTATAATACACTGAAGCTTTTAGAAAAATAAAATTGCCTGAGTTTATCTTCACTGCCCAGAGTTTCTGTCAAAGTGATTTTTTTTTCATTTTAAAGCACATTTCTTGGTAAAATTACAATTCAAATATATCACAGCTTTTGGAATTAATTTAGCCAATCTGGAAATTCTCTGCTTGAATTATTGGCAGAGAGAATCCTCAGTAATTCCCCTGCTGCCCCAGCCATGGGGAACTGCCCCAGGCTGGCTCCTGGGAATCCCTGAATGGGTTGGGTGGGAAGGGACCTCAAATCCCCCCCAGTGCCACCCCTGCCATGGCAGGGACACCTCCCACTGTCCCAGGCTGCTCCAACCTGGCCTTGGGCACTGCCAGGGATCCAGGGGCAGCCACAGCTGCTCTGGCAATTCCAGCCCAGCCAGGAATTCCCAGTTCCCAAGATCCCACCCATCCCTGCCCTCTGGCAGTGGGAGCCATTCCCTGTGTCCTGTCCCTCCATCCCTTGTCCCCAGTCCCTCAGCAGGGAGGAGCTGGGGGAGCACTGAGTTTTTATCTCCTCGTTGTCACCTGCACAAGGCTGCAGTGCTGCCACCACGGCTTCCCACAGCCCGGAGTTCATTTTTCTTCATTAGTTTGTCCTTGCAGAAATCCCCATGCCCGGCCCAGGAGCCCTGGGGCACCCCCAGCCCTGGGTGCACTGAGGAAGATGAAGGTGATGAAGATGAAGAGCTGCTCCCCCTTACCCTTGGCAGCCCTTCCCTGCTGTCCTGACCTATATTGCAGCCCCCTTTATTCTCCTCTCCCTGCTGCAGAAGCAGTTTATTTGTGGAATGTATAAAAAGCCCTGAAAATACAGCCCATGACGATATTTCAGGCTGATGGTTTGCACTTTACAGGAGCCTTTAATCTTCCTTGGGATAAAGCAAAACCCAAATTACAAGCTGGGAAGTGCTGGGGTGCTGGGCTTGGTGTGGGCCAGCTCTGAGCACACAGCCAGGCCTTTATTTGCAGGGCAGAATAAAGTCCCCCAAAAAGTTCACCCTTTATTTTTCCTCCCAAATCTCCCTGCCCGTTGCCTTATCGGCTCAGCTTGCAAACATTTAAAATTTGGATTAATATTGGCAAGGAAAAACTCCCATGATTTCTTGCTCTTGGTACAAGTGAAAACTATTGCTTAAAATCACGCTGTAATAAATGATCCTATTATGGCTCCAATCCCGGAGAACCTGCCCAGGATAAAGCTCATTTCAGAGCGGAGGCTCCCAATTTTAGGAGCACAGTTTGCATCCACCGTGTGCAACTGCAGCTGCTGGTACCACATTCCCAGTCCCACCTGCTTCATTATAATGGAATTTTATAGAAACAGCACTTTTAATTGGCCAAGCTTTCCTCTAAAGGCATGGGGAAATTCTCTGTCAGAATTTCAGTCATGTTTACCCTCTGAGTTTTGTAATACACCTCTGCTCTTGCTGAGAAATCCACAGAACTTCCTATTTTAAGCTGAAGGAGGGGAGATCTAATGGGATACTGGGAAGGAATTCCTGGCTGGGAGGGTGGGGAGGGGCTGGGCTGGAATTGCCAGAGCAGCTGTGGCTGCCCCTGGATCCCTGGCAGTGCCCAAGGCCAGGCTGGACAGTGGGGCTGGAGCAGCCTGGGACAGTGGGAGGTGTCCCTGCCATGGCAGGGGTGGGGTGGGATGGGATTTAAAAATTAGTGTGACAGTCAGTAAAATCAGTAATTAAAAAAAAAAAAAAAAAAAAAACCAAAAAAAAAAAAACTTTGCCCCCGTGTGCACACCCCCCAGAACAAAACCCAGTTCTGCGNNAAACTCCAGTTCTGCAGAGGTTTGGGGAGCACTGCCCTGAGTTTTGAGGTCTCTGACAGTGCAGAGATGGAGCCGCAGTGTGTGTGTGCTGTTTGCTCCATCTCTGCTGCCCTCCCAGCTCTGCTCTGGCTCTGAAGGGAGGATTCCCTGCTCCCCCCGGTTTGATGAGCGCTGACAACTCCCCCGCTGTGCCCTGCCCGGATCAGCCCGGCTCTGATGGATGGAGCTCTCCTCTGCTCCGAGCTAAGCGGGGAACTTGGCAGGAATTACTCAGGAGAAAGTGAGAAAATGCGGGCAGAGCGGCTTGACAGAGTGACGGGCTCCAGCTCAGCCCTCCCCGGGGCCGGGGCAGCTCACCCACACCTGAATCTGCTCAGGGAGGTGAAGCCATCCCTGCACAAGGACCGGCTCTGGGACCTGCCCTGGGGCTGCTGCAGGGTCCCAGAGAGGAGCAGCGTCCCTGCAGCCCCGGGGCTCTGCGGGAAGGGGATGTCAGCCAGGTTTGGAGAGTTCAGCCCTTTTGTGTCCCTCCCTGTGCAGTGCCTGCCCTGCAACCCCAGCTCAGGAGTGCGTCCATCCCACTCTGCAGCCTCCATCCCTTCCAGCAGCTCTTCCCTGCATTCCCAACAGCTGCTGCTGCCAGGCTGCCAGTCTGGGAAACCTCTCCTGGGTGATTTGTAACTCATTTCTGTGCTTATCCTCCTGGATATCCCCCATGCTCGTTCCCTTTTTCAGCAAACACCAATTTAATCCCTGAATCGTGACCAGAGCTGCTCACTCCTCTTGGGATTAGGCCAGAAATCTCAGAGCTTGCAGTCAAACAACTGGGTCATGGTGCCCAGATATTTACCGCTGCTCATTGCTTATTTCTAAATGTGTCTTTTCCTCCTGCTGCCCCTTGGTGTTGGTCCTTCCCTCGTGTGGTGGTTTTGCAAGGGAGGCATTTAGGGACCCCCATTCCAGGGGGCTGGAGGTGCACCTGGAGCTCCTGAGCATCCCTGGGATTCAAACCTTCTCTTCTCTTCTCTTCTCTTCTCTTCTCTTCTCTTCTCTTCTCTTCTCTTCTCTTCTCTTCTCTTCTCTTCTCTTCTCTTCTCTTCTCTTCTCTTCTCTTCTCTTCTCTTCTCTTCTCTTCTCTTCTCTTCTCTTCTCTTCTCTTCTCTTCTCTTCTCTTCTCTTCTCTTCTCTTCTCTTCTCTTCTCTCCTCTCCTCTCCTCTCCTCTTTTCTCTCCTCCCCTCAAAGCAGCTCCAGAGCCTTGTTTAAGAATTGCCATTTAGAATTTACTAAAAAGCACCAACAGTGCCGAGGCTGCAAACCCTACCATGTAATTAGGAGTTAAACTCAACTCCCCACAGCAGCAAAGCACCGAGAAAACCCAGCCCTGTGGATATGTTAGGTATTTTAATTCCCTTTTTTATCCCAGCCTAAATGACTGTGCTCTATTACCAAAGGAATATTGAGACAGAAAGTAAATGCAGAGGGACACTCCTGAGTAGGCAGCTGTTCAGGAAAACAGTTTAATAAAAATAGCTCCTGTGCAGCCTGGAAATCCTCCAGAGTCAGGCTGGAAAGCTTCTCCTGCACTTGATTTAAGGAAGAAGCCACAGTTCCCACCCACCTGCTCTTGCAGGACCACATTTCTCTTTGCTCTCTCACTCTTCCATGACCTCAATATTCCGCTTGTCTTCCACTCCCAAGGAGATTAAATAGCAGAAAGAGCTTCAAAGAAGTTTAGGACAAATCAAATGCATTTTCAGCTGATGCATAATGAAATTGCTGCTGTCAGATGGTGCAGATAGAGGGATTCAAAAGTAATTTGGGGATATTTGTGCAAGGCCACCACCATTAAATCCAACAGCAGAGAAATCCCCATACAGGAACTGCTGAAAGCTGGGAATAACAGCCAGAGGAGGCACCACCCTATTCAAACACCATTTCTCATGTTTTAGTCACCTGCTGTCAACCAGCCACTGGCCTTAGTGAAGTCTCTGACAGGAAATGATGGAGAATTAATTTTATTTCAATATGGAAGAGTGGTTTGAATTGAGAAAACCCCGGGACAGCCCTACAGTGTCCAGGTCACCAGGAGAACACATCCTGAGGGCTCACACAAACCCTTCGGGTGGGGTTTGGAGGCACCTGGGCAGGGCAAGGGCAGAGGGAAGGGCAGGGGTGGGCAGGGGAAGGGCAGGGCAAGGGCAGGGCAAGGGCAGGGGTGGGCAGGGGAAGGGCAGAGGGAAGGGCAGAGGGAAGGGCANGGGAAGGGCAGGGGAAGGGCAGGGGTGGGCAGGGGAAGGGCAGGGGTGGACACTGCCACCTGCCCTGGCTCTCAAGACAGTGGGGCCTGAGCAGTTACAGCTGCACAGAAACCCTGGAATGAGCAAAGGGGCACTGAAGCATTCCCTGATCACCCCCCCAAATGTGTGCTGTGCCCACAGCTTTCCCCAAGGGCTGCAGATCCATGGCCCAGTGAGTGCATGGCCCAAATTTACCATATTTTCTCTTAGAATCACAAAATCAGGGAATGTCCTGAGCTGGGAAGGACCCCCAGGATCATCCCAGCCCCCCAACAACCCCACCCTGTCCATCCCTGGTAGCGCTGCCCAAACCCTCCTGGAGCTCTGGCAGCCTTGGGAATGTCACCATTCCCTGGGGAGCCTGGGCACTGCCAGCACCCTCTGGGGAAGAACCTTTCCTGATCTCCCTGAGCCTCCCTGGCCCAGCTCCAGCTGCTCCCTGGTGCTGTCCCTGTCCCAGAGCAGAGCTGTTCCCCCTGAGCTCTGCCCTCCATCTGCTGCTCTCCGGCTGCACCATGGCCGTGCCCTCAGCTGCTCCTCCCTCAGTTTGCCCTGCAGACGCCTTTCCCCGAGCAGGGAGCCAGGCTGGGGCTCGCTCCTGGCCCCTTTCCGTGGGCAGCAGCCCGGGAGCCATCTGTGCCCAGCAGTTTGTGTGCAGAGCACGGCCACCTTCTGTTTGCCTCCTCCAGCTCTGTGCAGCAACAATCGCAGGGAAGCAGCTCTGTCATCCTCACCCACCGCCGGCCCCGTGGCCTCCTGAATGTGAATTAGTGTCTTAAGCAGTTTATTCATTCATGGCAATCTGTTCATTTATTTCAGGAGATTGTAGCGCTCCGGGAAGCCTTGCACGGGGTGGTTTTTCTCTCTGAGCTCTGACTACATGAGATTTTTTATTTTTCCTAGATCGTTTTATCAGCTCAGCTTCCACAGTGCAGGGGTGATGTGTGAGACAGCCCTGCTCTCAGGAAGCACAGAATCCTGGAATATCCTCAGCTGGGAGGGACCCACAGGGGTCATCCCATCCAGACCCCCAACAACCCCACCCTGTCCATCCCTGGCAGGAGCTCTGGCAGCCTCGGGGCCAGAAAAAGGAGAAACTCCTGTGCCCTCTAAAATAAACTGCCACACAAAAATAGAATTGGATCTCTTGGGGATGCCAGCTTTGCTGAAAAGCTCCCAAAACCCCCATATTTTATCCAAAGCAGGAGCAGCCGTGTCCCTGCCACAGCTGACACCTGGAGCGGGTCACAGCAAAATATTCACCTTTAAAGCAAAGAGCACGAAACAACAGAAATCTTTCCAAAGCCTAAATAAATGTTACTTGGACTGAATCATCCAGCTTGAGGTTTTCATAGAATCACAGAGACATGGAATGGTTTGGGTTGGGAGGGACCTCAAAGCCACCCAGTGCCACCCCTGCCATGGCAGGGACACCTCCCACTGTCCCAGGCTGCTCCAGCCCCAGTGTCCAGCCTGGCCTTGGGCACTGCCAGGGATCCAGGGGCAGCCACAGCTGCTCTGTGCCAGGATTCCCTGCTGGCTCCGGCCGTTTCCTCCCAGCCCTGCTCAGCACGGCCCTGGCAGCTCCACCCTGATCCCAGCGCTGCTGCCAGCGCCCCAAAGCCGTGCCTGTCCCCGAGGGACCCCCGTCGCTGTCACACTGAGGGAATCCTGCAGCTCCTCCTTGTCCCTGCTGCTTCCAGCTCCCCTTTCCCCGAGTCCCCAAAGGCACCGCCCTGCTCTGGGTGCCTGTCCCCGTCCCTGAGCGCTGGGACTCACTGTGGGAGGTGTTCAGGGTCAAACCCCCTCCTCTCCTGCCTGCTCTGAACCTCGGGCAAGTCGAGCAGCCCTACAAGCAGCCACTGTCACCACTGTCACCATTGTCACCACTGTCACCACCGTTACCGCTGTCACCACTGTCACCATTGTCACCACTGTCACC
>VWZP01008433.1:137988-159203 GCA_013396995.1 Dicaeum eximium | reverse complement strand
TCACCACTGTCACCACCAGCTGGCCCGCAGCGTGTCCGGGAGCGCCCGGCCAGGAACGGGGATGGGATTTCCCTGCGGCATCCCCGGCGTTCCAGGTCTGCAGCTGCACCCGAATTCCTGCCGGGAATAATCCCGTTCTTCCTGCCCAAGGGGGCTCCAGGAGCCCAGCGTGTGACTGTGCCCAGCCCAGGAGAGCTGGAACTTCCTGCGGTTCCCAGTAAAACCCGAAATGCTGGGGTTTATCCCGAAATCCCGGGTTTTATCCCGAAATCCCGGGCACAGCCGGGGCGGCGGCGCCGGGAGATGCTGCCCGGGTACTGGGGCGCGGCCGGGCTCTGCTGCCCGCGGGATCCCGCATCCGCCAGCAATTAGCGAGCCGTTAATTAGGGCGCGAGCCGCTCCTGTCCCGCCGCGGGGCGGCTTTGCCTTCGCTTGATTGCCCTCTGCTGTAGATGTGGGGGCATGCACGGCCACTGTCACCTTGTCACCGCTGCCACCACGGTCACCACCACCACTGTCACCATGGCCACTGTCACCACTGTCATCATTGCCACCATGGCCACCACCACCACTGTCACCGCTGTCACCACTGTCACCGCTGTCACCACTGTCACCACTGACACCACTGTCACCATGGCCACTGTCACCATTGCCACCACGGCCACCACCACCACTGACACTGCTGTCACCATGGCCACTGCCATCATTGCCACCACCACCGCTGCCACCGCTGTCACCACGGCCACTGTCACCACTGTCATCATTGCCACCACCACCACTGTCACCGCTGTCACTGCTGTCATCATTGCCACCACTGTCACCGCTGTCACCACTGACACCACTGTCACCATGGCCACTGTCATCACTGCCACCATGGCCACCACCACTCTCACCATTTTCACCACTGTCTTCATTGTCACCACAACCACCATCATCATTGTCATCATTGTCACCACTGTGACCATTGCCACCATTGCCACCATGGCCACCTTTACCATTGTCACCACTGCCACCATTATCATCACTGTCACCACAGCCACTCTACTGTGGTGGTGACTCATTGTCACCAATGCCACCTCTACCACCGGTGCCACTGCCTCCACTGCCACCATCTCCAACGTCACTGTCACCTCCTCCACTGCCACCAGTGCCACCGCCATGGCCCTGCACTGCCACTGCCACGTCCCCTGCTGGCACCAGCATGGCCAGTGCCACCAGTGCCACCAGTGCCAGCACGGGTGGTGGCAGCACCTCTGTGCCAGCTGTCCCTGGAGCAGGAGCAGGAGCAGGGAGCCCTTCCTGGGGCTCCTCTCACCCAGGTCCATAATCCATGGATGTTTCCAAAGGCTGCTGAACCCAATCCCTGCTGTTGTTAAAGGGCAGCCCAACTTCAGCACAAAACATCATTTACCATTCTAAGGACACAAAAAAAACCCCTTAAAATTAAAAATAAGAGCAGGTTCAAACATTCCAGTGAGATTTTTACAGCCAGACAGAGCCTTGGGGGGGAAGCACTGCCTTCTCCCCAGTGCCTGTTTGTTTGTTTGGTTTTTTTTTTTTTTGTTGTTGGTTGTTTTTGGGTTTTGTTTTTTTTTTTTTTTTTTTTTTCCCCAGGAATTGTTCCTCGTGCCTTTGATCAGCACGGGCTCCCCCATCCTGGGAGCCTGTTGGGCTCTGGTCATCTCTGGGGGAAACACAACCCAGTGATCCAGGACAGCAAATCCTTCCTGGCAGGAGCTGCCTGACGTCGGGAGTGATTAGAGCCGACATGGAAATGTGGAGCAGAGATGAAAAGTAAATGTTGCTCCCTGTAATCTGACGGGAAGGACTTTTTCAAGTATTCCCATGTTTTGTTCAGATTAACTTATCTCTGCTTTCCCACCGACACCCAGGAGCTGCGGGAAGGGAGAAGGAAAGGGAACAAATAAATAAGCAGTAAACAGATAAATAAACCCAGGATGATGAAGGGTTTGCATTCAGATTTCACCAGGAGCAGAAAACCAGAAGGGGAGCTGAAATGCTGTGATGCACAAACGGTGCTGGCAAAGAATCCCCTTTTAAATCCCTGTTACTGGGGGAGGTCTGAGGCTCCAGCACTGCCCCGGGGCTTTGGGAAGGGCTTGGCAGAGTTCCCATGGCTGACACTGCCTTGGGGGGACCCCATGGAATCCCAGAGTGGTTCAGGATGGAAAAGACCTTAAATCCCACCCAGTGCCACCCCAGCCATGGCAGGGACACCTCCCCCTGTCCCAGGCTGCTCCAGCCTGGCCTTGGGCACTGCCAGGGATCCAGGGGCAGATACAGCTGCTATGGAATTCCAGCCCAGCCAGGAATTCCCAGTTCCCAAGATCCCATCCAGCCTTGCCCTCCTTTGGCTCAGAGATGCTCAGAGGTGGGAGCTGAGTCTGCCCAGGGCCTGGGGCTCTCCCCTCCCTGCAGACTGACAGGGAATTGTATCTTGCCCTTGAGTGGATTTCCAGCGACAGGAGCTATCTCCTGGATATTCTGGTTTGATTTGCTCAACATTAAATTTTTTTTTCTCTCTATTTCAAGCATGTTTGGCTGCTGCTCCCGGGCACTGGACCTTGTTGTACCTTTGTCTGATAAATCAGAGACCTTTGTTTTCAGGCCTCTTCTCCCCTGACAGTGCTCAGGTAGAGATGAAATCAGGGGTTGTTCTCATTGGGTAAAGTAAATACGTGCAGTTTGTTCAGTGTTCTGCTGCCAGATGGGTTTTGTGGGCCTCAAGTCTTCCTGTCCTGCTCATCCAGAGATGGGGACAAATATTTAGCAGGGCCTGTGGCAATAGAACAAAGGGTGATGGTTTGACCTGAGAGAGAAGAGATTTACATGGATATGGTGAGGGTGGGCAGGGGCTGGGCTGGAATTGCCAGAGCAGCTGTGGCTGCCCCTGGATCCCTGGTAGTGCCCAAGGCCAGGTTGGACACTGGGGCTGGAGCAGCCTGGGACAGTGGAAAAGCTCTGGAGTAGCTGCTCACTGGGGAGGGGACAGCCCACGAGTCACGGAGGAGCTGGAATGACTCCCTGGTTCCAAGGTGAGGTTCTGTCCCACACAGTGACCCCCCTGGCCCTGGAGCCCACCCCTGGCACAGGCAGATTCCATCCCAGTACAGCCCAGTGCAGGGGACTGGGCAGGGCTGTGATGGACACCAGTGCATCCAGGGAAGGGCAGCAGCAGGAATGTTCGTGATGGAACCACGGAGAGTTACCTGTCAGTAATCACAGCCAGGTTTGCTGACCTGTCCCCTGTGAGCTGGGATCAAACAGCCCCAGCTGCAGAGCCCGAGCGTTTGTGGTGTCTGGGGTTATGGTTTTCCAGGGAGAGGGGCAGGCTCAAACCAGCTCTTCCCAGGATGAGTTCCCTGTCCTGTCCCAGGAACATCATCCATCATCATCATCCTCATCATCCTCATCATCCTCATCATGTCCATCCTCATCATCCAGGGTGAGGCTGGCTGGGAGAGGTGAGGGGGCTGCTCTGCCTCTGCCCCCCAAGCAGGGCACTCCCAGGAACCCCCCATCCCCCTGGGATGTGCCAGCTCCTGCTGGAGCACCAGGCTCTACCCAGAGGATCCTCTGTCCCCAGCGCAGAGGAGCCCCAGGCAGCTCTGGGCTCCTGCCCTGCAGGAACAGCCAGGGCTTACCTGAGCTGTCCGAAAAATGCAACAATTCTGAGCAATCCAAAAATTCCCCCCTCGTACTGGACACTGCTGAGGCCACACCTCCCGTGCAGGGACCAGTTTTGGGCTCCTCAATTCAGAAAGGACCTGGAGGGGCTGGAGCATGTCCAGGGCAGGGAACTGAGCTAGGAAGGGGCTGGAGAATTCCTGAGGGAGCTGGGAAGGGGCTGGAGAATTCCTGAGGGAGCTGGGAAGGGGCTGGAGAATCTCTGAGGGAGCTGGGAAGGGGCTGAGCCTGGAGCAAAGGAGGCTCAGGGGGCCCTTGTGGCTCTGCACAGCTCCTGCCAGGAGGGGACAGCCGGGGGGGTCGGGCTCTGCTCCCAGGGAACAGGGACAGGAGGAGAGGGAACGGCCTCAGGCTGGGCCAGGGGAGCTCAGGGTGGAGCCCAGCAGGAATTTCCCCATGGAAGGGGCTGTCCAGCCCTGGCACAGCTGCCCAGAGAAGGAGTGCAGTCCCCATCCCTGGGGGGATTTGAAAGCCATGTAGATGTGCCACCTGGGGCCAGGGGTCAGTGGTGGCAGTGCTGGGGAAGGGCTGGACTCGATGGGCTCAGAGGGATTTTCCAACCTGAAGAACCCGTGAGTCCAGGATGTAGAAATCACGGCAGTATCTTCCTGGAGAGGCTCAAACCCCTGCAGAGACAAACCCCCCTCATGCTCTAACAAACATGATATAAGCAGATTCTTCCCTTCCCTCTCCATCTGCTCAGAAGGACTTTGAAGTGCCTGTGAGCTGCAGCCAGGGAGAGCAGTGACAGAGGGGTGTCAGAGCAGCGCTGCCAGCAGCTGGTAGCAAATTAAGACACAGCTCTGCAAACCTTCCAGCATGAAGTGGCCCCACAGGGGACATCAGCAGCAGGATCAGCAGAGAGCCAGCATGCCCAGGCAAAGTGCTCTCATCAGTTTTGTGCTGAGCTGGGCTCTGAGCACAGGGCTGGGCTCAGCCTGGTCAGAGCAGCCCTGACGGGGCCAGAGCTGCAGAGGTGTCACAGACACTTTATAAGGTTCTTAGATGGAAACTTGCTGAATTCCCTTCCATGGGAAAAGCTCATTTCTAAGCAGATTTCTGTAAAAACAAATCTGTTTATGTGTGTGTGGATTCAAGGACAAGAATGCATTCCTTTGCTCTGTCTCCTGATGTGGGAGATGTGGTTTTCTTTCCTAACCTATGATGTAAAGAATTGTTGTCTCTGTGACTTTGTAAGCATTCCAGAGTCTTGCTCTGACCATGGAAGAGAAAGCATGTTAGCTCTGAACATGGGCACCTTAGCCCTAAAGCCTTATGAACTATGGAGTCATTTTAATAAATAATATAAACCTTCTGATAATGGAGTCATTTTAATAAATAATATAAACCTTCTGATAATGGAGTCATTTTAATAAATAATATAAACCTTCTGATAATGGAGTCATTTTAATAAATAATATAAACCTTCTGATAATGGAGTAATTTTAATAAATGATATCAGCCTTCTGATACTGGAGTCAGAGAGCCTTCATGCATCCCCCCACACAAGAACATACTGCAATAAATGAGCTCCCAGGCGTGATCATTCTCACACCACAGAGGTGCAGGTGTTGGTTTGTAGCCAGGAATTAGAGCAGCACCAGCAGTGCCAGCAGTGCACTCCCAGCTCTGGGTGCAGCGTTTGGGGTCATTTCTGAGCGTTCAGGTTTTTATCCCCAAGGCAGGAGAAGCAGCCCCAGGAATGGATGCACACAGCAATGAAGGGCTGGCCAGGGGAATCCATCCCTGCCCCAGAGACCTCCAGCTCAGGAGGAATCTCCTCACAAAAAGCATTTCCAAGCACATTTCCACAATTCCAAAAAGCATTTCCAAGCACTGGAGGGGGCTGACCTGCAGAGCTTTTCCATCAGACATTGGGATGTACCTGGCCAGTTTTCCAGGCTCCCCCCCTTTTCGGGGCACCAGCTGTGTGACCCCTTCACACCCCATAAAACCCAGCCCAAAAGCTGTGATCAAGGCCAGGCTGGATGGGAATTGGAGCAATGTAGGACGGTGGGAGGTGTCCCTGCCATGGCAGGGTGGGATGGGATGAGCCCTCAGGCCCTTCCACCCCAAACCAGTCTGGGATCCCGCAGGAATGCCAGCCTCAGCTCCCTGCCTGGGCTCAGGTTTGTCCCCTGGGAGCTCTGGGTGTGAAGCAGGGCCTGGGATGGCAGGAGGTCCCACAGGGGCCAGCACACAGCAAACAGACCTGCAGCAGGTTTGCTCAGGATTAGGCAGACACAGGGATTAGGTGGATCCAGGCAGGTATCAGCACATCTACCCGCCAAACATCAGCACAGGAACAGCTTCACAACCCCAAACTGCCCAGAAAAGAAACGAAAGAAAATCTGACAGATGCACAAAGCCCAGAAACAGAGCTGGAAAGGAGCAGAGAGGTACAGGTGGAGATAGCCGGGTTTAGAATGGGATTATATTATCCTCTCTCCTGAGACAGCCAACGCCAATCCTCTCTCATCACTCCAGCCGTGACTCCAGGCTGCTCCAGGCACCAGGGCTCGGCCCGGGGGAAAGGCCCTGGAGAACAGGGAGCTCAAGCTCTGAGGCACACCAGGGAAGGATGCTTAGAGCCTCTGGTGCCTGGAAGGGTTCCAAAAACTGGTGGCTCTGGCACTTGGGGACATGGGTTAGGGGTGGCTTTGGCAGAGCTGGGGAAGGGCTGGGGCTGGATGGGCCCAGGGGCCTTTTCCAGCCCTGGTGATTCTTTGAATGGAAAGGAGGCCTGTGTGCCACCTAAATCCAGGATATTTCCCATGGCCTGGCAGGAGCAACACGTGGAGCTTGACTGGAGGGTGCCAGCAAGGTCGGGCATTTGAATCTACCCCACATCCCACCCTGAGAGAGCGTTCACCTGAACAGAGCTCCCGAGCCCTGAGAAGAGGAGCTCCGAGCTCTGGGACACAGCCTGGACCTGTGGCTGCACACTGGGACAGGTGCCCATGATGCCTCAGGGTTTAGCTTTTATATTTTCAGGTTCTGTGCTGCTTTAGTGTGTGGGTCTGGGCTCCATATCAGGGCATGGTGAGCTCTGAGCACAGAGCAGGGACACAAAACAATTCCNATAAATCCCTGCTTTATTCTGGAGCTCTTTTTGGTCTCTGTTCCAGCTCAGCCTTCTCCAGGCATCACCAGGGCAGGGGGGAGTCACCATTCTGAAAACTGTCAGAAAATTGAGTAAAATCAGAGAGTCATGGAATATCCTGAGGAAGGAAGGACCCACAGGGATCACCCATCCCAGCCCCTGTCCCTGCCCAGCCCCCAACACTCCCACCCTGTCCATCCCTGGCAGCTCCTGGAGCTCTGGCAGCCTCAGGCCGTGCCCATTCCCTGGGGTGCCCGGGCAGTGCCAGCACCTCTGGGGAAGAACCTTTCCTAATTCCAGCCCTTCCCTCGGGTCACACTTCCTGCCGTGGTTTATTGGGAATGGTGGCGTTGGTGGAAGGTTGGAGTGATGACTGTAGAGGTCTCTTCAGCCAGAATGATTCTGGAATTCTCTGCCCTGCCCCATCACCCAGACTCCAGAGGCGCTGGTGCCTCTGGGCTTTTGCTGCTTGTCTCGGTGAGAAGCGTTCCCATCTGCAGGTGGAGAAAGGAGCCTGCTCCCTGTCCGGGGATGTGCTCCGGGTGTTTGTTAATCAATCACCCCCCCGCTCCCTGTCCCGGGATGTGCTCCGGGTGTTTGTTAATCACCCACCGCTCCCTGTCCCGGGATGTGCTCCGGGTGTTTGTTAATCAATCACCCACCGCTCCCTGTCCCGGGATGTGCTCCGGGTGTTTGTTAATCCCCCACCGCTCCCTGTCCCGGGATGTGCTCCGGGTGTTTGTTAATCAATCACCCCCCGCTCCCTGTCCGGGATGTGCTCCGGGTGTTTGTTAATCAATCACCCACCGCTCCCTGTCCCGGGATGTGCTCCGGGTGTTTGTTAATCCCCCACCGCTCTCTGTCCCGGGATGTGCTCCGGGTGTTTGTTAATCACCCACCTCCATAATCGCTCCCCAAGATTTTTCCTGTTGCATTTATACACTCCACCTGATTAGCAGTCATGGAACAGCAGCAATTTGCCATAATATTCTGAGAGCGCTTAATTTTCTCTTTGATGAAAGAGCTGTAAATGGAGGCACCTGTACTCAACAGCTCCTCTGATTACTTACTTCATTATTGTCACACTTCCCATTATTATTTGATATTTGCAAACAGCACTATTAGAGCTCATCCACTGCCTGGTGCCCACTGAAGGAAGAACAGGTGCTTTTTTCCTAATTACACTGGAATATATTTTCCATAGATCCTCCTCATGGCAATTATTTCTTTGAGATGCGTGCCAATTATTTCTTTGAGATGAGCTGCACTGATGAGGAAGTTTCCATGGGAATGGGCTCCCGAGGGGGAAAGGAGAATGCAAAAGGTGGCAGGAATGCAGGCAGGTAACCTCACTGGGGTAGACAAAGGATAAACAAAACTGCCCAGAGCAGCTGTGGCTGCCCCTGGATCCCTGGCAGTGCCCAAGGCCAGGCTGGAGCAGCCTGGGACAGTGGGAGGTGTCCCTGCCATGGCTGGGGTGGCACTGGGGGGGATTTGAGGTCTCCTACAGCCCAAACCATTCTGGGATTCTATGAGATCCTCTGAAGAATGATCACTGTTCATTCCATAACGATCTCTAATCCATGGATCATCTTCTCTTCCCATTTTTGTTGCACCCGGTTGTGTTTTTCCCACAGGGAATTCCAGCTGGCAGCAGGCAGAGCAGGAGTGAGCAGTGACAGCACTGCCTGCAGCTGGGACATTCACAGTTCCAGCCTTCCCCAGATCCCACCTGGCTTGAAGAGGAGAAAAGCAGGAGAACAAAGCTCCATTTTCCAAACCAGCCTGCAGAATCCACCAAGGAGCCCAACAAATGATCAAGAGCAGCATTTGCTGCTTGTGGAGCATGATGAGGAGCTTGATTTTGATTTACAAACCAGAGTCCCAGCTCCTCAGGACACCCAGGGAACTTCTGCTCCTGTGTGAGCAGCTGGCTCAGGGATTTGGGAAAGGAGAGCATTCCCAGGCTGCCCAGCCTGTTCTTTGCTCAAACCCTGACCCATTTACTGCATCACACCGTTTGATCCAAGAGGGATTTCATCCCTCCCGGCTCTGAGGGATGAACAGCCCCACAGCTGACCCAGGGCACGTGCAAACCTCGGCATCCACACAGGATACACCGGGGAGTAGGGCTGTAGTGCAGCCCTGACAGTTCTGTAGGTTACACTGGAGAATTGTCCATCAGCTGGGATGAGCCTGACCCACGGCACGAAGGATCCAGCCCACGGCATGGAAGGGCTCTCAGGACCAGGGAAAATGTCACACACCAAACCCTGTCACACACCAAACCCGTTTCTGTCACCCACACTGGTGACAAGCCAAGCTGTGCCACCAGGTTCTCCATGTGAGAACCCCCCCACTGTGGTTTTTTTACTTCTTCTCCCCCATTCTCATGTTCCTGTGCTGCTGCTGCATTTCCAGCTTCTCCCTACTCCCGCAGCCCTGCAGGAGCCCCCAGGGTTTCAAAGCCCCCCCAGTTAAATCACCAGGGGTGGTTTAACTTCTCCTGCAGTTCCAGTGACAGCACCAAGGATGGTGCCCAAAAGTTCCCCACCAGGAATTCCCTCCCTACTCTAGGTATGAACCCTCCACCACTCCTGTGCAACTCCCAGCGAGCAGATCCAGCTGGCCCAGGGTGACCATGGCCCAGGGGTGACCATGGCTGTAGTGACCATGGCCCAGGGATGACCATGGCTCAGTGGTGACCATGGCCCAGGGGTGACCATGGCTGTAGTGACCATGGCCCAGGGATGACCATGGCCCAGGGATGACCATGGCTCAGTGGTGACCATGGCCCAGGGGTGACCATGGCTGTAGTGACCATGGCCCAGGGATGACCATGGCCCAGGGGTGGCCACAGCTCAGCGGTGACCACGGCCCAGGGGTGACCCAAGCACAGCGNGTGACCCCAGCCCAGGGGTGACCATGGCTGTAGTGACCCCAGCCCAGGGGTGACCATGGCTCAGTGGTGACCACAGCCCAGGAGTGACCACAGCCCAGGGGTGACCATGGCCCAGGGGTTACCATGGCTGTAGTGACCATGGCTGTAGTGACCACAACTCAGGGTGACCATGGTTGTAGTGACCCCAGCCCAGGGGTGACCATGGCTGTAGTGACCCCAGCCCAGGGGTGACCATGGCTCAGTGGTGACCACAGCCCAGGAGTGACCACAGCCCAGGGGTGACCATGGCCCAGGGGTTACCATGGCTGTAGTGACCATGGCTGTAGTGACCACAACTCAGGGTGACCATGGTTGTAGTGACCCCAGCCCAGGGGTGACCATGGCTGTAGTGACCCCAGCCCAGGGGTGACCATGGCTCAGTGGTGACCACAGCCCAGGAGTGACCACAGCCCAGGGGTGGCCATGGTGGGGTTGCTGGGCTGATGGTCACACTCGATCTTACAGGGCTTTTCCAACCTTGATGATTCCCTGATCCTGTGATTCTCACTCACTCCTATCAATAATATTTGCAAAATGCTCCAATTGTTTAACTTTTTCATATTTCGAATATCAAACCGGGCTGGGCTTGGACGAGGTTTAGCCACTAATTTATTTTCAAAGGAATGTGAGAAAGGGGTTTTTTAGCATCAGCCCTGCCATAAATTCCAACCCAATGCCTCCATTCCCGTTACCAGTGGCTGTTCTGTGGAGGCTGCTCTGCACCTGTGGCTGCAGCTCTGCCTGTACTCTCTATTTTCATCTCTTTAGCCTTTTGGCAGCTCTTATTGACAGAAGAGCACACAGATTTTTTAAATGTCTCTATTCATATTGACTAAAACCTCAAGCTGAGTTATTTCAAAGGCTGGAGCAGTTCAGGGAACATATAAAATTCATTCAGATGTCTCATTTTTCTATTAAAGACGTGCTGCAAAAGAGGGAAAAAATGACTTTATAAGAATATTTTCCCCAATATCGTTGTTGGTTACAGGCATTCGAGACACAGCTCAAGGTTTTGCTGTTGGGGTTCTATGGCAGAGCACCCAAAAAAGCACAGGAATATTCCCCTGCTTCCAGCAGCCTTTGATTGAGAGCTTGGAAAGCTCTGGGAGGAGCTGCTCCAAATAAACGCAGCAGCACAGGAGGTTGGCTGGGCTCGGGTGCCACAAAGGCTTTGCACAGAAGGATGTTTGCACCAGGAATCCCACAAACCAAACCAGACCCCAGTGGGACCTTCCCATTAACCAAACCCGGAGTTTCCCAAACTGACTGAACGAATTTGGAATGTAAATGCCAACTGAGCACGTTTGTGGCATTCATTCTGTTGTTAATTTGAAATTATTTCATTCAGACGTGCCGTGAACAGAGGAGCATCTTCAGTGCACAGGATGTGCTCACACAGGCCCCAGCAGCTGCAGGGATTACCTACAGCTCTACAAATATTTGGAGGCTGAGATCAGGAGAAAATCCTGCAATTTGTGGGATTACAGCTTTGTCACAGGGTCCTGGACGAGTCCTAGATCCTCCATCTGCAGAAATATTCACTGTGCACACCCAGGAGTCCCAGACTGGGCTGGGCTGGTTTTAAACTAAGGTCAGGTTGGTTTAAATCAGACACTGGGGATAAATCCTTCCCTGGGAGGGGCTGAGGGTGCCTGTTGGGGAAGATGAAACAGGAAAGCCTTTTAAATATGACTGCTGAGATTTTGAGAATACGGAACCTAAAAGTGAAATAGAACTGAAAGCAAATTTCGATTCGCCCACGTTACCACAGGTGCCCAGAGCAGCTGTGGCTGCCCCTGGATCCCTGGCAGTGCCCAAGGCCAGGTTGGAGCATCCTGGGACAGTGGGAGGTGTCCCTGCCATGGCAGGGGTGGCACTGGCTGGGACCTCTCCTCTCTCTTCAGCTTTGCCTTTGCTTTGCTGTTTTATCTGAAATCTGTCTGTGCCTCCAAAGGAGCTCTGCTGCTGGCTGGTGTCTCCTGGAGCATTTCTGAACAGCCAGGTGAAAAAACAGGGAGTGAAACACTCCTGAGTGTGGCACACAGGGAGGTCTGAAGGGTGACTGTCACCTCAGGTTCACCCAAAGTGCCCCTGTCCCCTTGTCACCTCTGAGCCCCTGATCCTGTCACAGCCAACCTCTGCCTCGGCCTGATTTGTCCCTGAAAAATCCCTGTGGGCTCTTCCTTATCACCTCCATCTCCTCTCCCTGCCCACACATTGATTATTCCATCCCTGGTACCTCCTGGGCTCCTGCCTTCACCTCTGGAATTTTCCACGTGGGGTTTGCACCCTGCAGCACCCCCGTGTCCCTCCCTGATGACCAGGGCTGCTTTGGGGGTTCCACCACAATTCAGAGCTTATCCAGGTGGGGTTTAGCAGGTACCTGATGTCTCTGAGCAGGCTGTAATCTCTTTTCTCCCCGTTAACCCCATGTTAAGGTAATTGCCGCGAGTGTCTGCTCACGATTAACCTTTTCCTGGAGAACGAAACAATGAGGCCTCATCCTCGCTGTGCTTCCCTCCCCTGCCTTTGTCTCCTCTCATTTCAGATGCATTTATGCCTCCCCGTCTTTTACGTTCCTTGCCCGTTTCGAGCCTTCTGTTCTCCCACTTTATTTCTACGGGCAGGAGTTTATTCCTTGATGTTCCCCCTCGGTGATCTGTGCCTGTTTCTGGCTGTCTGGAGGGTTCTTCCATCCCTCCACCTCTCCCCTCTGCAGCCGGAGCTGCGGCTCAGAGCGGCTCCCCCGGGCCAGGCAGGGCTGGGCAGCTCCTGCCCCTCCCGGGAGGAGGATGATGATGATGATATGATGATGATGATGATGATGGTGATGATGATGATGATGATGGTGATGATGGTGATGATGGTGATGATGATGGTGATGATGGTGATGATGATGATGATTATGATGATGATGATGATGATGATGATGCTCCCCCGGCCGGGTGCGATCCGCTTTTCTGAGCTCTGCCACCGCTCCGCTTCCCTTCTCTCCTGGGAATAACAAACTGCAGCCTTTTGTGCTGTTTCCCGGCCATCATCACCCAAATCGCTCTCTGCCCCTCCGGCAGCTTTCCCTCGGTCAATACCGCTCCCAAAGAGCTGCCGGGGCCCTTTCCCGGCGCTTTCCAGAGGATTCTCAGGGAGTTTCGCTTATCGGAGATCACCTGGCAGAGCTGGGCACAGCCCCGGGATATTGGGGCGATGGGGCTGAGCTGCGGTGACAGCGGCACAGCGGGACACGGGACACGGCACAGCGCTGGCGTCAGCAGGGACGGGAGCTGGGAGCACTGGGGGTGGAAGTGGAGTGAATCCACCTCCTTCAACCCATCCACTGACCTCCAGTGCCAGCCAGAATCAGAGATCCTGGAGGGGTTGGGGTTAAATGGACCTTAAATCCCATCCCATCCCATCCCATCCCATCCCATCCCATCCCATCCCATCCCATCCCATCCCATCCCATCCCATCCCATCCCATCCCATCCCATCCCATCCCATCCCATCCCATCCCATCCCATCCCATCCCATCCCATCCCATCCCATCCCATCCCATCCCATCCCATCCCATCCCATCCCATCCCATCCCATCCCATCCCATCCCATCCCATCCCATCCCATCCCATCCCATCCCATCCCATCCCATCCCATCCCATCCCATCCCATCCCATCCCATCCCATCCCATCCCATCCCATCCCATCCCATCCCATCCCATCCCATCCCATCCCATCCCATCCCATCCCATCCCATCCCATCCCATCCCATCCCATCCCATCCCATCCCATCCCATCCCATCCCATCCCATCCCATCCCATCCCATCCCATCCCATCCCATCCCATCCCATCCCATCCCATCCCATCCCATCCCATCCCATCCCATCCCATCCCATCCCATCCCATCCCATCCCATTCCTATGGCCTTGGGCACTGCCAGGGATCCAGGGGCAGCTACAGCTGCTCTGGCAATTCCAGCCCAGACAGGAATTCCCAATTCCCAAGATCCCACCCATCCCTGCCCTCTGGCAGTGGGAGCCATTCCCTGTGTCCTGTCCCTCCATCCCTTGTCCCCAGTCCCTCTCCAGCTCTCCTGGAGCCCCTTCAGGCCCTGTCAGGGCTCTGAGCTCTCCCTGGAGCCTTCTCCTCTCCAGGCTGGACAATTCCCTCAGCCTTTCCCCAGAGGAGAAGTGCTCCATCCCTCTGATCACCCCCTCCACCCCAGGAATCCTGTGCAGGACTCTTAGGAAGGAGCAAACTCCACCAGCCTGAAGCAAAACGTCCCCTAAGGTCCTGGGAATGGTCCCTGTGTCCAAGAGCAATGGCCAAGATCCCCCTTCCCTTTGCTCCATGGGAACCCCTGGAGTCTCCTGTGACTGAGGGCAGCCCAAAGCCCCCCCTGCCCTGCCCTGCACACCCGAGGTGTTCTGAGCCATTTCCCCCTGAAATCAGGTGAAACCAGAGCCAAACCCATCCCTGCTCATCCACGTGTGCTGCCCCACGGCTCAGGGGTCACCAGTGGTTGTTGTTGGAGTCCCCTCGGGGTGAATCAAGGCTCTTGACTCCAATATCAGAAGATTTATATTATTTATTAAAATGACTCCATTGCTCAGAAGGATTTGGGCTATTCCTGCCCAGGTACAGAGCTGGCATCTTGCTTCTTCCAGCTCCATACCCCAAGGTGCAGGAATGCCAGAAAATGTTTACAAAGTCAGAGAGAGCAAATCTTTATATCACAGGTTGGGAAAAGCAAACCACATCTCCCATGTTGGGAGGCAAAGGAATGCATTTTGTCCTTGAAACACACACACAGGGATTTGAAATCTGCAGAGAAAAAAGAGCTTTCCCATGGAAGAAAAAACTCAGCAAGTTTGCATCCAAGAAACTGATAAAATGTTCAGTGACACACGTGCCTGACACAAAACCTTTGGAGCACGAGCTGGGGACAGCAGGGACGCCTCGGGGGCTCAGCCCCAGTGATGAACCCCTCCTTCTCTCCCTCCCTCTCTCCCTCCCTCTCTCTCTCCCCCCCCATCCCTTTCCCTCTCTCTCTCCCTCCCTCCCTCCTTCCCCAGCCCGTCCCAGCAGCCTTTCCTCATCAGAAATCAGCTCCATTCTCTGGGAATCAGGGCCTGACAGAAATAGCACCTTCTCCCCGGGCTGTGCCGGGTGATGCTGATGTCTCAGCTCTGCCTGCCCTGATTGCTCATCCATCCTCTGCTCCATCAGCTCCCTGCTGAGCACTCCCAAAGCTCCCCTGCTGCCAGGAGAGAGCCTGGAACACCTGGCTTGGGCCAGGGCCACAGCCACCTCCTCAGCCAGAACCCCCTCAGGGCCGTCACAAAGAGCTGAGCTCTCCTGTAGGACCCTTCCGACGGATCCCAAGGGTCTTGTGGGAGCACAGGAGTCAAACAGGATTGAATTTTCCAGCTGCTCAGACCTTAAGCCTGGCATTTCCCCTGGGAAAGGGCCTGGAGGGACAGGACACAGGGAAAGGCCCCCACTGCCAGAGGACAGGGATGGGTGGGAGATTGGGAATTCCTGGCTGGGCTGGAATTGCCAGAGCAGCTGTGGCTGCCCCTGGATCCCTGGCAGTGCCCAAGGCCAGGCTGGACACTGGGGCTGGAGCAGCCTGGGACAGTGGGAGGTGTCCCTGCCATGGCAGGGGTGGCACTGGAAGGGATGGGATGGGATTTGAGGTCTCTTCCACCCAAACCATTCAGGGATCTCTGGTTTTGGGATTCCCACAACACTTCAGTGTGCCAGGTGGGAGCTGCATATTCCTTTGGGAGAGATCAGCTCCTAGGGGTGGTTTGGAAAAATCACCCAGCACATCCACGACCCCTTTGGACCCTTCTCCAGGAAAAACAGCCTCAAAACCCCAAAACACCCCATTTAATGAGGGGCCATTAAACCAAACTGGGCCTCCCACCCCAGGCATGACACAAACAGGGAGAAGCTGCGCTCAGAGCTGCAGAATGTTCTAGAGCCAGCCCTCAGTCACTGAGGCTTTGCACAATCCCCAGGAGCGGCTGCTGCACTCCCAGAGTGCAAAGTGACTCTTTTTTCACCCCCTCCCCTCCACACAATCCTATGGAAAACCCATCTGACATCTCAGAGTCGGCTGAGAGAAATTAAAAATCACCCCAACATTCATTAAACTTTTTAGCTGCATTTGTAATAACGGTCCTTGGTAATTAATTACCCTGTGATCTATTCCGGCTGAATCCACCTCTGAAAGGAAAATAGGCTCTGTTCTGGGTTTTATTACTTTATGTGGCTGTTATTTAAAAATCTATTTTTATTCACCAGTGAAACCAAAACATGTTGATAGAATGAGGCAAACCCCTTAATTTTTCACAGAGCAATTGCCCAGCCAGAGCACTTCCCTGATAAACCCTGACAGGGGAGGATGTATTACACCCTGCACTGTTACTATTTATATAAAAAAGAACTAACGAGAACAAAATAGGAATATAACACTGTATTTCTTCTTCTGCCCAAAACGCTTCATTTGTGTCCCTCTATCAGGTCTGAAAACCTGGCTGGGTGCTGGCACCATCCATTACCTCGAGGTAATTAATGCAAAACCCACGTGTTGGAGTCTAGGGCACAGAGGGTGTCTCTGTGCCTGTTTTGGGAGATTCTGACCCTCAGCAGAACTCTGCTTTTAACCTTTGTCCCTGGGAAAAAATTGTCAAAATTTTAAGATGAGTTAGAGCACACAGGTGGTGGTGTGTGGTGGTAGTAGTAGTGTGTCACAGGGTGTGTCACAGAGTGAAGAATTTGGGTTCTAGGATTTTAATATGAGAGTGAATAGGACACAAGATGGAGGATTTTGGGTGTTGTCCCTTCTTCCTTCTTGTCCCTCTTCAGCTCCATTTTCTGTAGAACTGGTGGTAACAAACTATTGGTTAGTGTGAGTAGTAATGTGGAACTTACATGTGTAGAATAGGAGGAGTTATTGGTAGAAAAGTAAAAACAAAGTGCGTGTTAGAATGTAATTGGGTAGAACAGCTTTAAAAGACCTTGGTTTGGGGACATTTGGTCCATTTTGCTTCTCTTGGTCCATTTTGTGCCTCGGTTTGGGTGTTTGGGCCCATTTTGTGCCTTGGTTTGGGTGTTTGGGGCCCATTTTGTGCCTCGCTTCTCTCACGCTGAGCCTGGTGTGCAGATGGTGCTGAACTTAAGATAAGATAAGAATAAACAAGACCTTGAAGACCAAGAGAGAAAATCCTGGCTCGTTCTTCACCCCCTGGAAGAAAGAGAACTCAGCAGGGGGAACCCACTCCAAAGGGCCCAGGGGGTTGGGTTCCCATTTTAGTCGGGATTTAGAAGAGAAAGAAGAAAAGATAAAACAAGAAAAAACCCGACACCCACCGAAACTTGGGGGTGGTGAACTTGGGAATCCGCCCTGGAGCTTTTTGCTGCTGCGGCTGCAGGGCCAGGAGGGACCCCCAGACCCCCCTGCCAAGATTCCTGCTCTGACCTCGCCTCTGAGGGAGCTTCTTCCCAATCAAACTTCTCACAAACAGCTTCCCCAGCCTCCAGAAATCTCTGATTTCACCTCTTTTTTTTCTTTTTCTTTTTCTTTTCCCTTGGTAAAGAATAGCCATGGAGGTGTAAAACCTAATTTCTCCTTTCAGTAATAATGAGAAATTGAACACTGTTCTACAGCAAGTTGTCTCTGATCACAAAGCACCAAACCACAGACTCCTGGAGAGACGACTCTGAGAAGGAAAACCTGAAGCACTGCTGGGAAGTCACGTTACCTTGATAATAATTCCTTTTTTTTTTAAACCAGGGAAGGTAAATGAGACCTGCAGCGGGCTCTTGGGGCTGGGAATTGTCAGGAAAATTAATCCACAAACATCAGAGATTTATGTCCAAAAAGCAGACAGAGGAGTCCCTTTTACTTTATTCCAATAAAGGGAGAGGCCATGGGGCATTCCCCTGGGGTCTCTCAAATTTTTGGAGGACGCAGCCTCCTTTTTATCCCAATTTCCTCCTTTTTATCCCAATTTCCCAGCCCCATTTCCCTTCTCTCTTTCCCCACTGGCTGAGGCACTTGAGAGGCACAGACTGCCCAGAACGCCTGATCCCCTCTCATGTATAACCCCACTTTTTAATTTTTAATTCTCATGGAATTTTTAGAGTTTTTCCCCATTGTTCCTTTCATCTTCCAACATCCAATTTCATTTCTCAGCAAACCCACAGTTTGTTTGTAAAGGCAAATATCCTTTCCATTCACCAATCAGTGGAATCCTCCCCATTGTTTCTTTTATCCCTCAGTGCTGGTTCTGTCTGCCAGCAGACCCACAGCTGGTTTGGAAAGACAAATCTGTCATTCCTCTCAGAATGTTGCATGTTCCACAGAACCACAGAATCACATAAAGTTTTGGGTTAAAGGGACCTCAAATCCCACCCAGTGCCACCCCAGCCATGGCAGGAACACCTCCCACTGTTCCAGGCTGCTCCAGCCCCAGTGTCCAACCTGCAAACGGAAGGAAAAGCTGGGCATGGGCAAAACAAGACGCAAATTGAATTATTTGAGCTGCACAACAAGCTCCTGGTAGAGCTGGGAACTTTACCTAAACTCATCAGTCATGGTTCAGCTCCTCGATTTCCAAAATCCTCCTCTTTTATCATGAAAAATGGCTCTTTCTTCCCCCCATTTAGGTGCCATCTAATTTCTTACAGCTTAAAAAGATGCCACCCTTGTCTGCAGTTTTGTTAATAAAGAAAATAAACATTTCAGCACTTTCCACGTGTAACGCCAGACGATGCCTCGCAGCTGGAAGACAAACCCATTCCCTGTAGTAATTTTATTTGTCTTTTGGTGAAGGGAATCATGGATCATTACCACCATGAACAAAGAGGGGAAGGAGGAAAACCCAGGGTGGCCTTTGGAAGGGAGGTGCCACACTGGCAATGTCACCTGAGCCCCGCAGTGACCGTCCCTGTCCCCTGAACGCTCCTGTGCAGGGGGGGTCAGCACTGCTGGAAGGGGAGGAGAGAACAGAACAGAACAGAACAGAACGGACTCGTTAACACCAGAATTATCCCCCCAGTGCCAGGGCAGGCTCCTGCTGTGCTCATTCATGTCCCATTAACACAGTCCCTGCCGCCCTGGTCCCCGTGCCACTGATCCCTGGGGAAGGCTGAGCTGGAACAGAGACCAGACAGAGCTACAGAATAAAGCAGAGATTTATTAAAAGGATTTCCTCCATGGATCCACCTTGGGCAGCACAAGAGCCCAGCCAGGGCTGCACCCAAGAGGAACCAGAATGGGCACAAAATGGACACCGGGCACGGCTCTGGCACTTTGATCAGTTCTGCTCCATTTGCACCTTGGAGTTCATTGTCCAATTCCAGCTTTAGCCCATCCAGTCCCATCCTTCTTGTTTTTCTCTCTTCAGCCCACGTTGTTTGTGCTCCTGGGCCTGAGGTTTGGATCATTTGTCCTTGGTCCCCAGCTGGAGCAGGAATTGTTTTGTGTCCCTGCTCTGTGCACAGAGCTCACCATGCCCTGATATGGAGCCCAGACCCAAACACTAAAGCACCACAGAACCTGAAACAATAAAAGCTCAAACCTGAGGCGTCATTTCACCCCTGAGGCATCCCCACTCTGGCTCCCGTGCCACCCTGCGGGACACAGGGGCACAGAGGGGACAGGGCCAGGCAGTGACCTGGGACAGGGAAACAGCAACGGGGAGCCACGAGAAGCTGGGAGGGCATGGCTGGACCTGGAGACAGCCAGGGTGACACAGCTGGACCTGGAGACAGCCACACACTGGGGACAGCATCACCCCAGGATCGGGGCAGGGAGGCAACTCCCACTCCTCAATGACTGAGAGGTTTGGGTTGGGAGGGACCTCAGACCCACCCAGAGCCACCCCAGCCATGGCAGGGACACCTCCCACTGTCCCAGGCTGCTCCAACCTGGCCTTGGGCACTGCCAGGGATCCAGGGGCAGCCACAGCTGCTCTGGCAATTCCAGCCCAGCCAGGAATTCCCAATTCCCAAGATCCCACCCATCCCTGCCCTCTGGCAGTGGGAGCCATTCCCTGTGTCCTGTCCAGAAACTGCTTTTATTTCCCTGCAGTGTCCAAGCACACACGGGGAACTTGCCCTCGTTCCCAGCTCAAGGTCCCAGCTGTTCACACATCAAACCTCGCTGTGTTTGCCACCAAATCCTGCTTCCATCGTTTCCCTCGCCTTTGAAACCAAAACAAACAAAACCCGGGATGCCTGGCACGTGACTGAGATGGAGGAGTGTTTCTGCTCAGTCTTTCACACTCCCCGTGAACACACCCGCACCTGTGTTCAGGGAATTCCAGCTTCCCTGGGGACCGGGGGACAGCTGCCACCCCAGCAGGGGCAGGACAGGGCTGTGTTGGCATCCCTGGGGCACCCAGCACGGGGAGAGGGCGGGGGTGGAACCTGCCCTGATCGCTGGAGATCAGCCTGGGCATCACAGCAGTGCAGAGGGGAGTGTCACCCTGAATTTTAACCTTCTGATGTTTTAATTTCTATGATAAAATTTCTCACGAAGTTTTCTATAAACACACAGATGTTTTACTAACTGTCTCTTTCTTTTTCATTCCTTCTCCTGGGAGGAGAAAAGTTAATAAACTCTTTTATTGACCAGCATGGTTGGAGAGGTGGTGACCTCTCTATCCAATTCACAGCTGTTCTCAAAACTCTATATAATGTGTGAATCAAAATAAACCAAGAGTCTTCTCCACCTTTCACTGACTGAAGTCACTGTCTCTGCGTGTTTCGTGTCACACTCTCTAGTGACAGGGGAGAGCTGGGGACATCTCAGTCATGGAATCCCTGAGGCTGGAAAAGCCCTCCCAGCCCATGGAGTCTCAGCTGTGCCCCATGTCCCCAGCCCAGAGCTCTGAGTGCCACCTCCAGGGATTCCTGGGACTCCTCCAGGGTGCCTGAGCACCCTCTCCAGGAAGGAATTCCTGCTGATGTCCAGCCCGAGGTGCTCTGGAGTGCTGGCCATGAGGATCCACGTGGCAGCAAAGCCACACGAGGGTTAAGGACACGTGAGAAAGCGCGGATGCTCTTGGGAATAGGCACACTGAAATCAGGGGTTTCCCCCAAAACAGGGGTGGGATCAGTGCCCCTGAAGGGTGTCTGCAGCAAACAGGAGGGGCTGGGAACCATAGGACAGCCAGGGGCCAGCCAGGGGACAGCTGCCACCATGGAGCCACCCCTGCAGCAGCTGGGGGCTGCAGGGGATGGGGACAGACCCCTCAGAGGGGACTGGCAGGGACGGGTGAGGGGGAGCCTTATGTGTTAGTAAGGGCTTTGGTGACCCCAGCATGGTGGGGGTGCAGGGTTGGGCGTTTAGGGGTGAGGATCAGGGAGGGTCAGCAAGGCAGAGATCCTGGTGGGAGCCTGTTCCATCCTGGTGGGAGCCTGTTCCATCCTGGTGGGAGCTTTTCCATCCTGGT
>VWZP01008433.1:114286-133108 GCA_013396995.1 Dicaeum eximium | reverse complement strand
GGCCAAGAAACGCTTATAGTGTCTTGTAATTGGGAAATAGTCGGCTTCTGATTGTGATGGTGTGAATTATAACATCTGTATGGTCTCACCCTTCATATCAGACTGAAAATAAAATAAAAAGCTTTTAAAACGCCTCTCAGTCGCCCCATCTGTGAGTCAGAAAAGGGCTGAATCCCGCAGGGGTGACGGCAGAAGGGCTCAGGGCAGGGTCCCTCAGGGCTCAGGGCAGCGCTGGCCAGGTGGCAGCAGCGGGGCTGGGGCACAGCCCTGAATTTAATGGGAAGGAGTTGTGGGGCCGGGCTGGGGCACAGCCCTGAATTTAATGAGGAGTTGTGGGGCCGGGCTGGAGCATACCCTGAATTTAATGAGGAGTTGTGGGGCCGGGCTGGGGCATACCCTGAATTTAATGGGAAGGAGTTGTGGGGCCGGGCTGGGGCTGCACCTCAGCGCTAAAAGCTTAATGAGAGCACGGCGAGGGCTGGCACTGATGAGCCGGGAGCAGGCTGCTAATGAAGCCGGGAGCTGAAGTGCTAATTGGGTGGGGATGCAGCGGGAGGAGGTGTTGGGAACGCTTCCACAGCGAGAACGGCATCAAAGCAGCGAGGGAAGCTCCTGTGGCAGAGCCCGAGTCTTGGGCTGGAGCTTCAATAAACGGCACCTCCCGGGGGCTCGGAAATCCCGACCTTGCCCCAGCCCCGCCGCCCCGCTCGATTAAAACTTTAATTACACAAAGAGCGAACACGGGGACAGAGACCTTGGCGGAGGAGAGACAAGCGCCGGGCGCATCCTTCATCCCCATTTACATGAAAAAGGGGAATCAGCAGGAACAAAGCGGCTGCGGGTTTGTCTGCTCCAGCTGAATTAATCCCGCGGCGGCCCCGAGAGCTGCCGGCCCTTGATGAGCCCTTGATAAAGCGCTTGATAAGGGAGGGATGCGGCTGGCGCTGGCTGATTAGCGCGTGAGAGATAACGANAGGAGTTGTGGGGCCGGGCTGGGGCATACCCTGAATTTGATGGGAGGGAGTTGTGGGGCCGGGCTGGGGCATACCCTGAATTCAATGAGGAGTTGTGGGGCCGGGCTGGGGCATACCCTGAATTTAATGGGAAGGAGTTGTGGGGCCGGGCTGGGGCTGCACCTCAGCGCTAAAAGCTTAATGAGAGCACGGCGAGGGCTGGCACTGATGAGCCGGGAGCAGGCTGCTAATGAAGCCGGGAGCTGAAGTGCTAATTGGGTGGGGATGCAGCGGGAGGAGGTGTTGGGAACGCTTCCACAGCGAGAACGGCATCAAAGCAGCGAGGGAAGCTCCTGTGGCAGAGCCCGAGTCTTGGGCTGGAGCTTCAATAAACGGCACCTCCCGGGGGCTCGGAAATCCCGACCTTGCCCCAGCCCCGCCGCCCCGCTCGATTAAAACTTTAATTACACAAAGAGCGAACACGGGGACAGAGACCTTGGCGGAGGAGAGACAAGCGCCGGGCGCATCCTTCATCCCCATTTACATGAAAAAGGGGAATCAGCAGGAACAAAGCGGCTGCGGGTTTGTCTGCTCCAGCTGAATTAATCCCGCGGCGGCCCCGAGAGCTGCCGGCCCTTGATGAGCCCTTGATAAAGCGCTTGATAAGGGAGGGATGCGGCTGGCGCTGGCTGATTAGCGCGTGAGAGATAACGAGCGGCAGCGCCCGAGGCACGCCACGAGACAGAGCCAGGAAAGCGGCACAGGCACCTTTTCCTCACCAAAACTCATCAGAACGCCACCAAATCCTAAGGCTCGTCGCTACAGTCGTGATCATTAAAATACCGACTTTAAAAAAAAAAAAAAAACTTAAATTCGCGTACGGTTTAATTCCGTTGTTCTCATTCCCCTCTAAGAATCAAAGCTTATTTATTTGGAAAATGAGCCTTTTGCATATCAGCCTTATTTATTTTGAAGGCTGTGCCTGATTCATTCGCAAATGTGTTTATTGAGAAATATCCCTGACTCTTTGGCAAATGTGTTTAATATCGAAAATTCATTTTCAATTATTAAATCAGGAGACTGTTAAAATATCAGTGGAATTCCAAGACAGATTGTATCAGGGAAAAATTAGGTTTCCTTAATTGTTAATATCCTTAGATGTAAATAACATTTCATTTTGGAGCAATTGCTTTATGAGTCTCTAAATCTTATTTAATTAATGAGAACACTTTGCATCAGTGACAAACTACACATTCAGCAGAATTAAAGATGCACATTCTATTAGGGGAGCATTAAGCGCAGCTTTATCAGGGATTTCATAAATAACATCAATATTCTAACATGAAAAACTCCAAGGGGGCATCATCTGTGACACGAGGGCATTTTTAAATCAGGGCGTGCAGCTTTCTTAGTGTCTTACAAGACAAGTAGTGCCTATTCTTGCCTTTTAAAGCCAAAAAATGTTTTGTTTTCCTAAGCCAAGGTGGAACAGGAGGAGCTCCGGGAGGGCACAAGAAGTGGAACTGGTGTCGTGTTCTGACCCTGCTGTTGTGTCCCTGCACTCCACCCGTATCCCAAAGGCAACCAAAGAGCAGAACGGGCTAAGAAATGCGGACTGAGAGGGCCGGGAGCAGGGAGGGCAGCAGGGAGGAGAAGCAATGAGGGAAGGTGCCGAGGAGGGCGAGGGATTTGCACAGATCAAAGCAGGGCCCCAGTCGAGAGGGACGTGGCCTGCAGGGAGCTCGGGATCAGTGATCCAGCTTTAATTAAGGAGCTTTGAACAGCTCTGGATCCCAGCATGGAGCAGCCTCAGGGAGACACCGAGCTGGGTCCATGTCCCTCGAGGAATGTGTGCTCATGTCCCTCAAGGAATGTGTGTCCATCCTCTCCCTCTGGGAATGTGTGTCCATCATCTCCCTCAAGGAATGTGTGTCCATGTCCATCAAGGAACGTGTGTCCTTCATCTCCCTCAAGGAATGTGTGTCCATGTCCATCAAGGAACGTGTGTCCTTCATCTCCCTCAAGGAATGTCTGTCCATCTCCCTCTGGGAATGTGTGTCCATGTCCATCAAGGAATGTGTGTCCATCTCCCTCAAGGGATGTGTGTCCATCATCTGATCTCCATCAAGAATGTGTGTCCATCATCTCCCTCAAGGAATGTGTGTCCATCTCCCTCGGGGAATGTGTGTCCATCCTCTCCCTCTGGGAATGTGTGACCATGTCCATCAAGGAATGTGTGTCCATCTCCCTCTGGGAATGTGTGTCCATGTCCATCAAGGAATGTGTGTCCATCTCCCTCTGGGAATGTGTGTCCATGTCCATCAAGGAATGTGTGTCCATCTCCCTAAATGTTGCCGCTCACCTCAGAACCAGGGATGGGATCACGTGGCTGAGCAGGGAATGGGATCAGAGAGTTCCAGACTGGTTTGGGCTGGAAGGGACCTTAAATCCCACCCAGTGCCACCCCTGCCATGGCAGGGACACCTCCCACTGTCCCAGGCTGCTCCAACCTGGCCTTGGGCACTGCCAGGGATCCAGGGGCAGCCACAGCTGCTCTGGCAATTCCAGCCCAGCCAGGAATTCCCCACCCTCCCGGGAGGTGCCCCCTCAGGCTGTTGATCTCAGGCTGTCTCTGACAGCACCACACACGGGGTGTCCCAGGACACCAAACCCCACAACCAGACAGATTTTAGGCTCTCCCTTCCCTGAGCACTCAGGATTACCAACCAGCCTTGGCAAACCCAGGCAGTGAGGTTTCACGGGCGGGGCTGGGGCTCCTCTGGGATTTCCTGGCCATTGCTGCTGTGGCCAGCAGCAGCCACCTCCAATACGTGATGGACTGTTGGGATCCAGGGCACAGGGAATGTCTCTCTGCCTGTTTTAAGAAATTCTGACCCTCAGCAGAACTCTGCTTTTAACCTTTGTCCCTGGGAAAAGTTGCCAAAACTTTGGGATGAGTTAGAGCACACAGGATTTTAATATGTAGCAGCAGTGGTTTTTCACAGTGTATTACAGAGTGTAGAAATGAGGGTTTTGGGATTTTAATATGAGAGTGAATAGGACAAAAGATGGAGGGTTTGGGGTGTTGCCCCTTCTTCCTTCTTGTCCCTTTTCACCTCCATTTCTTGTAGTGGTTGTTGTAGAAGACTATTGGTTAGTGTGAGCAGTAATGTGGAAGTTACGTGTGTGGGTTAGTGGGAGTTATTGGTGGAAAAGTAGAAACAAAGTAGGTGTTAGAAGATAATTGGGTAAAATATCTTTAAAAGGCCTTGGTTTTGGGTGCTCAGGGTCCATTTTGTGCCTTGCCTTTCGCATGCTAAGTCTGGTGCAGACGGGGCTGAACTTAAGATAAGAATAAACCAAACCCTGAAGACCAAGAGAAAGAGAGTCCTGCTCGTTCTTCACCCCTGGAAAAGAATTCAGCAGGGAACCCCCTCCAAAGGGCCCAGGGGGTTGGGCTCCCATCCTTGTTGTGACCCAGAAAAACCACAACAATGGACATGTCTGAGACAGGCCCTGCACTGAATTTCTGGGTGGTGGCCCAGGGCACACAGCAGAACTTGCACAGGCTTTGCTCCAACTGCTCCTTCACTGCCTGTGCCTTCCTGGGTCTGGCCACTGCAGAGGGAACAACCAAACCATCCCCATCCCTTCCCTCCCTGCTCCATAAGGCACAGACAGCTGGATCCAGAAAAGCAGATTATGTATTTTAATCAGTGCTGATCAGTCATAGCTGCTGGTTTTTATAAATGACATTAAAATAAGAGAATGTTTCAGCAATAATGTCGTATTATGACAAGCCGTTGGTTTGACTGCTGCCTCGTAAAATAATGCATGAATAACAAAAAGCATATGAAATGAAACCTCGAAATGATGAGAAATAATGCTTCAAGTTCTCAAAGTGTTTAGGGGAGAATTTCAGAGCTTAGAAATGCCTCACCTGGTTTTAGCTTAGTTGGACAAGGCGTTCAGGCACAGGGTGGGATCCGTGGGGTTGTCCTGTGCAGGGCCAGGAGCTGGACTCAGCATCCCACAGAATCCCGGGATATTCTGGAAGGGACCCACAAGGAACACCCAGTCCAACCCTTCAGTGCATGGCCCACACAGAGATCAAACCCACAGCTCTCACCAGCTGAGCTGGTCCCATTCTGTGGTCCCTGTGGGTAACCCCAGCTCAGGATATTCCATGATGATCCCAGACTCCTGGCACTCTTGGAGGTCTCCTGTGCAGTGGAAATAGAGATTTCCTCCAGTCCACTGGACAGGGCCACCAAACCCCACTGCAGACCAAAGCCTGGCACTGCCCTGCCAGCACCAGAGCCGCCTTCCAGAGCACCTGCCAGCTTTCCAGAGCCCTGCCTGGATTTGGGATGCAGTGGATCATGGCCAGCTTTCCAGAGCCCTGCCTGGGTTTGGGATGCCTTGGATCATGGCCAGCTTTCCAGAGCCCTGCCTGGATTTGGGATGCAGTGGATCATGGCCAGCTTTCCAGAGCCCTGCCTGGATTTGGGATGCAGTGGATCATGGCCAGCTTTCCAGAGCCCTGCCTGGATTTGGGATGCCTTGGATCATGGCCAGCTTTCCAGAGCCCTGCCTGGATTTGGGATGCCTTGGATCATGGCCAGCTTTCCAGAGCCCTGCCTGGATTTGGGATACAGGTGCCAGGCTCCCTCTCGCTGCTCTGCTCTGATAGCAGGAGTGGCTCTGGGACAAGGCAGCCGCAGATCTGGGAGCCAGGATAACTGGGATAACTGGGATAACTGGGACAACCAGGATGGTTGGGTTAACTGGGATAACCAGGGTAATTGAGATAACCAGGATAACCAGGATAGTTGGGATAACCGGTATAACTGGGATCACCAGGATAGTCAGGATAACTGGGACAACCCAGATTATTGGGATTACAAGGATAACTGGGATCACCGGGATAACTGGTGTAACTGGGATAACCTGGATTATCGGGATGACTGGGATTATTTAGATCTCTGGGATAACTGGGATAACCAGGATAGTTGGGATAACCACGATAACTGGGATCACCAGGATAACTGGAAAACTGGATTATCAGGATAACCGGGATAATTGGGATAACTGGGATAACCAAGATAACCCAGAATATTGGGATCACTGGGATCACTGGGATAACTGGTTTAACTGGGATAACCTGGATTATTGGGATAACTGGGATTATTTGGATCACTGGGCTAACTGGGATCACTGGAATCACTGGGATAACCAGGATAACCCGGAATATCGGGATAACTGGGATAAACCCGAGCTGAGGGCAGTGTCCCACCCACCCCAGCGCTGCTGGAGCCCCATGGGGCCATTGCCAGCCCAGGGCTCTTGCTGGCCCAGGGCTGTTGCTGGCCCAGGGCTGTTGCTGGCCCAGGGGCCATTGCTGGCCCGGGGTTTTGTTGCTGCAGGTTTGGGTTTCGTTGCTGCAGGTTTGGTTTTCCCTGCTGCAGGTTTGGGTTTTGTTGCTTCAGGTTTGGGTTTTGTTGCTTCAGGTTTGGGTTTCCCTGCTGCAGGTTTGGGTTTTGTTGCTGCAGGTTTGGGTTTTGTTGCTGCAGGTTTGAGTTTCGCTGCTGCAGTTTTGGGTTTCATTGCTGCAGGTTTGGGTTTCATTGCTGCAGTTTTGGGTTTTGCTGCTGCAGGTTTGGGTTTCTTTGCTGCAGGTTTGGGTTTTGGTGTNTTTCGGTGCTGCAGGTTTGGGTTTCGCTGCTGCAGGTTTGGGTTTCCCTGCTGCAGGTTTGAGTTTCGCTGCTGCAGTTTTGGGTTTCATTGCTGCAGGTTTGGGTTTCATTGCTGCAGTTTTGGGTTTTGCTGCTGCAGGTTTGGGTTTCATTGCTGCAGTTTTGGGTTTTGCTGCTGCAGTTTTGGGTTTCTTTGCTGCAGGTTTGGGTTCTGTTGCTGCAGCCCCAGCCCGGCAGTGCCGGCTGCTGTTCAAACCATCCCTGTTTCCATGGGCACGGAGCACGTGGCACAGACCAAAATCAGGATCCTCCTGCTCCCTGCCAAAGGCTGAAAACTCAAACAGCACATCTGTGAGAAACAGTGCTTAAATCTTCACAAAAGATTAAACAGAGAATATGTACTGTTAAATACTTTTATTTGTGTAACCAGCTCAAATAATAGTGTAAAATAACTGTGTTAATTCAATGTATTTGTAGACTGTCTTATCTAAATGATAAGTAACAGTGACACGAACCAAGACACCAAGAAATTTACTACTGACTCTCCAGTTATCAAAAAGTATCAAAACACAAAAGAGAGCCTCAAGAAGAAATAAAATATGTTAATTTCATTTACAAAATAGCATGTAGACAGATCAAAAGTTAAAACCAAGCAAAAAAACTTCCAAAACATGCAAACCCACAAAAATGTTTGAATATATATAACCCTCATGAATATACATTTAACCAATGTAATAAATAAATATATTAAAAATTTGTTTTAAACTAATGGGGTGCGCCAGGCACCCCAGCACTACTTACTATCCCTTTCATCCCTTATTAAGCTTTTATGAAAAATTTTAAATAGTAAGCTATATTTCCCAGAATATCCCAACCTCAAAGGGTTCCCAAGGTGCTTTTCCAAGGTTCCCGACCCCAATCCCGTGACAATCCCTGTTGTGGTGATAAACGGCCTTTCCCTGGATGGCAGAGGGAGAACCTGTGGCTGAAGGAAAGTCAAACGTGCAGAATTTCACCCCTGCTGGCCCTGTCTGTGCCTTTTGGCTGGATGGGAGCAGACACAGCAGTTGGAACTTCATGGAAACAGGCTGGGAGAGCTGGGAATGTTCCCTGGAGAGGAGAAGCTCCAGGGAGAGCTGAGGGTACCTAAAGGGGCTCCAGGAGAGCTGCAGAGGGACTGGGGACAAGGGATGGAGGGACAGGACACAGGGAATGGCTCCCACTGCCAGAGGGCAGGGATGGGTGGGAGATTGGGAATTCCTGGCTGGGCTGGAATTCCCAGAGCAGCTGTGGCTGCCCCTGGATCCCTGGCAGTGCCCAAGGCCAGGCTGGATCTCTGCAGGGGTAAAAATCACTCAGAACGGAGCCAAAAATGGCAGTGGGACCTTGGCCTGTTGAATCTCCAGGATTATAAAAACAAGGAACAGGATGAGAGCCACAGGCACAAGACTAATGAGAAACGAGAGGAGCAGGTGAGGAAAGAGCTGGGTAATGCCATTAAGAGCAGCAGCCACACAAGATGTGTCACTAATCCAATTATAGCCACACCTCGTGGCTCAGGGAGAAGCACCTCTGCTAATCCGGGACTTTAATTGGGAGAGAAAGCCCAGCCCAGAGCCACAGCCCCGAGTGCCCCGGCCTGAGCCGAGCCCCAGGGCACTGCAGGGCGTGGATGGCTCATCCCAGAGCTCCAGGAGGGGATGGATGGCTCATCCCAGAGCTCCAGGAGGGGATGGATGGCTCATCCCAGAGCTCCAGGGCACTGCAGGGCATGGATGGCTCATCCCAGAGATCCTGACCCGGCTGTCCCCTCCTGGCAGGAGCTGTGCAGAGCCACAAGGGCCCCCTGAGCCTCCTTTGCTCCAGGCTCAGCCCCTTCCCAGCTCCCTCAGGGATTCTCCAGCCCCTTCCCAGCTCCCTCAGGGATTCTCCAGCCCCTTCCCAGCTCCCTCAGCCCCTCCTGGGGCTCCATTCCCTTCCCAGCTCCGTTCCTTTCTGGAATTGCATTTCCAGACCAGCCCCTCCCTGTCCTTCCTGGATATTGCCCCACCTGGCAGATTCCTGCTCAGCATTAGCTCAGTGTGAGCTGCTCCACTGTTTGGGTGGATTTCCTTTACATTTTAATCAACAGTAAAATCCTTCTGAAGGATTGATTCCAGCACTGGAGAGGCCCTGCAGAGTCTCAGTGCAAACACTTCCACACAGCAGTGATTTCCAACAAGCAGCTATTCCTTTTCAGTGCTCTTAATCCATTTAACTTCTGCTTTCATAGTGTCTTACTCAATACACTGGAGGGTTTTATGTTGGAGTTAAAGCTTTTGAAAAGCCTCTGTGCATTACACAGGTCACTGGTGTTCTTCAGTTTTACAAACTTCCATAATATCCACAGCTTTTATATTATTTCCTTGCAGAAGGAAAGGTTAAAAACTGTGTAAACACTTGAGGACCTGGAGCTGAGTCGAGTGTTGGTTTGCTTTGCAATCTCCACACGCGCGGGATGGAGGAGAGCAGCAATTCAGAATTCCAGAGTTTGTCATCCAGGAGTTACCATGACTTCATTTCCTTCCTGTTGCTGTGGGTTCTTTGGGCTTTGTCTGCTGTCTCACATCTCGGGCTGTTTGACAGAAATTAAACAGAAATGGCCTCGTTAAGGGCTCCTGGCCTTGGGAATTGTGGAAAGGAACCAGCAGAGGGGCTGGGAGGGCCCCAGGCACAGCAGGGAACCCCAAACCAGTGCTGAAGGTGCAGAATCCTGCAGTCCTTGGGGTGGAAGAGACCCTAAGGTCAACTCCAGATACCAGCCCAGCACTGCCCAGGCCACCATGTCCCCAAGTGCCACATTGCTGCCCCACATCTCAGGGGTCACCAATTGTTGCTGTTGGAGTCCCCTCGGGGTGAATCAAGACTCTTGACTGCAATATCAGAAGGTTTATATTATTTATTAAAATTACTCCATTGCTCAGAAGGATTTGGGCTATTCCTGCCCAGGTACAGAGCTGGCATCTTGCTTCTTCCAGCTCCACACCCGAAAGTGCAAGAATGCCAGAAAATGTTTACAATGTCAGAGAGAGCAATTCTTTATATCACAGGTTGGGAAAAGCAAACCACATCTCCCATATCGGGAGACAGGCAAAGGAATGCATTTTGTCCTTGAAACACACACACAGGGATTTGAAATCTGCAGAGGAAAAAGAGCTTTCCCATGGAAGAAAAACTCAGCAAGTTTGCATCCAAGAAACTGATAAAATGTCTGGGTGACACCACATCCCCAGGGCTTTAAATCCCCCCAGGGATGGGCACTCCAGCTGTGCCAGGGCTGGACAGCCTTTCCAGGAAGGAATTTCCCCAATATCCAACCTGAACTTCCCCTGGCACAACACTTGGCACTGGCCAAGGGATGGGGCAGCCACAGCTTCTCTGGGCACCCGGTGCCAGGGCCCACCCACCCTCCCAGCCAGGAATTCCTTCCCAATTCCCAATTAAATGCACCCTGCTCCAGCTCAGAGCCATTCCTGCCCTATCTGAGCTGGCAGGGCTCGCCCAGCCCTAGCCTGAGCAGGCAGATGGGGGAACAGCTTGGAGTCTGCCACCATCCAAGGGAGCAGGGGGTGTCCCAGCTGGCATCTGGAAGGAGCAGTAGGCAGATTATTTCCAGGAAGAGCAGTGCTTTTGGAGTCAATGAGCCGTTTAATCTGCAAAGCCCTCTGCTGTGGAGTTACCTCCGTGGGGAAAGGGAGCTGGGTGAGCTCAGTGGCTGCTGGAAGGTCAGGCCTAAGTCCCTGGGAAACCAGGACTGAGCTCTGTGTGTCTGTGGCTGGTGCTTCCTGCCTGGAATGTGACCTTGGAGGGGAACCTTTGGTAGGCCCACACGTGGTTATGGCCCTTCTGTGGGTATGGCACTCTTGTGGGTATGGCCCTTCTGTGGGTGTGACACTGCTGTGGGTGTGACACTGCTGTGGGTATGGCACTGCTGTGGGTGTGACACTGCTGTGGGTGTGACTCTGCTGTGGGTGTGACATTTCTGTGGGTGTGACTCTGCTGTGGGTATGGCCCTTCTGTGGGTGTGACACTGCTGTGGGTGTGACACTGCTGTGGGTGTGACACTGCTGTGGGTGTGGCCCTTCTGTGGGTGTGACACTGCTGTGGGTGTGACACTGCTGTGGGTGTGACATTTCTGTGGGTGTGACACTGCTGTGGGTGTGACACTGCTGTGGGTGTGACACTGCTGTGGGTGTGACTCTGCTGTGGGTATGGCCCTTCTGTGGGTGTGACACTGCTGTGGGTGTGACACTGCTGTGGGTGTGACACTGCTGTGGGTGTGACCCTTCTGATGTTATGGCCCTTTTACACTCACAGACAAAGCTGTTCCCTTCAGCCCATGCCCAAATTCTGCTCCAGAGGGAGGAAAGCCTTGTCTGCACCGTGGGTGGATGTCCCAGGAGAAAAGGCCCCCGTGTGCTTTACTGCTTCCAACATCTTGGAATGAGGCTTGGAGAAATGGGGTAAAGCCCAAGGGGCTTCCTGGGCACCCTCCAGCCTCACTTTTCACCAGCAGCAGATTCTGAGTCCAGAGCCAGGCAAAGCAAAGAGCACCTGCTGCCCCTGAAGTGAAGGATCCCAGAATCCCAGACTAGTTTGGGTTGGAAGGGACCTCAAATCCCACCCAGTGCCACCCCAGCCATGGCAGGGACACCTCCCACTGTCCCAGGCTGCTCCAACCTGGCCTTGGGCACTGCCAGGGATCCAGGGGCAGCCACAGCTGCTCTGGCAATTCCAGCCCAGCCAGGAATTCCCAATTCCCAATATCCCACCCATCCCTGCCCTCTGCAGTGTCCCCTAAGGGGGGAGTGAAGGGAAGGGACAGCCCTGTGAGGGGTGAGGGACGGGAAGAGGCAGCTCCATGCTCTCAAACAGGAGAACCTTCCTCCTGCAGACATGGAAAACCCACGGAAAACCCATGGAAAACCCACAGAAAACCCATGGAAAACCCATGGAAAACCCACGGATAAACCCACGGATAAACCCCATGCAAGCATTAAACAGCCTTTAAATCACCTCAGCAGTGCCTTGCCCTGTCAGTGCCATGGACATGATCCTGGTGACAGGGCCATGTGAGCATTTCGTGTTATTTCAATTTAATTTAATTACTGACAAGCCTTTCATACTCTGAGGTGCGCGGTGAAGCCATGCTGTGTGCTGAGATGAGCTGAACACACGAGCTGGAGGGGAGGGAAGGAAACCTGTCTCATCAGACAACAAAACCAGTCAGTATCAGAACCTCTTCTGTCTCTTCTTCCTGCTGTTCAAGCCAGGGGTTGAGGGCTGGGACTTTTTAAAATCCTTTTTAAAAACGGACTTTTCAACCGAATCGCTCTGAGCCTGAAATGCTGCAATCAAGGGAAGGGGGAAGAGAATTATTTAAAATGAGGGAATTCGTCTACAAATCCTGGTGCTTCCCAGAAATGTTCTGCCTGCAGAGCCGCAGATTCTCGTGGTTTGTGTGACTTGTGGTGGTCCCAGTTCCCCTGGGAGTGCAGGGATCCTCCTCCAGACACCCAAGTGTTCTCTGGGGGGAATTAGAGCAGTGTGGAGGAAGAGCCCGTCCTAAGGCCCAGCTTTGCTCAGTAGCATAGAGGATAAATCAACATTTGTGAGCTGCACACCTGTTGTCCCACATCTCAGGGGTCACCAATTGTTGCTGTTGGAGTCCCCTCGGGGTGAATCAAGGCTCTTGACTCCAATATCAGAAGGTTTATATTATTTATTAAAATTACTCCATTGTTCAGAAGGATTTGGGCTATTCCTACCCAGGTACAGAGCTGGCATCTTGCTTCTTCCAGCTACATACCCCAAACTCTGCTAGAATGCCAGAAAATGTTTACAATGTCAGAGAAATAACAATTCTTTATATCACAGGTTGGGAAAAGCAAACCACATCTCCCATGTTGGGAGCCAGGCAAAGGAATGCATTTTGTCCTTGAAACCACACACAGGGATTTGAAATCTGCAGAGAAAAAAGAGCTTTCCCATGGAAGGAAAACTCAGCAAGTTTACATATAAGAAACTGATAAAATGTCCAGTGACACACACCCAGGGGCGTTATGGCTCCTCCGAGTTTCTTCTGAATTCCAGAGGAGCCAAACCAGGGGGTCAGCCCTGGGGACAGCCGCTCCCTCCCTCCCTGTCCCCTGTCCCCTCCTCCGGCACCTTCCAGCAGCTCGTCCTGGGGGCAGAGCAGCCCCAATCCCAAAGGATCCGGACTGGGAGCTGCAATCGCAGCCCCTTCCCCCTGCAGCTCCCATCCATCCTCGCCCCTCACGCTGTAAACCAGGAGCTAAACTGAGCCTTAAAAAGCCCAGCCTGGAGCTTTTCAGCGGCCCCGATGTACTCTAACAGGGCCAGTTAATGCTCGCTGTCTTTAAGTGACTGCTGTAATTGCCGCCAGCCCTAATTGGTGCCCGGTAATTAACTCTGCGGCGCTGGCGGCCCCAGGGTCAGCGCTGCGGGGGGAGAGGGTTTGCTCTGTGCTCTGCTGCTGGAGTGGTGAAATTCCAGCTGGGAACAGGGCTGTAATCCCGGCTGGGAACAGGGCTGTAATCCCGGCTGGGAACAACGGGAACAGGGCTGTAATTCCAGCTGGGAACAAACAGGGCTGTAATCCCAGCTGGGAACAGCGGGAACAGGGCTGTAATCCCAGCTGGGAACAGGGGGAACAGGGCTGCAATTCCAGCTGGGAACAGGGGGAACAGGGCTGCAATCCCAGTTGGGAACAGGGGGAACAGGGCTGCAATCCCAGCTGGGAACAAACAGGGCTGCAATTCCAGCTGGGAACAGGGCTGTAATCCCGGCTGGGAACAGTGGGAACAGGGCTGCAATTCCAGCTGGGAACAGGGGGAACAGGGCTGCACTCCCAGCTGGGAACAGCGGGAACGGGTCTGTAATCCCATCTAGGAACAGGCCTGTAATTCCAGCTGGGAACAGTGGGAACAGGGCTGTAATCCCAGCTGGGAACAGGGCTGTAATCCCGGCTGGGAACAACGGGAACAGGGCTGTAATTCCAGCTGGGAACAAACAGGGCTGTAATCCCAGCTGGGAACAGCGGGAACAGGGCTGTAATCCCAGCTGGGAACAGGGGGAACAGGGCTGCAATCCCAGTTGGGAACAGGGGGAACAGGGCTGCAATCCCAGCTGGGAACAAACAGGGCTGCAATCCCAGTTGGGAACAAACAGGGCTGCAATCCAGCTGGGATCAGGGAGAACAGGGCTGCAATTCCAGCTGGGATCAGGGGGAACAGGGCTGCAATCCCAGTTGGGAACAAACAGGGCTGCACTCCCAGCTGGGAACAGGGCTGCAATCCAGCTGGGATCAGGGAGAACAGGGCTGCAATCCCAGCTGGGATCAGGGCTGCAATCCAGCTGGGATCAGGGGGAACAGGGCTGCAATCCCATCCTGCTCCTCCAGCCCTGACCCCTCCTCATGGACATTTCCAGGCTCTGCTCGGGGCTGCCCCAGCGATCAGAGGCTCTTCTGTAACCCCACTGCTCCTCCTCTCATCTTTCACACCTTTCTGGTGCGGTTTAATTCATGAGGGGCCACGTTAATCAGGTTAATTAATGCCTGTTAATTAGGTTAATTAATGCCTGACTCTGTTCAAGGGGGGTTCTGCCCCCCTGCCTGCTCAGGTGAGACCCCACCTGCGGAGCTGCCCAGGACAGCCCCACACCAGCAGGACCTGGAGCTGCTGGAGCCACTCCAGGGGGTGCTCCCGGGGCTGGTGCCACAGGGACCCTTCTAGTTCAACACTCTAAACCAAAGAATCCCCAAATCTGATCATCATCACGGGCAGAACGTGACTCCTTAAGTATTTCTATCCCCGGACAAAAGCAGTTGTAGAAACTGAAACAGGAAAATAGCAGAGCTCTTGGTATAATTTGGAATAAAACCTTGAAAGCAAGACTTTAAAATTTCATTAATGCAATAAAGAATAATAAAAAGCAAGCCTGAGGTCTGCTGCAGTAAAGATGAGGCTGGGGAAGGGAAGGGAAGGGAAGGGAAGGGAAGGGAAGGCCAGCAATATGATGAGCNAAGGAAGGGAAAGGAAGGGAAAGGAAGGGAAAGGAAGGGAAAGGAAGGGAAGGGAAGGGGCACAGCCTGTTACGGAATATTGGGATGTGCCTGGGGAAGCAGCACCAGGCAGGGAATGCTCGGAGGGATTCCAGGCTCTGGCTGGGAATGGGACAAACCTTGGTATCTCATTTTATCTTGTTTTTATTTCTGGTCAGGGTTGGGATTAAAATGCTCGAGATGGTATTTTGTGTTTGGACTCAGATGTTTATTGTTTCTTATCTCTGTTACAGTCACACAAAGCGTGAGTTTTACAGTACTTCACTAAAGAGCTACAAAATGGCTCCATCTATTTCTCTCTATAAGGCTTTTTAAGGAAAACATTAGCACAGAGAGAAAACCCCACAAGGGTGGCGACAGCTGACTCTACAGAACATTCCCATATCTGCATTTTTAGCCTCCAAACCAAGTAGCTGTGCCAGGGCATTTTGATTTTCAGCCTGCAATAGCAGAAGGGCAAACCTTGGCAGTTCCCATTGCCCAATTCCATTATTTTATTACGTGAGTTTTGACATGAATAACTGTCAGGTTTGGCTGCCTGGGCCGAGCTTTAAATTTTCATTGGAGGTGAAATCTCCCAGATTCCCCCCTCCCCGTGGCATTCTCCTTCCTTCTGCAATCCAAGTGTCCTTTCAAGTTCTTCCTAATGGATTTAGTAAATGAATCAATTAGGCAGAGAAAGAACACGGAGGTGCTTCTGCGAAGATGAGTATTTTATGTTTGATATACTGAGTCAGAGCTAAGTCATTATTGCCATTTAATATTTATTTAATGTATATTATGAGCTGCTGCAGCGAGGAATCGTGGAATAAAACATCCTCTGCTCGTTTTCCCTGCAGCTCCTTCATGAGGGAGCCGTGAGCAGGCAGGTGAGGGGAGAGAGCAGCAAAAAAACAAAAGGGATTTCTGTGGGTGAGGTTGGAGCACCTGAGCTGAGGGCTGGGTGCTGCTGGAGCACGCAGCTCCCACGAGGGAGAATTCCCCGAATTCCTGCTCCTCAGCTGTGGGGCTGAGAGTCCCTGCAAGGACACGGAATGTGTGTCCTGGGGTGGCCTTGGCACCTTCTGCAGCCTCAGCAGGACCCTCTGAGTGCCACCTCTGAGTGCCACGAAGGGCTCTGGCCCGGCAGGTACACGGGTTGTGCCCACAGACGTGTGAGGCTGCAGCAGCAGCAGCTCTGGAGTGTCTGCAGGGCTTTTGGGAATCGGGAATCACAGAACACTTCAGCCTGGAAAAGCCCTCAAAAATTCAGCTGTTCCTAAGGCCAGCACTGCCCCATATCCCCAAGTGCCACAAGCACAGGGCTGGGAATCCCTCCAGGGATGGGCACTGCAACCCTCCCTGGGCAGTCCCANCAGCCCCTTCCCAGCTCCCTCAGGGATTCTCCAGCCCCTTCCCAGCCCCATTCCCTGCCCTGGCCACGCTCTGGCACCCGAGGAGCCCTGAGGGGTTGGTCCATACAAAGCACAGAGGTGCCAGAAAAGGTGAGGAGACACAAACCCACCCAATTCCCACCCATTCCACACTTCTGTGCCGTTCCCATCCCAGCTCCCCTGCCCTGAACCCCAGAGCTCAGGGCAGGGCTCCCATCCCTCCTCCACACGAGCCACAGGGACCTCCTGGGTGGCCAAACCCTGCCCCAGCTCCAGGGGCAGCCAGGCTGGAGCTCTCCCCTGGAAAGCTTCCCCTAAATCATCTGTGTTGTGCTGTGCAACAGAAGCAGCTCCTTATCCCTCTTTTCCAATAACAATCTCGGTGTTGAGGGTGTTGAATTGTGAGGGTCATCCCTTCAGGTGGAAAATTGCACAGAAATCCATTTACTGCTCTGCAGGTCTATTATCATCAGCACTAACACGAATTTCTCCTGTACACCACAACATTCAGAAATTACCTGGGGAGAGGCTCCAGCACATCCTCAATCACAAACACTTCATTCTTTTTCCTTTAGAGGCAGCTTTAAAAAAAAGGAATACAGGCCTGGCTCATTTGCTTAATTTCAAAAGCAAATCTTTTGTCCCAGTCTGTGATCCTGTGCCAGGAGGTCCCAGCCATCAGGAGCACAGGTGACCACAAACCTCACAACTGTTTAACCTCTCACCACAGAATCCTTTACCTTGGAAAACAAGTTTAAAAAAAAAAAAAAAAAAAAGTAAAAAAGTTTACCTTGGAAACAATCTCCAGGATCAGAGCCCTCCCTTTCTTTCCAGGCCCTCGGGTTTGGAATTGCATTCCAAACTTTCAGCTGTAGTTTAAGGCACAAACTAAAAAGTTTGGTGCTTGGAAAACATTTAACCAGTCAAAAAAAAACCCCATGTAATTTATTGAGATTGTTGTCTGCTTGAGAAGCACTTTGGATTCATGGAATTGGAAAGTTATTTCTCACCAGGAGTGTCATCATTTGGCTTTGCTGTAGCCTCTCCTCGATCTTTTCAGGAAATCTTGGCTCAGGTATGGTAAATAGCCACTGGAAAGGCAAGTTGGGGAAAAAACCTTTACAGAGAGGTGGAAGAACCTGCTGTCTCCTGTTACAGATAGATATTATAGCATTGGCTTTTGGCAAATATTAAAATGGATTCTGTATGTGTGGTGTTAAAGTAACTTTGCTATAGAGACACAGGTTTTATTTCTGTTAACCAAAACTTAGAAGTGGCTGATGTGGATATGCTTGTGTTAAAATACCTGTTTGGTTGGGATAATATCTAATGGACATTGATGAGGACACAGCCACTGATGTGCCAGCTATCAGCACTCACGGTCTGAAAAAACCCAAAAACTGGAGGTGATGATAAAATGGACTAAAACCAGCACCAAGAAATGCCCTAAAAAGGCAGACCCGGGGAGGGGCCGTGCTGAACCGGTCCTGGAACATGGAAACCAGTTTGGGGAAAAGTTAAATATGCAACAGCTGATGCAATAGAAATGGTAAATAAAGGTTTTTCCCAAATACCAGGGGTGCTCCTGGCTGAGTGCCAGGACACACCCAGCTGTGATCTTTGCTTTATTGTCTGTGTTTCCTTTTGTCCTTTATTAAACTTCTACATTTTACCAGGAGAGTGAGCCGTGTTTTCACATCTCCATCCTTCGGTAGCTGGGCTCGGACAGGAGGGTTCAGAGAGCCCCGGGGCGAGCAGGGCCAGGCTGGGCTCGGACAGGAGGGTTCAGAGAGCCCCGGGGCGAGCAGGGCCAGGCTGGGCTCGGACAGGAGGGTTCAGGGAGCCCCGGGTGTGGGCTCAGGGTTCAGAGAGCCCCGGGGCGAGCAGGGCCAGGCTGGGCTCTCCCCCACACCCCAATCCCACCTCTCTGTCTCTCCAGGCAGCTCCCAGCCCGGCACTACCGCAATTACAAAGGAAAACAAAATATTTATGAAAACTGCCCGGGTCTGGAAACCTGGCACTTGGAGCCTGGATCGGAAATGACTTTAATTCTCCATCTCAGCAAACAGCCAGGTGAGATCTCTTGTTCTTAGTGGGTTTGGGATGCTCACCCACCCATCAGCTGCCATGGAGCAGCGCTGGGCTGGGAAGGAGGAACATCGACCTCTAATTCCTGTCCTAATTCCTGTCCCAATTCCCGCAGCAGGCGGGGCAGAGGCAGCTCCTGCCGCATTCCCGCTCCCAGCCCGCGCAGGGAACCCGGGATGCTGAGAATTTCACATTTTCAGCATCCCCGAGAGAACACTGCCTTTGACCTGAGGCTGCAGAAAAAGCTTCCAAAATTAATTGGAAATATAAATATAANCCTTCTTCATAAGTTTAAGTAATGTTGTGTAATTAGAAAAGCCCACATTGCGGAACATGAGTAGTTCGTTATTAAGTTAAAAATAATTTAAGTATCATTTCTTAATTAGCTTTTTCCTTAAAAGCCCTTCCTTATAAAAATAAATGCAAGGCCATTTTGTAACTTATTAATGAAGGGCTATAAAGCTCGCACTTTATAAAGCTACAATATAAATTTAAAAATAATAAACATTTAAGTCCAAACTGAAAATAACATCTCAAGCACTTTAATCCCAACCCTAACACAAGCAAAAAAAAAAAAAAAAAAAAAA